>JAVIAB010000047.1:64830707-65383207 GCA_032433765.1 Megaustenia siamemsis | reverse complement strand
ACTTCAAAGGGAGCCGCGATAGCTCGGTGGTGAGTGGACTGGACAACAAAGGAGAAGAAGTAGGGTTCGATCCCAACTGACGGCTTCCGGTCCACCCAGCCTTAAATGGGCACCGGATTTTTTCTGGGAAAGTAAAGCGGCACGGGCGTATTTCCTATACGCCACTTGACGTGACGGGTGTACTTTACTTATTTTTAAAAATTTAACTTCAAATGTATAATGGGCAGTAAAGAAACAACTTTTAAAGTGACTTAAACAACAATATATATGTCCTGCGCAATTTCAAAGCACCGCCCTTATGAAAGTATACAATTTTTAAGAATTTCTCATCGTAAGTAAATCTTAGTAGTTAATTCCTTTGGATGATTAATAAATTAAGCGAATTAATCTTTTGTCTGAACAATTTTGGTTAAAAATCTAATGTCTTGACAATATACCGAGTATCTCAACCTGGTGCAGCACAAAGTAAACAAATGCTTCCCATTACGTTCCGTTACTCTTGAAGAATATAATGTTATCGTCAACATTTTCTATGATCAAAAGCGCTTTGTTTAGTGGATATGATAAGTATAACCCTCAGTCGGCTTAATTTTCTAAATAAAATCAACAGCCAACTCTCTGATAACCGATTCAAGAGGCCGATGAAGCAACAAAAGCGCATCACTGGGACAATATCTGGCCACATTTGTTAGATGAACAAGGATTACTTAGTCAACATACAAGTGCACTGGCTACTAAACCACATCATCTTATTAGGATTTGATGCCTATTATGAATACTTTAAAAATACATTTTGAGACCTCACTGTGTAATCAGTACAAGAGAGTAAAATAAAAGTTGGAGAAAGTGGGGAGTGGTGCTGTAACAATGTTACCTTCGTGGCCTGTTTCACAGAAGCTATTATTAGCACATTCACCAGCAGGAAAAAAATTCAAGTAAACTTCTTGTCAGTGTTATCCATTGCTTCTTTAAAAAAAAATGGTAAAAAATTGAAAGGGTTAAGGCATAAAAATGCGAAGCTGCAGTAAAGCTGAATGTGAGGAAAAATTAAAAAATAGAAAAAAATGGTATGTAAGAAGCTTTACGTTATAAGTGGACGAAAAGTCGTTTAGTCTGTGTCGTCCACTTATCACGTAAAGCTTCTTACATACCATTTTTTTCTATTTTTTAATTTTTCCTTAAAAATGTAAAGCTGATTTTACATTTAAAATTTACTCAAGGAAATAAAAGGAAAAAAACGCAAATTAAATTATTTGCTCAGTAACGTCAGAAAGTTGATCTTTTCGTGCACGCAAAATTGATTTCCCCATTACCAAAATTATATTTCATTCTTCCAATGTTTCAGATTACAAATAAATCAAAATGTCCTAAATTGCACGCTACATTTTTACAATTCAGATGTAAATGCGAACATTCAAACTATTCTAGGAATGTGGCTGGTTCACTTAATTTTAGTTTGTTTCTTTTACCATCAAAAGTGGCTTCAGGCGATGATTTCAGATATTCACATCAGTTGTACATTATTGTTTTGTTTTTAAGCTGTCTGGCAAATGTTTCCAGAATTCAAATCTTCTTGGTTGATGTTTTCACTCACTGATTGATAATCTCTGTTTTTTCTTCCTTTTGTTTTAATCAAAAACTTATTTTAATAAATTATATTTCAAATCTGAACTTAATCAGTTTGCTCTTTGTTTATCAATTTTTCGTTTTTATTTAATGTTTACCATTATAGATAATAGACTGCAATCTCGCTCAATATTTCAATCTTATCGTCGGTGCTAATTTTCACTAATTAATAGGTTCTACGATGATGTACATACATTTTACTATATGTTGATCGAATGTCTAGAATAATGTTCTTCAAATCAACAATTCACAATACATACATTATTGTAAATAGAACACTTTTATTTAGATTATACAGCGATCTGTTTTTTTTTCCCACGTAAAACATGTTCTGACTACCCTAAAGTTAGTCCGTTGATCTAGATATAATTATTATTCATATCAGTTACATGCGACACATATATTATGTTACCTATTGCACATAGAATAAATATTAGCTTTCTTGTTTAGCCTGCATCAGCAACTTCAATTTTGTAATCAAGATGATCGTCATGATATTACATATCCTCTCACTTTGAAGAAGAAAACAAATTGACAGATACAATGATTTAACAAAAAAAAGTAAAGTGCTCCCGTCACGCCAACTGGCGTATAGGGAACATGGTGTTAGTGACCATAAATTTTACAGACCTTTGGCACATGAATTTTGGGGTAATGTGGTCGGTATTACGCCCGTGCCGTTTTACTTTCCCATTTTAAAAATCCAGTACCCATTAAAGGCTGGGTGAACCCGGAAGCTGTCGGTTGGGATCGACATCTCTTGATGTGTCGATTTAACAAATATAAACGTTTCGTGACATGGAAATACATCGTTCATAATAAAGTTAAACTGTTTTGAAGGTTTCAATATTAAATATAATGGTGGAAATATAATGAGCCACTATTACTGCTGTGGTAAAGGCAAATATATGATGCAAACATAAACAACAGTTAATAAATAATATCAGAACTAACATGAAAGCTTTGAAAAATGTCAGTTGTGAACAAGATATAAATAATAACAAATGAATAAATATTATTATTTGGGGAAACTCAGAGGCCACGGACAAAATAAATTTTGCACAAGCACAACAATTCAGAAAACGTCACTGACATTTGATAACACAATAATTTCTCTCACTCTCTCTCTCTCTCTCTCTCTCTCTCTCTCTCTCTCTGCGATCAAAACTCAATCAGAGTAGGATTCCATACTCTCTCATGAAATCAGCTGTCTGTTTAAGTTATTCGATTGCCCCATATAGTTTCTCTTCAAGGGAGGTGGCTGTGGACCACATTGCTCTTCTCAGGTCTGTGTACTGGGGCAATCCTATAGAACATGTTTTGTAGTCATATTGTCCGGTGTACATTGGCATAGGCTGGTTGTACCTATTTTGAATTTGGTGAACATGTGATTCCTCATTCTATTGTGGCCAGTGTGTAGGCGACGTATGATGACTTGATCCCTCCTTGATAGTTGGTGGTAACCGTCCCTCTCGTTATGTTTTGGGTGTTCTCGTTTCCATTTGTCATGGTACTGACCTTTGAAATATAGATTTGGCTTCATCATAACTGAGCGGATATTTCTCTTGTGTTAATCTCCCTCCCTCTTTAGCTAATTTGTCTGCGCGTTCGTTCCCGTGTATATTACAGTGTGATGGTATCCACTGAATGACTACTCTCTGAAAGTTATTGCATAGTTGGTCTAGGGTTGTTCTCAAGTCATCTAGTTCATTGTTCTTGTGACTTTTTAGAGCTGATAATACTGACAGTGCATCAGTCAGAATCAACAATTTATTGTGCATGTTATTTTTGTGTTGAGTAGCCAGTGTTGCAGCATCTCTGATGGCCACAGTTTCTGCTTTAAAGTTGTTTGAGAATTTTCCAGTTGCTATTGACTTGGTGATCTCATCCTGGTTATTCAGCGTCAAGAACACACCTGCCCCTCCATTTCTGGTGGCATTTGTAGCAGAGCCATCTGTGTATATGTGGGACCAAGAGTCCTGTGGGTAGGTATCGTGTATGTGTTTTTCTGCTACGTGTTTTCTTTTCTTTCTGTTTCTGATTGGGTGCCTTTTTTCATGATTCCTGTTATATCTTCCTTAGGTTCTTGTATTTTATGTTTCCCATGAGGAGACATATCAGATGGGCCCAAGTGTTTCGATATTGTTTGGAAAAGTACTGGGTCTCCAGTAGTTAGTTAATTGGAGATTGCAGCGAAGTTGTTCCTCTTTAGTTGTACTTTTCCGAAATCAGTTATTATTTGGTGCATGGGGTGGCTAAGGAGCCTTCTATACTTCTCCGCTTGTTGCAATACTTTAGTGACCCGTCTGTCATCTAAGGGTTGTAAACCTGTTACTGTTTCTAGAGTCTTGATAGGTGTAGATTTCATAGCACCAGTGATGATACGGGCAGCTTGATTCTGTGTTCTGTTAAATTTGTTAAGGTGTGATTTGGAAGCCATAGCCCAGGCTGTGACTTCATACACAATAATTTAAATAGTCAACATACATAATATAGTTAATTAATGAGATACAATGAAAGTGTAATTTGAGAACTAATTCTAAACAACATGAACATTAAATATTAGTAATCTGAATGAATAAAAACTCTCATAAAGAGTACCATCGAAATAAATAAAAGAATTTTGAAAGAAGTCAATCAATTTCTATTCATGGGCATGATAACAATATCTAAAGAAAGATGCGTTTTTGAGATTTCATGTAGAATAGCCTAGGCAAAGGGCAGATTTTTATAAAATAAAATCACTTTTTTGCAAACTAGTTTTATCAATAGCAATAGAAAAGAGAGTCATTTAGTATTATATAGAGCCAATATAGTGAAGTTTATTAGGGACTATCAGTAAGAAACAATAAGGTACCTTTAAGTCTAAAAGTTTGTTTGAGTGCGTTCCAGACAGTTCCAGTTAGAAAAAAAACGAGCGGCCGAAGTTATACAAATTTACTGAAAGCTTACACAACTTAACTAATAGGTTTTTCTTTCTTTCTTTCTTTCTTTCTTTTTTTCTTTCTTTCTATCTTTATTTCTTCCGAAATATTAGCTGGATTGCTTCTCCTGCAGCAGCACCTGATTAGAAAACCAAAAAAAAAGTCATGACACTTGAATAATATATTGACAAGAGGGATAAACTCGTTTCATTTTCAAATATTGTTTCGTGTTATAGAACACCTCTAGCGTTTGTTGATTCTCAAGAACAGATGCTATTTGTATGTGTTAAAGAAAGACGAAACGGTCTACATGAAATATGAGAAATAATTACGAGATGCATTATATATATATCTAAGAGATAGAAATACAAAACAAATACAGATATAATATAAAATCTAGTCATCTATAAACTGCTATAAAAACTGTACAAGTTTACACAGTCATACATAAAGGTTCGATAAATAAACAAACGTAGACACTTACCATTTTTAAGAGAAATTTTTACTTTCGAAAACAGGTAACTGGTGAAGTTGATTGAAGATGAGTGATGATTTGAAACTTTAAAGCACATGTTTAGTACAGATGTTTGCAGTTTACGTTACAGTCATGCCTTCTGGATATCACATAGAAATAAATTAATCTATTTAACGTATTCTACTCCCAGGATTCTCGACGACAAATTCTAGATAAAGATCATTAATTACAAAACCAACAGACACCAAGAACGTTATTGAAAGTCTCCACGCGTTTCTCGACTGTGTTCTCATTCAGATCATCGCTCTCATTGGTTCCCTCGGAAACGCTGTCACCATGATCACCTTGTACTGTCTTAGTTTCAAGGACTCCACCAATATTTTACTATCCTGGCTGGCCGTCTTTGATTTCCTGACATTCGTTATCACCGCTTTAAGAAAGTTTGCAAACATTCTTGTTCGTATCAACAGGCTTCTAGGCACAGAGTATGGCTTGTATGTGGAGTCATACGGGTCAGCATTCTGCCATCTAGTTTTAACAATATCCTCTGCCAATTTTGTAATAATTGATTTTGAGTGGTTCCTGTCCGTTTTCTTCCCATTTAAAGCAAGTCATTGAATTACCCCAAAAAGTATTCTCATAACAGTAACTTTAACCATAATCTAATTGATTAACATGACAGTCTAAACATTTCTCTTTCTCATGATTGAGTGCCTTTTTGTGGTTAGAACAGATCATTTTGACAATTTAAGTTAACATAATTTTTCTGTCAAAATTATAATAAGATTAATCTAATATACAACATTTTTTGATAGCGTTATATCTTGTTCAGTGCTTACACTCACTGTCCTAGTTTTCTTCTTTTTCCTTTCGAGCCGTAGCCGGCCCATAGGGCGTAGACCAAGATACTCCCTCTCTAACCTGAATTTTCGTTCTAGCCGTTTTCAATTCTTTTAAAGATATTTGATTAAATCTCGCCATTTGTCTCTATTCTGTGCACGCAGCTCTATCTCATTGAGGGAGCCGATTCCTGCAACTCTTGCCTCTCTCATCAATGTTCTTCTCAGTGTCTCTCTGGGTCTTCCTCTTTATCTCTTACCTGTTGTTTCCCACATGAGGGCTTGCTTTGCCATTCGATTATTATCCCTTCTCATCACATTTCCAACATATGACCATCGTCTTTTCTTTATTACTGAAGATATTAGTGGTTGATTGGCGATTTCTCTAATTTCCTCGTTTGTTTTGAATTCGTTCCACGCTATACCAAGTATTTTCCTTAGACATTTATTTTCGAATGCGTTCAACTTTGTTTCTATATCTCTTGTTGTTTTCCAGCTTTCATACGCATACGTCAGGGTTGACAGTACATTTGATTTGAATAGTCTAAGTTTTGTGTTTGTGCTGATGAGTTTTGATTTCCACAACTTTTCAAGGCTTCTGAAAGACATTGCTGCTTTACTACTGCTTTACTTACTGTCCTAGTAAAAAAAAAAAAAAGTAAAGTACCCCCGTCACGCCAAGTGGTGTATAGTGAATATGGTGTTAGTGACCATAAATTTTACAGACCCTCGGCACATGATTTTTGGGGTAATGTGATCGCTATTACACCCATGCCGCTTTACTTTCCCAGAAAAAAATCCGGTACCCATTAAAGGCTGGGTGAACCGGAAGCCATCGGTTGGGATCGAACCCTACCTCTTGTCCTTTGTAGTCCAGTTCACTAACCACTGAGCTATCACGGCTCCCTCACTGTCCTAGTACTTAGTGTTTAATATTGTGTAAGTTAGGAGGTTCTATATAGTAACCGACGTACAGCTATGACATGTAAACCGTACAATAGAACCGGCTCTGACCTACTTGTTTCTAGGATGCTTAGTGATGCTGATTTTTTTTTTTTTTTCAGTATTCCCCTAATTTAAACATTGATATAGCTCTGGACGAACATCTTGCTGACGTAGAGGAATTTTTCTGGACATTTAACTCCTCACCAAATGTCTTGATCTATATTTTTTATTTCAAGGAAATGTAATAACTAGAATACTTACAAACCTAATGTTATGTAGATTGTAAATGATCAGTTTTTATTAAAGCATATATTTCCTAAATAAAACCAGAAATAAGTGAGGAACAATGTGGATTTGAACTGCAAGGAATGATATACATAATAGTAAAAGAAAGCAACAAGAAAAATCTCAGTCTGAATAGAAAGAAAACAGAAGTAATGGTCATTTCGAATAAACAATCATCACCAGCATGCAGGATAAAAATAAACAGGACATATTTGAAGCAAGTTCAACGCGTCAGATACTTGGGCACAATAATAACATCGGATGGAAGATGAACCACGGAAATAAAAAGCAGAATAGCTAGGCCAAAATAGCATTTCAGAAAATGAAAAATATCCTATGTAACAAATCTATGTCAATAGAAGTGATAATGAGAGTTCATCAGTGCTATACAGAACCAATTCTGACCTATGGAAGCGAAACATGGACAGTAGACAAACAAATGAAAAGACGATTAGAGGCCACAGAGATGGGATTTCTCAGAAGAATGTTGAAAGTTCCCTGGACAACTAAAAAGACCAATGAGAAAGTTCTCAAAGAGGCCAACACAAAAAGGCAGCTCCTAAAAAACATCAGAAAGAAACAATGAACATTTTTCAGGCACATCATGAGAAGAGGAAAGTTTGAATACTTGGTTACAACTAGCAAAAAAAAAGGAAAGAGAGATCGCGGACGACAAAGAGAGAAAATAATGGACAGCTTGCTGTCATGGCATGGAAAGCAGTCAACAACAGAACTGATTCTATGCACTATAGATAGAAGATTGTGGAAGGACATGATCGCCGAGTCACTCAACACAGAAACTGGAGTGTAATCTTGTGACTGATTAGTGAACTGGACTACAAAGGACAAGAGGTAGGATTCGATCCCAACCGACGGCTTCCGGTCCACCCAGCCTTTAATGGGTAACGGATTTTTTTCTTGGAAAGTAAAGCGGCGCGGGCGTAATACCGACCACATTACCCAAAAAACATGTGCAGAAGGTCTGTAAAATTTATGGTCACTAACACCATATTCCCTATACGCCACTTGGCGTGACTGGGGTACTTTACTTTTTTTTTATATTGTGACTGTATACAGATAAACACCCTCGTCACGCCATTATCTCTCCATTGTCATACTACTAGCTGTCATAGCGGCACTACCTTTCCGAGTACTGCTGCCGCTGGAATGTGCAGCAAGCGCCCAAGCACTCAGTTGATGTCACTCAACAGAACCATCTGTGTAAATCGGAACGTCAGTGTCACTAGACTTTTCGCAGATGAAGGCTTTAGCCCTGCACGAATCACATTCGTGTTCTGCTCTTGACATCATCTGTCGAGCCTGAATCTCTCTATATCTTCTACATTTCTTACCCGTTTTACCGCTGTGGGTGTTGAGAGAAATACAAAGCTTTGACCCCTATTCCACTGGCAACCTCAGCCCTTGACACGTCATCTGTGACAGTCGGAGTCTGACTCGAGCCTTGCCTTCTCCTATTTCTGTATACACTTTTCTATCCTTATATGGTATTATACACAAAAATACCTTCAGATATATTTTAGAACAACTTTCTTGCAATAGCTATCAATCAACATTGCTCGTTTCCTTAGATTCTGTCACATTCGATAACTATTAACGTGCAACCCATGCTTTATCAAGTTAGCCTTCCAACATGAAATACACTTAAATTTGTATTGTTCATGTGGCTTTTGTAAAACATCTTGTCAGAAAAAAAACTATGTGTTTTTAATTCTTCTTCTGATGCTTCACTGTCTCTATGCTGGGGTTTTTAAACATCGATACCTATTTGAGTGACATACATACTACGGTTCACTCGTCTTCCAGCGAGACAACAGTCGTGTCATTTAACATATATACGAGGGCCAGAGTCGTCAAGAACTGAAATGCTCATATTGAAAGATTGGAAATTGTTTTCTGTATTCTCTTAAATTTGACAGCAGGGGAAAAGATCTGAGCTTTAATTTCTGAAGCATGTTGTCGAAGTCTATCGTGTCCAGATATCAGTCTGAATATAGAAATTTATCGTTCTTAGAAAGTCTGTTGTTGATGCAATGGCTATGATAATCTTGGTGAGAGATTTTATAATTCTTTCTTTATGTTATTGGTTATAATTTTTACATCTTAATCATTATAATAACATATTGTTTTAGCTTATTTTACGTTGCTAGTGAAAATAATTTGTTAACCAATTATAGCTTTTCTCCATTCATTATTTGTTTTATTAAACCTCGTATGTACTGTTTATATCGCTACTGTATGTTTTATATACAACATTTTCATATGCAGGTATTAGGCATAGTACATGTCACTGCTTAAATTCCTTCTCACTTGTTCTCATGTCCTTAGCGCAAAACCAGATAGTCGACAGCCGACAGAAAGACCTTGTGTTATCAACTTTCGTGATTCGTCTGTCTCTCTTGTATAATTCATTTCCGAACATAACAAATGACTGCTCGAGTTTCGGTTTCTTCATTTCTTACTATTTCAATTCCCAGTTTTTTTATGAACGATCTCCAGACTTTTCTTTATTTCTAACTTTTTATAAATCTGATTAGTATTTTAACATCGATTGCTGTAACACAAGTTTAATTGTCTTATCATCATCATCATCATCATGTACCCTGCCGGTTGGCGTAGGCGATCATGTCCCTCCACAATCTTCTATCTACAGTGCATCGTATCAATTCTCCTGTTTTCCATGTCATGACACCAAGCTATCCAGTATTTTCTCTCTTTGTCGTCCGGGATCTCTCCTTCCTTTTATTTTGCCAGTTGTAACCAAGTATTCCAACTTTCCTTTTCTCATGATGTGCCCGAAAAATGTTGATTGCTTCTTTCTGATGTTTTTTAAGAGCTCCCTTTTTGTGTTGGCCTCTTTGAGAACTTCCTCATTGGTCTTTTTATCTGTCCAGGGAACTTTCAACATTCTTCTGAGAAATCCCATCTCTGTGGCCTTTAACCGTCTTTTCATTTGTTTGTCTACTGTCCATGTTTCGCTTCCATAGATCAGAATTGGTTCTATATAGCACCGGTGAACTCTCTTTCTCATTTGTATTGACATAGATTTGTTGCATAAGATATTTTTCATTTTCTGAAATGCTATTTTGGCCTGAGCTATTCTGCTTTTTATTTCTGTGGTGCATCTCCCATCTGATGTAATTATTGTGCCCAAGTATTTGAAACGTTGCACTTGTTTTAGATTTGTCTCGTTTATTTTTATGCTGCATGATGGTGATGATTGTTTCTTCGATATAACCATTACTTCTGTTCTCTTACTATTCAGACTGAGACCTTTTTTGTTGCTTTCTTCTACTATTATGTCTATCATTTCTTGTAGTTCGTTATCTGTCTCTGCTATTAAGACTGTGTCATCCGCATATCGCAAATTATTTATGTTGTGACCGTTGACTTCAATTCCTTTTTTGTCTACTATTGATCTCATAATATATTCGCTGTAAAGTGAAAACAAGTCCGGTGACAGAACACAGCCTTGTCTGACTCCTTGTCTTATATATTGGAATTGTCCTGTTTGGTTTTTAATTCGTATAGCTGCTGTTTGTTGCCAGTACATGTTTTTTATGATTCGCAGATCCTTGCCATCAATGTTTAATTTCTTCAGCATATTGATTATTTCCACATGCTTTATTTTGTCAAATGCTTTCATGTAGTCTATAAAGCAGATATATATATATATTTCTTTCCCTCTATAGATCTTTCTATCAATGTCATTAAGATGTATATTGCGTTATTGGTGCCCTTTCCTTCCACAAATCCACATTGTTCCTCACTTATTTCTGGTTTTATTTTATTATTTTTTATTTTTATTAATTTTTATTAATTGTCTTATATTTAAAAAAAAGTTTTTCATTAAATACAACTTTACATGACAATGATTTTTATTACTTTTATTGTTCTTTTATATAGAGAAATGCCGATGGATGTGTATATGTCTATTATGTTTATAATCCACGTAACATACAAATGAAACCCGAATCATCGTGCTTGTATGAGATACATATTAAATCAGAATTAATGATGAAAGGTGTGGATTGTTTGTGGGAAATGTGCAGACGAGATAATAATATCATCATCATCATCATCATCATCAAGTAACGGGCCTAATGGCGTAGGGGATCATGTCTCTCCACAACTTTCGATCTCGGCAGCTATTTATCATTTCTGTTGTTGACCTTCTGCCAAGCCATTCTCTTAAGCTGTCTGTTATTTTTTCTCTTTGCTTCCCTCTATCTCTTCGTCTCTCAATTTTTCCAGTTTTTACAATATATACCAGTTGTTCTTTTCTCATTACAATCCAAAAAATGATGATTGTTTCTTCCTAATATTGGAAATTAGCTCTCTTTTTGCTTTGACCTCTCTCAGAACATTTTCATTATTCTTCTTAGCTGTCCATGGTACTTTCAACATTCTTCTGTAAAACCACATTTCTATAGACTCCAGTGATTTTCGTGTCTGTTGTCCTATTGTCCATGATTCGCATCCATATGTTAAGACTGGCTCTACATAACATTTAAGAACTCTTTTTCTTGTTTCTATTGTCAAAAATGGATTGCATAGTATTTTCCTAACTTTTTGGAAAGCTGCTTTTGCCTGAGCCATTCTGCATCTCACCTCTTTTGTACATCTTCCGTCTGAGGTTACCAAAGTTCCCAAATATTTAAATTCATTTACCTGTTTTAATATTGTTCCACGGGTCTTTATTTTGCACTGAGGTGATGTCTTTTTCTTTGTTGTTACCATTACCTCTGTCTTTTTGTTATTAAGGCTGAGTCCTTTATTTTTGCTTTCTTTCACTATAATGTCCAACATTTCTTGTAACTCATTTTCACTCTTTGCGATTAAGACTGTATCATCAGCATACCTTAGATTATTTATATTACGACCTCCAATTGTTATTCCAGGCATGTCCCTTACGTAATATCGACCACATTACAAAAAAAAAATCATGTGCCGAAGGTCTGTAAAATATATGGTCACTAACACCATACTCCCTATACGCCACTTGGTGTGACGGGGCTCTTTACTTTTTTCTTTACTTATATCACTGCATAAGTCCGCCTATATGTAATCCAACCTGTCAGGATATGTACATATACATGACATTGCACCTCTATATTTCACACTCTGCTGCATTATAAAATATACTTAATAATTTTACAACATTGCAATTTAAAGCAAAGAAAAAACCAATAATCTCCAGAAATACAACAAAATTCAATTCGTAAAAATTAAAAAAATTAATATAATCTGACTTCTTGTTGATAATTTGACAAAACAAAAGAAAACGGATGATGAAGTCTTAAAACAACTAAAAATGAAAAGAGTACTACTAAACACAATTCAAACAAGACAAATGCTATTTTTGGGCCATGTTAAAAGACACAACAGCTAACTATAAAATTAATTTTGGATTATAAAATACAGGGCAAAAGAAGCAGAGGCAGACCAAGACTATCATGGACGGGTAACATCAAAAGTTGGACAAATCAGCCTATAACAACCTGCACCATCAAAGCAAGAGACAGAACAGAATGGCGCTCCATGGTAGCCAACCTTCGTTGCAGAGATGACATTCGATGATGAATCTGACTTCCAACTCTTTTGACCTTCGCTTTCTTGGCAAACTTCCTATAAATCCTTTCTCCACATTTACTGTTTTCCCTTTTAACCTTATATTGCCACATTTTCTTCACTTCTCTTAGAATATGTTTCTATGGCTTGCAACCACTAGTCTTAACATCTGCTCATTTCAACTGGTGATGTATTATTACTGTGTTATCACTTGTATTTATTAGTGCTCTCATACACACATTCATGAAGCAAAAATTACAGGATGGCCTTCCACGAAAAATTAATCACACTCACTACTTTTGTATTCTTTCCATATCAAGTATATAAATCCATGCCACCTGACCATTTTATCCTACTCACTTAGGAAAGCAAAAAAAAAAAAAAGAGAGAAAATAAATAAATAAAAATAAGACGGCTTTTCTCAACAACTCGCTCAAAATATAGCACATTATATCAGATATCATAATAAAGGAAAAAAGATGATCATTCTACGATCCAAAGATGCCAGCTTATTTTACATTTTACATGTACAACGATATAACTATTGTTTCCCTTATATATTGTTTGCAACTATCATGCAATACTTTATATGTCTAAAAAGAAAAAAAACACGGACATATATGTTTGTTACACGTTTTCTTTGTCCACCCTGAATACTTGGTCTGTAGAACTTTCTGTACCTCGTTTGTTCCCTTCACTACTTATATAACATATATTCCAATTTAGCTCTTTAATCATCTGTATCTGAGTACTAGAACTTCTTGCCTGCGTACAATGTTTGTGATTCTAACAACAAATACTACTCCTCCTGGTATATGTTAATCTACATATTCCACATGAGTCTGCTTCCTATACTTCATGACTGAATTATTCTCTAGTAGGCCTTAACACAAATAATAAGTTCTCTTTCACATTCAGCGTAAATTATACTCGGGTTTAAATTATCTCCACTAAGTAAAATATTTTGCATTTCCTTCTTCTTTTCAATGTTCTCCTCTCAGAGATATGCATTTGTCATCATCATCATGTGCCATACCGGTTGGCGTAGGTGATCATGTCCCTCTACAATCTTCTATCTACAGTGCATCGTATCAGTTCTGGTGTTGACTGCTTTCCATGCCATGACACCAAGCTATCCAGTATTTTCTCTCTTTGTCGCCCACGATCTCTCTTTCCTTTTATTTTGCCAGTTGTAACCAAGTATTCCAACTTTCCTCTTCTCATGATGTGCCCGAAAAATGTTGATTGCTTCTTTCTGATGTTTTTTAAGAGCTCTCTTTTTGTTTTGGCCTCTTTGAGAACTTCATCATTGGTCTTTTTAGCTGTCCAGGGAACTTTCAACATTCATCTGAGAAATCCCATCTCTGTGGTCTCCAATCGTCTTTTCCAACTAGTACAGTCACTGCCAAGAAGGAAAGGAATGGCAAACTACCTTCTTAAATTGCCTGGAATAATCATGACAAATCACAACCTTCTTTGCATTTATAGTTATCATTTTATTTTAGTATAATTAATTGACGTATTTACCTATATTTCCCTTTTTTTTCTTTTTCTCTTTTTGCCAACCAGTAGAATATATGTTATCTCACTCACATATTTTCTCTTGTCTAACACTTCCTTGCAATATGATATTGTCTACTGGATGACTAATATGCTCTTGTATCGCTAAAATGATCGCGATTGTTTCTCCATTATTTTGGCTCTGAGTACTATTGTGTGTATGTTACATTGTTCTCTGCCGCTGTGCTAGTTCTGTCGTAGAGTAAGGGCTGTTTGTGTTACCAGTGCTTGCCGTGCATTGTGATCACTGTTGTCCGTGACCCGAATACATAAAGAAACAACAGATACATTGGTTCGGCCACATAACAAGACAAAAAAAAAACTAACAATGACTCAAATAGCCATAAACAAACGCTACGAAAACGCCAGATTAAGAGGAAAACCGAGAAAGAGATGAATAAAGGAAATACTAGAGTCACTAGGAGGGATAACACCAGAAGAGGCCAACAGAAGAGTAAAGAATCGCAGATTGTTTCTCCTCTCGACACCAACGGCAATAGAGGAAGGACAGAAGATGAAGAAGACCCCTAAAATAAATTAATGTTCTTTCTATGTCTTGGGATCCTATGATGTCTTCCACAACTACATCTCATATGATCTACTTCAAATAGACACATGTTCTATACCCTTGTCTGCCTTACTTCCAGGTAGAAGTACAGTACAATAAATGTCTTCAGACAATGTTTACAAATCTATGTCATTCCTTTCCTTGTAACATACTTAGACTTCAAGCACAGCTGGAACTCTGCCTATTTTCCTAACCCTATCTCCACGGGTTGAATATATTAATAACCTAGGTCATTTTTATTGCCGCAATTTGACATTGCTTATCTTAAGTTCATTTCGTTGTTTCTTTCATTTTTCGCCTTTTCTTGAATAGACATTCTTATGCTTGCTGATAATGGCAGACTTGAGAAAGTTCATATTTCACAGTCCGTGCAGCCATTGACCTCACATACTCCTGACACTGTATTGTTTGACTAGCTAGAGAAGAACATTCATTTCGCCCAGGGCCCAACAGTCTTTTCTGTCGACTTTAACGTTATCTTTCCCAGTCGAGCGATAACTTGATCGTTTCATCTGTTTACGTGAAAACAATTATTTATAAATGTTTAGTAACTCTCTTTAGTTCATTATTATCAAGTTCCATGCAGCTGCAGTAGGTGATCATATCTCAACACGTATCTCGACAGTTATTTATTTTTTGTTGTTGACTTCCTGCAAAGCCATTATCTTAAGCTGCCTGGTATCTTTTCTCTTTGCTTCCCTCTATCTCTTCGTCTTGCTTGCCTCTATGCTTTGGCCTCTTTCAGAAAGTTTTAATGATTCTTCTTAGTGGTATTTTCAACATTCTTCTATAAAACCACATTTCTACAGCCTTCAGTGAATTTCTTGTTTGTTGACATATTGTCTATGATTCACATCTATATGTTAAGACATGGTCTACATAACATTTAAGAACTCTTTTAATTGTTAATATTGTCAAATATATATTGCACAGTATTTTCCTTATTTTTGGAAAACTGCTTTTGCCTGAGCCATTCAGCATCTCACCTCTAGTGTACATGTACCATCTGAGGTTAACATTGTTCCCAGATATTTAATTTCATTTTCTTGTTTTAATATTGTTCCACTTGTCTATATTGTGCATTGCGGTTATGTCTGTTTCTTTTGTTTTCTTATGGTAAGTCGAAGGCCACGGTATCACTGCAAACGAATTAAAATCCATAATTGCTCAACCGCCCGTGCCAGTGAAATCATTTTAATTAAAACTCATCCCATTGAAGGATCCAAATGAAGAATGGCAGCTGCAGTCCCCATCATAGCAGCTACAGCACACGCCAATAGACATAAGGCCAAACGGCACCGAAAGTGAAGGCAGCTAAACTGTACTTCGTCAGACAATTTCATCATTCATCGTATGAAATCGAAACACGATTCGGCTGAAAACACACAGCATACGATCTGCACTGAACACTAAACTCATTAACTCCAGCAGATTGTCAATCATCATCAGTGAGTGCCGTCTCCGCAACGAAGGTTGGCTACCATGGAGCGCCATTTTGCTCTATCTCTTGCTTTGATGGTGCAGGTTGTCATCGGTTGATTTGTCCATCTTTTGATGTTACTCGTCCATGTTAATCTTGGTCTGCCTCTGCCTCTTTTACCTTGTATTTTCCCCTCCAGGATCACTTTCAGTAGGCTGTTGTGTCTTTTAACATGGCATAAGAATCGCATTTGTCTTGTTCTAATTGTGTTCAGAAGTTCTCTTTTCATTTTTAGTTGTTTTAAGACTTTGTCGTTTGTTTTCTTTTCCTTCCATCCAATTCTACCTATTCTTCTATATATCCACATTTCAAAGGCTTCAATTCTCTGTTCTGTTTTCTTGTCTAATGTCCATGTTTCAGCACCATATAGGAATATTGAGAAGATGTAACATTTTGCTATTCTTAGTTTTAGCTCTGGTGTTATTTGTTTTGATGTTAGTATGTCCTTCATGACATTAAAATTACTTTTTGCCATTCCTATTCTTTTGTTTATTTCAGTTGTACATTTTCCATCACTGGTTATAGTATGTCCAAGGTAGTTATAGTTCTGAACTGTCTCAAGGTCTATTCCTTCAATTTTGATATCCACTTGTGGGTTTTGAGTATTTTCTTTGTTTATGATCATAGTTTTAGTCTTTTTGATATTCATATCTAGTCCATATTTTTTACTTGTCGTGTTTATTTCATTAAGTAATTGTTGTAGGTCTTTAGGATTTTCTGCTAGTAGTACAGTATCGTCAGCATATCTTAGGTTATTGATTATCTTTCCATTAATTTGAAGGCCTGGCATCTCTATGATGTTTTTAAAGATTTGCTCAGTGTATAGATTGAACAAGCTTGGTGATAGGATGCATCCTTGTCTTACTCCTCTTTTTATATCAATGGGTGTAGAGAACTCTTTGTTATATTTTATTATTGCTGTTTGCTCCCAGTATAGATTGCATATTAGTTGTATATCCATGTCATCTAGATGTATCTACTTTTAGGCATTCTATAAGTTGTTTGTGGTGTACTCTATCAAAAGCTTTGGTGTAGTCTATGAAGCAGGCATATATTTGTTTGTTTACTTCTGTGTATTTTTCGATTAATGTTCTCATGCAGAATATGGCTTCTTTTGTCCCGCTATTTTTCCTAAATCCAAATTGCTGCTCTTCTAATTCAGTATTGATTTTATTCTGAATACTTCCTTGTATAACTTTTAGCAAGATTTTTGTAACATGGCTCATTAGGCTTATTGTTCTAAAGTCACTGCATTCAACTGCACCATTCTTTTTAGGCAATGCAAAGAAAGTTGATGTTTTTAGTTCATTTGGTATGTATCCTGTGTGGTATATGTCGTTGCATATGTCTGTAATCACTTCAATGCCAAAATCTTCAAGTGCCTGTATCATCTCTATCTGTATGCTTTCAGGTCCTGCTGCTTTTCCCCTTTTCATTGTTTTTATAGCTTTTTCCACCTCAGATTTTAAGATTTTATAGCCTGATGTACATTTTATAACTGGTTTCTTGTCCCTTTGATCATGAAATAATTCTGTTATATATTCCTGCCATCTATCTATGATATCCTTATTGTCTGTTAGCATTTTTCCTTTTTTGTCTGCAATGCATCCACCTTCTGTGGCTTATTTATTTTTATTAGTCATTCTCTTTATTTCTGTGTGCATTCCTCTTAGGTCTTGTTTGCTTTCCATAGTTTCTATTTCTCTACATTTTTGACTGAGCCAGTCTTCTTTTGCCTTTTTGCACATTTTGCGTATCTCATTATCTATTTTATTGTATTGGGCAGTGTTCTTCGCTTGTCTCCTTTCTTCCATTTTTTCTAAGATGGTGTTATTATCCATTTTTGTTTTTTGTTCTTTTCTCTTTTGGGTAAGGTGTCGCAGGCTTTTTGTATGCTTTTCTTTATGCATTGCCATTTGGTTGTTACTTTTTCATCAGGATTTTCTCTTCTGTATTTTTCAATTCCTTCTTCTAGCAGCTTCTGGTATGTGTTCTTTACTTGTATTGTATAGGTATCTTTAATATCTTTTTGATTTAAAGCTGTTATGTCGAGTGGGTTTGTTGATGAATCAGATTTTTGCTTGTTTCTCTTTAGTTTGATTTTCATTTTAATCATTACAGGATTGTGATCAGAGTTTATATCTGCTCCTGGGTAGGTTTTGGCTTTCTTTACGCTGTTACGGAACCTTTCTTTTATCATTATGTAATCTATTTGATCAAGATTGTCAATAGCAACACTTAAATAAATGTCACGAAGAACATGTGACACAAAAGCAGCAAGAGGATAAAATCAAAATAACTGTTTTCGTGCATCTTATCGATAGCAACATATGGTTTCATGGATAATCTCGCAAATAACAAGGAAGAAAACCTATTCATTCGAATGAAAATGCTATGGCAAAATTCATTAAGATACCTTTGAATAATGAAAACGAGCAATGAAGACATATTAAAAGAGTTAAATACGAAAAACAACTGGCGCATAAAAGTAGTAGTGGTGGCTGTATACCAAAAGAAGTAAAAGTGCACGCACATGCACCGAAACTGCACCAAAGACAATGGATTTTGCACCGATACCGCACGAAACTGGCACCAAATCCGTGCAAAAGCCCGATAATCGGCTTATTATCTCGGTGGTCGGCTAGGCTTATCTCGTGAAGGCTCGGTGGTAATCGGCTTATCTCGGTGGTGCGTGACGGCGTGCGGGTCGTGATCGGCGCGTCTCTCGCGGGGTCTGTCGCTCGCTGGCTATGGACACCAGTGGTTCTAAAACTTGTGTGTCAGCGGTTCTAAAACTTGCGCGCTCACGCCGGCTATCTCGGGCGGGGCGTGCGGGTGGGGAAAGGGGGTGCCTTTATTGGTCGAGTGTGTGTTATTAGTATCGTTGGCATCATGTGTGAGGTGGGTATTAGGCAACAGGATGCGACATGTAAAAAAAAAAATGTTGACAAGCAATGACGTTGAAGGGGGTATTGTTAGGAAAAGGTAAATACGACTATCTCGCGTGCGACGAGGGTGGGGGAACGGAGTTGGTCGGCACAGGATGTGTTATTGTAGTATCGCTAACATCATGTACCAGGTGTGATTATAGCGATTTTTTTAGTGACACATCATCATGTGCCACCCTCAACAGCAACATGTACCCTTCAATTCCTATCATCATCATCATCATGCCATACAAAGTATCAAACCGATTATTAGTTTCTACATCATCATCATGTGCCACCCTCAACAGCATCATCAACTTGTACCCTTCATGTCCTATCATCATCATCATTATCATGCCACACAAAGTATCAAACCGATTATTAGTTTCTACATCATCACCATCATGTGCCACTCTCAACAGCAACATGTACCCTTCATGTCCTATCATCATCATCATCAGCATGTGCCACCCTCAACAGCATCATCAACTTGTACCCTTCATGTCCTATCATCATCATAATCATCATGCCACACAAAGTATCAAGCCGCGAAATTATTTCTCTCTCTCTCTCTCTCTCTCTCTCTCTCTCTCTCGCACAGAGTAGCGGTGTTATTGTATGACGGTCCTGAAAACAATATAACTAAAGCGGTGGGGCTTATCGGATTAGCTCGTCGAACGTTCTCGCATGGTCTTAAAAAATATTTAAGAAATGAATATTATCCCTCCCCAGAAAAGATAGACCGCTTAATAGAATGGCTTGGTAGAAGGTCAACAACCATACCCTCCCCTCTACAGCATCATCACCTGTAATACAGAGACATTATACCCCACCCTCATCATCGTCATGTACCATCAATATGTGTGAATCACGCGTTGTAAGTGTTTACCTTTTCCAAAGCTTTTAACGCGTCGCCATACCTTCACTGTAACACTTTAGTATTTGAATATCAATTGGAATAAATAATTATATAAAATACCTCCTTTAACCTGTATCACAGAGAAATTATACCCCCCTTCGCCCCGTCAACATTCCGTGTTGATAATATAAAGCATCGTCGTCGTCGGCATCATCATCATCATCACGGGGCATAGCGGTTGGCGTGTTTTGTAGTAAGATGGGTAATGTGACCGGTTTGTAAATCAGCTAACTTTGGAAATCTAAGAGTAACTTAAAATAATGACGGTCTCAGAAAGTATGCCCAGTTAAGAAAGTTGGTAGATCAAGTTATATCTTTTGTTGGTTCGGGTCGGCGCGGGGCTCGTCGGGTCGGCGCGCGGGGCTCGTCGGGTCGGCGCGGGGCTCGTCGGGTCGGCGTGGGGAACGTCGGGTCGGCGCGGGGCTCGTCGGGTCGGCGCGGGTGGGCGCGGGTGGGCGCAGGGCTCGGGCAACATCATCATGTGTAGTAAGGTGTGCTAACATTAAATAGTGACGCGCTCTCTCTCTCTCTCTCTCTCTCTCTCTTTCACATTCATGGTAAAGCAAAACAAAATTTGTTCTATATTTCACATATATTTATTAATACAACACATATTTGAGTTAAAAAAAAAGAAAAAAAAAGAAAACGGACTTATTTAAAAAATGATAAAAATCAATATTTAAATGGCGAGTGGTACCGGTACTTTATCACAGATTCAGTCTAGTTGCTAAAATAATTGTTCTGTGACCAGACTCCAGAACAGGTGAGATGATTTTACTATACTCCAGAATACGGCTTTCAAATCTTTCACGGTCAAGTGCAAACTGGTGCCAATGAGGAATGAGGTCACCATCTTTCAGATCAACAAATGAAATGATATCAGGCGCCACGGCAAAACAAACCTAAGGACAAGTCGAACTATAAGGGTTTTAATGCAACTCTCATTAGGATAATATAAAGTTTAATGAAACAGTCGTTAGGCTAGTTAATCTCGGTACATTATTGGTGCTTATGTTTTAAGAATACAAAATCTATATTTGTCTTAGAAGATGTGATGTTGGTATACGTAGCTATAACTAACCTGAATGTCTGTGTTTGGAAAAAAAAATTGGGATTATAGAAATCTCTGTTAAGTCAAGAAATTAACGATCGATACAAATGGGGTTTTGGTGTTTGGTATATCAGACTATAAATCGCCTGTAACACAAAGTAACCGACAAACAAATACATACCCTGTTAATTATATTTTTTGTCGGATCGTGTGGTTGAGTGGAAGTGTTGCTGATAGTAGGGTAAATTTCATTCCAGCGAGCATTAACTTCCTCATAATCTAACTCCGGAGCAGAATTCTCTACACCTCTAATCTCGGAACTTTCATCACTCTCCTCATCCTGTGATCTCGAATTAAAATGGAAAGTGGCTGAATCCTCGCATGCTCAGAGGTTTCATTTCTGTTTACCACACTATCGGGGATCTTCTTGAAGATGGAATCTAAAGTTAACCCATTATTAAAATAAGCATTAGGTGGTGTCCAAGATGGGAAAGCTTGCTCTTCCAATGACCACTCAGACTCTTCAGAACTGTCCTCGTCTTCTGAGCTTTGAACTTACACTAAAAAGTAGCTGGGCCATACTACGATATTCTTGAAGTTACAATTCCACTAAAATTATTATTTTTTTTTTTACCCTGTTTGAATAGGGGACTTAACACAATTTCTAAATATATACACACGCACACACACAATCAAACATTTCAGATCGAATAATGAGATACATCAATTGCGAACCATCATAGTTATCACCACTACTGTCCAACAAGGAAATAACTCAATACGATGGCAAAACGAGCACTATATAATACAATCTTCATCTCAACGTTTTGCTACCTGGACCCTAGATGCAAGAACAATAAGAAAAATAAACTCTACAGAAATGAAATGTGAAGAACTGAGAAGAAACCTAGGAACAGCCCCCGCCATAGAATATATAATGAAACAATAGATAAAATAGTTTGGCTAGGTGACAGGGCAGACAGATCAAAACACAACACAACGAGCCTTCAGCAAATGTTGTGAGAACACCAGACCCAACGGTCGACCACGAAAAAGATGGATCGATGTACAATTAGAAGCGCTAGGAAACATAACAGCAGCAGAAGCGAACAGATGAGCAAGAGACCGCAAATTGTATCTCCCCTCGACGCTGAATGGCAGATGCGGACAGAAAAAGAAGAAAAGGTGGTTAGCCTGTTTTTAGGGGCACCTCAAAGGAGTGGAGTAATATCTCGAATGCTCTGGAATATTGATTTTGACGCAAATTAAGGAAAGGAACCTCTGATGGATGTGTCTGTGGGACATGCAAAATGACTGGTCGGGTTTGCTTTAGCAGAGGAAGGGTTTGCTTTAGCAGAGGTCGGGTTTGTTTTAGCAGAGGTCGGTTTTGTTTTAGCAGAGGAAGGGTTTGTTTTAGCAGATGTCGGGTTTGTTTTAGCAGAGGTCGGGTTTGTTTTAGCAGAGGTCGAGTTTGTTTTAGCAGAGAAAGGGTTTGCTTTATCAGAGGTCGGGTTTGCTTTAGCAGAGGTCGGGTTTGCTTTAGCAGAGGTCGGGTTTGTTTTAGCAGAGGAAGGGTTTGTTTCAGCAGAGGTCGGGTTTTGTTTTAGCAGAGGGCGGGTTTTTGTTTTAGCAGTGGTCAGGTTTGCTTTAGCAGAGGTCGGATTTGTTTCAGCAGAGGTCGGGTTTGTTTTAGCAGAGGGCGGGTTTTGTTTTAGCAGAGGGCGGGTTTGTTTTAGCAGAGGTCGGATTTGTTTTAGCAGAGGTCGGGTTTGTTTTAGCAGAGGGCGGGTTTTGTTTTAGCAGAGGTCTGGTTTGTTTTAACAGAGGTCGGTTTTGCTTTAGCAGAGGTCGGGTTTGTTTTATCAGAGGGCGGGTTTTGTTTTAGCAGTGGTCGGGTTTGTTTTAGCAGTGGTTGGGTTTGTTTTAGCAGAGGTCGGGTTTGCTTTAGCAGAGGTAGGGTTTGCTTTAGCAGAGGTTGGGTTTGTTTCAGCAGAGGTCGGGTTGTTTTAGCAGAGGTTGGGTTTGCTTTAGCAGAGGTAGGGTTTGCTTTAGCAGAGGTCGGGTTTGTTTCAACAGTGGTCGGGTTTGTTTTAGCAGAGGTCGGGTTTGTTTCAACAGTGGTCGGGTTTGTTTCAGCAGAGGTCGGGTTTGTTTTAGCAGAGGTCGGGTTTGTTTTAGCAGAGGTCGGGTTTGTTTTAGCAGAGGTCGGGTTTGTTTCAACAGTAGTCGGGTTTGTTTCAGCAGAGGTCGGGTTTGTTTTAGCAGAGGTCGGGTTTGTTTCAACAGTGGTCGGTTTTGTTTTAGCAGAGGTCGGGTTTGTTTCAACAGTGGTCGGGTTTGTTTCAGCAGAGGTCGGGTTTGTTTTAGCAGAGGTCGGGTTTGTTTTAGCAGAGGTCGGATTTGTTTCAGCAGAGGTCGGATTTGTTTTAGCAGAGGTCGGGTTTGTTTCAACAGTGGTCGGGTTTGTTTTAGCAGAGGTCGGGTTTGTTTCAGCAGAGGTCGGGTTTGTTTCAACAGTGGTTGGGTTTGTTTTAGCAGAGGTCGGGTTTGTTTCAGCAGAGGTCGGGTTTGTTTCAGCAGAGGTCGGATTTGTTTTAGCAGAGGAAGGGTTTGTTTCAGCAGAGGTCGGATTTGTTTCAGCAGAGGTCGGGTTTGTTTTAACAGTGGTCGGGTTTGTTTTAGCAGAGGTCGGGTTTGTTTCAGCAGAGGTCGGATTTGTTTTAACAGTGGTCGGGTTTGTTTTAGCAGAGGTCGGGTTTGTTTTAGCAGAGGTCGGGTTTGTTTTAACAGAGGTCGGGTTTGTTTCAGCAGAGGTCGGATTTGTTTTAGCAGAGGGCGGGTTTTGTTTCAGCAGAGGTCGGGTTTGTTTTAGCAGAGGTCGGATTTGTTTTAGCAGAGGTCGGGTTTGTTTTAGCAGAGGTCGGATTTGTTTTAACAGAGGTCGGGTTTGTTTCAGCAGAGGTCGGATTTGTTTTAGCAGAGGTCGGGTTTGTTTTAGCAGAGGTCGGATTTGTTTTAGCAGAGGGCGGGTTTTGTTTCAGCAGAGGTCGGGTTTGTTTTAGCAGAGGTCGGGTTTGTTTCAGCAGTGGTCGGGTTTGTTTTAGCAGAGGTCGAGTTTTGCTTTAGCAGAGGTCGGGTTTGTTTCAGCAGTGGTCGGGTTTGTTTTAGCAGAGGTAGGGTTTGCTTTAGCAGAAGTCGGGTTTGTTTCAACAGAGGTCGGGTTTTGCTTCAGCAGAGGTCGGGTTTGTTTTAGCAGTGGTCGGGTTTGTTTTAGCAGAGGATGGGTTTGCTTTAGCAGCGGTCTGGTTTGTTTTAGCAGAGGTCGGGTTTGTTTTAGCAGAGGTCGGATTTGTTTTAGCAGTGGTCGGGTTTGTTTTAGCAGAGGATGGTTTTGCTTTAGCAGCGGTCTGGTTTGTTTTAGCAGAGGTCGGGTTTGCTTTAGCAGAGTTCGGGTTTGTTTTAGCAGTGGTCGGGTTTGTTTTAGCAGAGCTCGGGTTTGCTTTAGCAGAGGTAGGGTTTGCTTTAGCAGAGGTCGGGTTTTGCTTTAGCAGAGGTCGGGTTTGTTTCAGCAGAGGTCGGATTTGTTTTAGCAGAGGTCGGGTTTGTTTTAACAGAGGTCGGGTTTTGCTTTAGCAGAGGTCGGGTTTGTTTCAGCAGTGGTCAGGATTGTTTCAGCAGTGGTCAGGTTTGTTTTAACAGAGGTCGGGTTTTGCTTTAGCAGAGGTAGGGTTTGTTTTAGCAGAGGTCGGGTTTGTTTTGACAGGGGTCGGGTTTGTTTTAGCAGAGGTCGGGTTTTGCTTTAGCAGAGGTCGGGTTTGTTTTAGCAGAGGTCGGGTTTGTTTTGACAGGGGTCGGGTTTGTTTTAGCAGAGGTAGGGTTTGTTTTAGCAGAGGTCGGGTTTGTTTTAGCAGAGGTCGGGTTTTGCTTTAGCAGAGGTCGGGTTTGTTTCAGCAGAGGTCGGATTTGTTTTAACAGAGGTCGGTGTTCTCACAACATTTGCTGAAGGCTCGTTGTGTTGTGTTTTGATCTGTCTGCCCTGTCACCTAGCCAAACTATTTTATCTATTGTTTCCTTATATATTCTATGGCGGGGGCTGTTCCTAGGTTTCTTCTCAGTTCTTCACATTTCATCTCTGTAGAGGTTATTTTTCTTATTGTTCTTGCATCTAGGGTCCAGGTAGCACAACGTTGAGATGAACATTGTATTGTATAGTGCTCGTTTTGCCATCGTATTGAGTTATTTCCTTGTTGGACAGTAGTGGTGATAACTGTGATGGTTCGTAATTGATGTATCTCATTATTCGATCTGAAATGTTTGATTGTGTGTGTGTGTGTATATATATATTTAGAAATTGTGTTAAGTCCCCTATTCAAACAGGGTAAAAAAAAAAATAATTTTAGTGGAATTGTAACTTCAAGAATTTCGTAGTATGGCCCAGCTACTTTTTAGTGTAAGTTCAAGCTTAGAAGACGAGGAAAGTTCTGAAGAGTCTGAGTGGTCATTGGAAGAGCAAGCTTTCCCATCTTGGACACCACCTAATGCTTATTTTAATAATGGGTTAACTTTAGATTCCATCTTCAAGAAGATCCCCGATAGTGTGGTAAACAGAAATGAAACCTCTGAGCATGCGAGGATTCAGCCACTTTCCATATTAAATTCGAGATCACAGGATGAGGAGAGTGATGAAAGTTCCGAGATTAGAGGTGTAGAGAATTCTGCTCCGGAGTTAGATTATGAGGAAGTTAATGGTGGAATGAAATTTACCCTACTATCAGCAACACTTCCACTCAACCACACGATCCGACAAAAAATATAATTAACAGGGTATGTATTTGTTTGTCGGTTACTTTGTGTTACAGGCGATTTATAGTCTGATATACCAACACCAAACCCATATGTATCGATCGTTAATTTCATGACTTAACAGAGATTTCTATAATCCCAATTATTTTTTTCTAAACACAGACATTCAGGTTACTTATAGCTACGTATACCAAAATCACATCTTCTAAGACAAATATAGATTTTGTATTCTTAAAACTTAAGTACCAATAATGTACCGAGATTAACTAGCCTAACGACTGTTTCATTAAACTTTATATTATCCTAATGAGAGTTGCATTAAAACCCTTATATTTCGACTTGTCCTTAGGTTTGTTTCGCCGCGGCGCCTGATATCATTTCATTTGTTGATCTGGAAGATGGTGACCTCATTCCTCATTGGCACCAGTTTGCACTTGACCGTGAAAGATTTGAAAGCCGTATTCTGGAGTATAGTAAAATCATCTCACCTGTTCTGGAGTCTGGTCACAGAACAATTATTTTAGCAACTAGACTGAATCTGTGATAAAGTACCGGTACCCCTCGCCATTTAAATATTGATTTTTATCATTTTAAAAATAAGTCCGTTTTCTTTTCTTTTTTTTTAAAAACTCAAATATGTGTTGTATTAATAAATATATGTGAAATATAGAACGAATTTTGTTTTGCTTGACCATGAATGTGAAAGAGAGAGAGAGAGAGAGAGAGAGAGAGAGAGAGAGAGAGAGAGAGAGAGAGAGAGAGAGAGAGAGAGAGAGAGAGCGCGTCACTATTTAATGTTAGCCCACCTTAGTACACATGATGATGTTGCCCGAGCCCCGCGCCAACCCGCGCCGACCCGACGACCCCCGCGCCGACCCGACGAGCCCCGCGCCGACCGGACGAGCCCCGCGCGCCGACCCGACGAGCCCCGCGCCGACCCGAACCAACGAAAGATATAACTTGATCTACCAACTTTCTTAACTGGACATACTTTCTGAGACCGTCATTATTTTAAGTTACTCTTAGATTTCCAAAGTTAGCTGATTTACAAACCGGTCACATTACCCATCTTACTACAAAACACGCTAACCGCTATGCCCCATGATGATGATGATGATGCCGACGACGACGATGCTTTATATTATCAACACGGAATGTTGATGGGGTGAAGGGGGGGGGGGTATAATTTCTCTGTGATACAGGTTAAAGGAGGTATTTTATATAATTATTTATTCCAATTGATATTCAAATACTAAAGTGTTACAGTGAAGGTATGGCGACGCGTTAAAAGCTTTGGAAAAGGTAAACACTTACAACGCGTGATTCACACATATTGATGGTACATGACGATGATGAGGGTGGGGGTATAGTGTCTCTGTATTACAGGTGATGATGTTGTGGAGGGGAGGGTATGGTTGTTGACCTTCTACCAAGCCATTCTATTAAGCGGTGTATCTTTTCTGGGGAGGGATAATGTTCAATTCTTAAATATTTTTTAAGACCACACGAGAACGTTCGACGAGCTAATCCGATAAGCCCCACCGCTTTAGTTATATTGTTTTCAGGACCGTCATACAATAACACCGCTACTCTGTTCGAGAGAGAGAGAATTTCGCGGCTTGATACTTTGTGTGGCATGATGATTATGATGATGATAGGACATGAAGGGTACAAGTTGATGATGCTGTTGAGGGTGGCACATGATGATGATGATGTAGACACTAATAATCGGTTTGATACTTTGTGTGGCATGATGATGATGATGATAGGACATGAAGGGTACATGTTGCTGTTGAGGGTGGCACATGATGATGATGATGTGTCACTAAAAAAACCGCTATAATCACACCTGGTACATGATGTTAGCGATACTACAATAACACACCCTGTGCCGACCAACCCCGTTCCCCCACCCTCGTCGCACGCGAGGTAGTCGTATTTACCTTTTCCTAACAATACCCCCTTCAACGTCATTGCTTGTCAGCATTTTTTTTTTAACATGTCGCCTCCTGTTACCTAATACCCACCTCACACATGATGCTAACGATACTAATAACACTCGACCAATAAAGGCACCCCCTTTCCCCACCCGCACGCCCCGCCCGAGATAACCGGCGTGAGCGCGCAAGTTTTAGAACCGCTGACGCACAAGTTTTAGAACCACTGGTGTCCATAGCCAGCGAGCGACAGACCCCGCGAGAGACGCGCCGATCACGACCCGCACGCCGTCACGCACCACGAGATAATAAGCCGATTATCGGACTTTTGCACGGATTTGGTGCCAGTTTCGTGCGGTATCGGTGCAAAATCCATTGTCTTTGGTGCAGTTTCGGTGCATGTGCGTGCACTTTTAGCTTTGGTATACAGCCGCCACTACTGCTCATAAACACTATTCTACAGAGGGCATTAACATTATATGGCCATATCTAAAGACATACACTGGCTGGATAGAACAATAATAAAAGGCATGGATCAAGAAAGTCGAGACAAGGGTAGAACTACAAGAAGGTGGTTTTAAGATAGCGAGAAAACCATGAACATGACAACAAAAGAAGTGGCTAGAGACACATAATCTTTCAAACGTGCTGTGGTGGATTCAACGTCTTGCAAATTGTAAATAATGTAAAAAGCCCCGTCACGCCAAGTGGCGAATAGGAAATATGGTGTTAGTGACCATAAATTTTACAGACCTTCAGCACATGATTTATGGGGTAATGTGGTAGGTATTACGCCCGCGCCGCTTTACTTTCCCAGAAAAAAACCTGGCACCCTTTTAAAGCTTGGTGAACCCGGAAGTCATCGGTTGGGATCAAACCCTACCTTTTGTCCTTTGTAGTCCAGTTCACTAACCAGCGAGCTATTGCGTCTCCCACAAAGTACTTGCGACCTGTGAACATAAGAATTTCTTTTTACTTAATGTATATTTGATATTTATTATAAGATGTTCTTGTGACTTCATGCTGTATTTGATGATAAATTGTAAGACGACTGTTTTAGGCTGTGTACCGTTGAATCCAAATCTGGTTATCTATGTATATGAGCTTTTAAATATAATATCATGTCTCTCGTGTCGTGCTTCCTCGTACTTCATATAGACCGTTCGTCTTTCTTTAACACATTCATGTAACATCTGTTCTTGACACGAACAAACTCTCGAGGTGTTCCATCACACGGAAACATATTTATTGACGTTCTATTATTATATTTCTATAGACACAAGTTCTATTATCACATAATAAAGTACAGTGAGTAATATTATAACCAAACTATCGGGCGGTCTGGATAACCACCGGACTCACGTAATCCTGGAATTAGAAATTCACAGAACACATTTCTAGATGTCTAAACACAGTCCTGTTGTGAACTGACTACATCTGCTGTTTATTAAATTCGCATATATACCAGTAATAGTAGCCTTAATAATTTTGCTCTTTGCTAATTATTGCTCGCTAATCGCTTCTCTGAGTTTATCTCTGCCTTTCTCTGCTAAACTCTCAAGGCTTTTGTATCTACTCGTTATTGCTCGCTGCTCCTTCTCCTTATGGGGTCTGAGTGAGTCTTTCATTGTGTATGCTGGTCAATCCGCCTACGTGTCTAATAATATATTTTGTAATATTTCTCTACACCCACATCTTTCTCAAGACCCCGTGTATGTCCGCCCATGTGTCTGGTAAAATATATATTTTGAATATTTCGCCCACACAGTCTGGTAACCTTGGGCAAGAACTTCAAATTTTTATTTATTTATTTACACCCACCATGGACACACCTGCTATCCTAGATTAGTCTTTTTACACGCCTACAGACCTGATGACGATGAGGATAAATACAGAAACAAAGTAACAGTGTCTCATTTCAATGTAAATCTTCATATTTTAAAGTAAGTAAATCGCATGTATATTAATTTGCTAGAGATCTAGACCAAGTATATCATCATCATCATCATGTACCCTGCCGGTTGGCGTAGGCGATCATGTCCCTCCACAATCTTCTATCCACAGTGCATCGTATCAGTTCTGTTGTTGACTGTTTTCCATGCCATGACACCAAGCTATCCAGTATTTTCTCTCTTTGTCGTCCGCCATCTCTCTTTCCTTTTATTTTGCCAGTTGTAACCAAGTATTCCAACTTTCCTCTTCTCATGATGTGCCCGAAAAATGTTGATTGCTTCTTTCTGATGTTTTTTAAGAGCTCCCTTTTTGTGTTGGCCTCTTTGAGAACTTCCTCATTGGTCTTTTTATCTGCCCAGGGAACTTTCAACATTTTTCTGAGAAATCCCATCTCTGTGGCCTCTAATCGTCTTTTCATTTGTTTGTCTATTGTCCATGATTCGCTTCCATAGGTCAGAATTGGTTCTATATAGCACCGATGAACTCTCTTTCTCATTTTTATTGACATAGATTTGTTGCATAAGATATTTTTCATTTTCTTAAATGCTATTTTGGCCTGAGCTATTCTGCTTTTTATTTCTGTTGTGCATCTCCCATCTGATGTAATTATTGTGCCCAAGTATTTGAAACGTTGCACTTGTTTTAGATTTGTCTCGTTTATTTTTATGCTGCATGATGGTGATGATTGTTTCTTCGATATAACCATTACCTCTGTTTTCTAACTGTTCAGACTGAGACCTTTCTTGTTGCTTTCTTCTACTATTATGTCTATCATTTCTTGTAGTTCATTCTCTGTCTCTGCTACTAAGACTGTGTCATCCGCATATCGTAAATTATTTATGTTGTGACCGTTGATTTCAATTCCTTTTTTGTCTACTATTGATCTCATAATATATTCGCTGTAAAGTGAAAACAAGTCCGGTGACAGAACACAGCCTTGTCTGACTCCTTGTTTTATATATTGGAATTGCCCCGTTTGGTTGTTAATTCGTATAGCTGCTGTTTGTTGCCAGTACATATTTTTTATGATTCGCAGATCCTTGCCATCAATGTTTAATTTCTCCAGCATATTGATTATTTCCACATGCTTTACTTTGTCAAATGCTTTCGTGTAGTCTATAAAGCACATATATAGATCTTTCTTTACCTCTATAGATCTTATCTATTATCTATATAGATAATAAATAAAACGATGTTGTTGTGAGCCGTTAAATATGTGCAAATGATATCTCTTTAGAACTTTTAATTCATCCTGTCAATGCAATATGCTATATTTGGAAAAGTATTTATCGGTTTCAAATTTCATGACATTTTCGAGTGGAAATTTGTTAAATTAGACGTAGATGCCAAGAGGAAATGTAACAGACATTGATTTAATATTTCAAAATTGTCATTTCCATTTATAACAAAAATAACGTACAAAAATAAAAACTTCATAGGAAATCTTGCATTATTATGTAGAGTTAAAACTATCAACATTTGATTCATTCGTTGGCTCTCAAGACGAATAGTTGCTTCCCGTTATCTTTCAGTTAAGAAAGAAGATAGCATTAATTAGAATGCATAGAAACGTCGAAAAATTAAAGACATAATAGTAAAAGAAAGCGACAAAAAAGGTCTCAGTATGAATAGTAAGAAAACAGAAGTAATGGTTATATTGAAGTAACAATTATCACCATCATGCCGCATAAAAATAAACGAGACAAATCTGAAACAATTGCAGCGTTTCAAATACTTGGACACAATAATAACATCAGATGGGAGATGCACCACAGAAATAAAAAGCAGAATAGCTCAGGCCAAAATAGCATTTCAGAAAATGAAAAATGTCTTATGCAACAAATCTATGTCAATACAAATGAGAAAGAGAGTTCATCGGTGCTATATAGAACCAATTCTGACCTATGGAAGCGAATCATGGACAATAGACAAACAAATGAAAAGACGATTAGAGGCCACAGAGATGGGATTTCTCATAAGAATGTTGAAAGTTCCCTGGACAGATAAAAAGACCAATGAGGAAGTTCTCAAAGAGACCAACACAAAAAGGGAGCTCTTAAAAATCATCAGAAAGAAGCAATCAACATTTTTCGGGCACATCATGAGAAGAGGAAAGTTGGAATACTTGGTTACAACTGGCAAAATAAAAGGAAAGAGAGATCGCGGACGACAAAGAGAGAAAATAATGGATAGCTTGGTGTCATGGCATGGAAAACAGTCAGCAACAGAACTGATACGATGCACTGTAGATAGAAGATTGTGGAGGGACATGATCGCCTACGCCAACCAGTATGGCACATGATGATGATGATGATAGAAACGTCACGTCGGTGATTGTTGAAATGCTTTCTTTCCACTTTCATTAAAACTAGCACATCTGTTACATATCATCTCACATACTATTAAGATCGATATAACAAGCTATGTAACTGGAATGTCAATAATTGTATGAGTTAATTAACAGGTGAAACTGATCTTTGGCCATCACGTGTCAAGAAGATCACGCATTTAATCCATTTGTTAGTTTAATTTACGCTTGCGAAAATGATTACTAATAAATGTTTGTCAACAAAACGTCCCAGATAACTGGCAACAGATAACCATCGTACCAATATGGAAAAAGAAAAGTACCAACAGAAACTGCAATCAATATTGAAGTATATCGCTTCTCAGCCATGTAGGAAAGCTATACGACAAAATTCTGGAAAATAGGATGAGATCAATAACAGAACTACAGTTATGTGATTCTCACATGGGGGTCCAAAAAAAATAAAACAGAGGATGTACTGATACTCTATTCACCTTAAAACAGATAGCAGAAAAGGCGACAGAACACAATCAAAATATGTATATAGCTTTCATTGACCAGGAAACAGCATTCTACAGAGAAAACACATAACAACAATTGGAAATACTAACAACACACAGAGTAAGCCAATATCTATAATTTTTTAAAATGAAAAGTGACCACATCAACAGCAGCTGCATAGTCAGTTCAGCAACAGGCTACACATAACACTTCGAAGTTAGATCAGGTCTAAAACAAGGGTGCGTAATATCCCCCCTACTGTTTATTATATACATGGACTATTATACATGCAAGTTAGCCAACCCATCAGAGACAGCGAGAGATCAACGAGCTTCTTTTTGTAGACAATCAGACACTAATACATGGGAAAATAGAAGACCTACAAGAACACTGGAATAGACTCAACAGCACAGGCACAAAATACAACATGACAATCAACAAAACAGAAGTCATGAATATCGCAAGAGAGAAACAGAACATTCACATAACTATAGATATCAGACACCTAAAATAAGTAGAGGAATCTAAATACTTAGGAAGTCTAGTGACAAACAACAATTCACAAACAGCAGAAATATACTCAAGATGCAACAAAGCTTGTCAAATCATAATACAACTACCACCACTATTGTCCAAAAAGGAAATAACTCTAGAAGCAAAACAGACACTCTACAATACAACCTTCATCCTAACATTGTGCTACCAATGTCAGTCCTGGACCCTAGATGCAAGAAAAATAAGAAAATTAATCTCTACTGAGATTAAATCTGATATACCAATGACAAGAAACAGCATGAGAGATAAGATCAGAAATGAAGAACTGAGAAAAAAGCCACAAATAACCCCCGCTATAGAATATATAAAGAAACAGATAAAATGGTTTAGCCACGTGAAAAGGCAGAAAGATCAAAACACAACACAACGAGTCTTCAATAAACATTGCGAAAACACCAGACCCAAGGGCCTACCTCGAAAAATATGGATCGATGGAATATTAGAAGCGCTAGGAAGCATAAAAGCGGCAGAATTGAACAGCATAGCAAAAGACCACAGATTAAATCTCCCCTCGACGCTGAAAGGTAAATGAGGAAGGAAAGAGGAAGAATACATGTTGTAATGTGCTTAGTTTAATGTGTGTGTACATAAGATAGCGTTACCAATGAAACCAAATCGATGGGAAAATCCCAGCATGAAACCAGTAATGCATTGTGGGATTTGGAAAAGATTGATTCAAATTAAATATTGACAGCGAGGCATGAGTTTATAAACTAGACTGGGATGGGATTCAATGACAGGGATTACGATCCGGGATTAGAGGAGACAACAGCAGTTTTAGAAATTACGACCAGGAAAAGTACTACCTTTAAACTTAAATATTATAAAATCTGAAGGTCGGTGAAAAAATAAGTTTCATGAAGTAGAATTACAGAAATTCATCAGTTTCCGAGATAATTGATCAACTCTGTGGGCACGAATTTGTGAACGAACTATAGCAATGGCCGCATTCATAGGGCACATTCTCATGTATTGTTACACTCGACAGGAAATTCAAGGAGTAGAATCCAGTCGATATTGATGCGGAGGTCAACGTCCTCGTCTGAGACAACACCGACGATGAAGTTGCAGTCATCTATACAGACGGATCCGTAATAACACACAATAGGAACGCATGGGCATATACAGCACGCTCTGCTGGCAGAACAGTCCAAGAAAACAATGTTGTCTACGTCGTGTCCACAAGTAGTATGATGATAGAGGTGATGGCAGTGCTAAAGAGATCAATCTGGCTTCAGTCACAACACTACAACCACGCCTGCATACGTGATTCGATGAGGATTATAAGGAAATTGGACGAGGGCTCTGTATGGAGTAACTCTGTAGGGAGTGGTTCGAGTCATTTCATAAGCCGACGATACCTGAAATCACCTTTCTCTACGTCATTGATATGCGGGAGTTCGAGGAAATAAATGAGCCATCAGGCTAGCTAGCGGCGCTGTTTTCAACTAATTTATTAGGCTGACAACTTTACATTAACGCCCTTTAAAGTGAACGAACGGCGCAGGACGTTGACAACAATGAAAGCACATCACTCCTTCAGATGAAAGATATTGGAGCGGAGATGGGTACAGCCAGAAACAATAGGCTTAGTGGCGCATAAGAGGATTATCAACTAACACAGATCTGGAGTCGTCTGTCGCTGGACGTTGAGGTAAAACGCTGGGTAGGATGATCTGAGCATTTATGGACATATTTAGAGTGCAGGATAATAGCTCACTAATAAATCGATAACTCAATGATCGAATATGACATGCATGACGTAACACGGCCCTGTTAGATGAATGATTATTTTTAACGGCGTAATAGACACAAATCTTGAAACTACGAGTAGCTATATCAAATGACAAATAAAAATCATGTTTTGAGATCACTTTGAAACTGCTTTTACTGATGTAAAACTGAGGGCTAAATGTAAATAAATATACTACTGTACTTGTTTTTAGCGAACTTATTTACACAATTATTACGAATTCAGCATTCATGCTCATCTAGATGGCGCCAATGCACTATTAATGGGAACAGTCTGAACAATAACAAATGAAAAGACGATTAGAGGCCACAGAGATGGGATTTCTCATTAGAGGCCACAGAGATGGGATTTCTCATTAGAGGCCACAGAGATGGGATTTCTCATTAGAGGCCACAGAGATGGGATTTTTCATTAGAGGCCACAGCGATGGGATTTCTCATTAGAGGCCACAGAGATGGGATTTCTCATTAGAGGCCACATAGATTGGATTTCTCATTAGAGGCCACAGAGATGGGATTTCTCATTAGAGGCCACAGAGATGGGATTTCTCATTAGAGGCCACAGAGATGGGATTTCTCATTAGAGGCCACAGAGATGGGATTTCTCAGAAGTATATCGAAAGATTAATTTGGACAGCTAAAATGATCAAAGAGAAAATTCTCAAAGAGGCAATCACAAAAAGGGATCTCCTAAGAAACATCGATTTCGGACAACAAAGAGAGAAAATACTAGATAACTTGGTCAAATGGCATGGAAAACAGTCAACAACTGAATTGATACGATACACGGTAGAAAGACGTTTGTGGATGGACATGATCGCCTACGGCAACCGAATGGCACACGATGATGATGATCTGAACAATATAATTGTCAACAAAAAATATATCTATTCTCAGATCTATAGATTTACTATAGTAAATAGGTGACAGCTAAAATTCCCGCTTATGATGAGACATAACATGATGAGACATAACATGATGAGACATAACATGATGAGACATAACATGATGAGACATAACACGATGAGACATAACATGTGGAAATATCCACACTGGCTTTTCCCAAATCAACGATCTCGGATAGTAATTGCCAAGAGTTGTACGGAAAAACAAGGTATAGCGGGTACTGACCTCTGTAGCTCAAGAGTCGGTCGACCTAAATTTCTAGAGCCTCTTTCATGGCCTCAGTGGTTGTCTGACCACAGCCAACTATATAGATGGCCAGAGGGCAGATAATTAAATCTGAAAACACTCCCAACTGGCGTGACGTTTTCAGCTTTGCGAGCGGGCCGGGGAGGGGGTGGGGGAAGAGGGATTGTGAGTAGAGTTGCGTCAACCGTCTTTAACTCTCTCCACAGCTGAAAACGTCACGTCAGTCGCGGTGTTTTCCATTTGATTCTCTTTCCTCCGGCCATCTATACAGTTGGCTGTGACCTTAAAATTACCGCCTCGAGCCTGCATGCTTAGGGGGTTTTCCAGGAAATACTTCAACACTTGTGACGTCTTGAGCTAAGCGAGCTACAGACTGACGTCATTTACCCACAACAGCGCCTGTTCACAATGCTGAAATGTCACTAGCTTTGGGTGGTCCCCCTCCAACCAGGCAGGCTTAATATTTATAGGGGGCATTGGTCTGATTTATGAAATGCCGTCCCAAATTGATAAATTCCTGACCTCTTTTCACTACGCTCTCCGTCACCGCCATGGCCCCGTCCCACATATAAAATCTATTGTTAGACTGACTTCCCTGGATACCCTTGGATACCTCAATATAGCGTTACAAATGGCGTCCGCGGGTTTTCGCAATCCATCTATAGTTTTATGTTAAATTACTGTGGATCCTCGATATAACTAAATTATATACACTCAATGATCAGTTATATATAAATAGAACACATCAATTCATGTGATCGCATAGGGTCAATTTTATTATTAAAAAACACTTTGATTAAGTTGTGCCAAGTAAATTGATAATCTTCACTTCACGTTTACCGAGGAGATATGGATTACTTGTTTGAGCGTATCTGTTTTCACTTGGACACGTGCGATTTGTCCAGGAGTTGTTTTGCGGATGAGGTTAACTTTCCTGATTGTCTGGTTCCTGTAAAACAGTTTGGTTCTAGAATTATCATCTTGAGATGGAGCCTTTCACGTGAGCGCACTACGCAGACTCTGAAGCTAAAAGACACTAACAATTATTAAGTAGATTTTCTGGATATTCTCTACTAAAACGTTTGTTGTTGAGTCCTGTCTATAATAAAAGCTTCATCTAGGCTTTTCCGTGATTCGTTACAAAATGTGTTAATTTGAGAAACGGATGCAAACTTCAGTGAGTGACAATATGTCTATATAATTCATACTTTTGCTGTGATACATTGCTCCAACATCAACACGACCAGAAGTATAATTTCAAAATTCACTAAAAGTGTGTAGACACAAATTACATTTCGAGATGCGATCAAGAAACATAATCGTACTGCTTCTTCTGTCAGTGATGGCATTCCTGGTACTTTATTTTCAGAGTGAAAACAGTCTGCAATTTCTAGAGTCGCCAAGGTATGGAACACTTCAGTCTATGTTACAGTGGACGTCCATTCAAGTTAGAAATAATAATTCTTCCATATCTAGGAACGCTTTTCCAAGAATGACAGACAGTGGTCAACTAAGAAATAATTCTAGACAGAAAAATGGTGATTATCCAGAGAGATATAAAAGATCAAATATCAAAGACACCACTAAAAGGACATCTATTTCCGTATTTGATGACATTCCCTACTCTGGTCCTTGTTCTGTAAAATATTGTACTAAGGATACAATAGTTGACTGTACAGGACTCTCCTTGACAGAAGTTAGATCAACGTGGTTTCCAAGAAACACCACCATTGTCTTACTGGACAACAATGACTTGGAAGTCATAACCAATGTCAGCTTCTCACATTTGAATGAGCTTAGAGTACTCAGTTTATCCAACAACAACATAAAACACATTCAACAAAACGCTTTCAGAGGGCTGGAACACTTGGAGACCTTCAATCTTGAGTATAATCGTTTAACTGAGGCTTCGTATCCCCCAGGAGTGTTTGATCCTCTTGTTAGTCTGACGGACCTTCGACTTCGCTTCAATGAAGAGAGCAGTAACCTCCCAGACAATTTGTTTACACATCTCAAGAACCTCAACTCTTTAACCATCGACGCTAATGGTGACACATTCTCGTTAGGAAAGGTGTTCTCAAACTTGACAAAATTAGTCTTGTCTGGTAACGTAAAAATTCTGGACGCAAAAAGCTTCGAGAATGTTCAACAGATAACACATTTATTTATTGAGAATCTTCCATCCTTGTCCAACTTCACAGATACGGCTCTCGAGCCGCTGCACAATCTGGACAACTTCACACTTAGTGGAGTATTCATCGGGATTAGTAACTCATTAAATATTCTGAAGCCTTTAGTGGGCAGAAACATGACCTCCATTGGCTTCCATTATGCACATTTTAGTAATAACGAAGATTTCTCAACCTTGTCTCACAACGAGGCAATACTGGATCTAAACAAAACAAAATATGCGATACAAATTTGTGTGAGAGATTTCTCTTTCACAGTTAGTACTATTTACGGTATATACCCAGATGCATTCTTTAGCCCAACATGGAATTTATGTTTAAAAAATATAGATTTTTCCCGTAACCCACTTAAAGAAACTAGATTTGCTTTCCTGTTAGCTTTCAATTTAAGACATGTCGAAAGTGTCAACTTATCAGGCGCGATTAGAGCCTGTTATACAAAAGACTCATTCTCTAACGAGGGAAACAAGTTCAAGGAAACTCGTGTTTCATTAGTTAGGACAAAACTACCATCGTGTGATCGTGATTTATTATCGCTCCAGAACAAAGTCTACAAATATGACAATAGACATATTAGTAGTAATGTAGTCGATGTGCTGCACCAGAAACAGAATAACTATAAAGAGAATAGATTTGTGGAAGCTACCAATGAAGAAGATAAAAGTCTCAAAATAGAAAACACAAGGCCATTACTTTGTTCTAAATACATATTACAAATACAGCAACAATGCTCCAGCTATTTTATCTATTATTTCTCAAGTTCAGTAAAACATGTTAGAATCAGCGATCTTTTTTACTCAACGTATTTAGAGGGATGCGTCGTTGTTGTTGGTGGGAATAATCTTGTCTCTCTGGACGCAAGAGACAACCAATTAAAATTGTTTACAGCTCATATTGCTGGTTTTGATTCGTTACAAACATTCATGTTGTCTGGAAACGACCTGTCTACTTTGGCTGAATATTTTTTTGATCAAATGTGTAATCTTCGAGAACTGGACCTCTCCAACTGTCGACTAAACACAGACTTTGTTGCTCAACAAAGTGCAAGAATTACTCAGAAACTGGGTCAATTAAAACGGCTTGACCTGTCATCCAACTTGTTGTACTCTTTACAACCTGGGACCTTTGCGCCAAACGAAATGTTGCAAGACCTTGACCTGTCAAAGAATCGATTTAAAAATATTCCATTCAAATTAAAAGATACACCGAATCTCCAGTGGTTGGACTTGCGTGAAAACTCATTACCTTCGCTTGAAACAGTGGAAACAGATGAGCTGGACAAGCTGGCCAATCAACCTGGAGGGTTTGACTTGTTTATATCAGGGAATGTTCTGTCGTGTGGATGTGACAGTTTAAAGTTCCTTCAATGGTTAGCGACTACTCGTGTCCGCCTCGATATTGTACACAACTTCACGTGTATGAATAACGAAGGTCAACTTTCCTACTGGAGTATCTCTGATGACCTTGAAGAATTGTGGCGTAAATGTTGGGGTGAGAAATTCTTATCATTGGCTCTGATTTTATTGTTCAGCATGGTCATTGGATTCTTATCTGTTTTTGTTATCTGGAAAAACAAAACATTTTTGTGGACAAAGTTACTGGAGATAGTTATTGGGTACAAGCAGAAGAGGCGCGAAGATTATCAAATCGGAGTTTTCATCGGTTACGCTGACATGGATTATCATTTTCCGTGTTTGGTGTTACGTAAATTTATAGAAGACGAATTACATTTGACAACTTATGTTTCCCATCGTGATATGGATCCTTCGTGTGACGTAGCAAACAGTATTGTGGATGCCATCAATGCCAGTTGGAGGACCGTTATTGTTTGCACAGATAACTTTCTTTTTAACGATGAGTGGTCAATGTTTACACTCAGGTCTTCTATTTATGCTTTATCACCGGCCAATCCTGCACGAATGTTGGTGCTAGTTCATGAAAACCTGGAACATCGACTTCCGGCCGAGGTTGTGAGTGCAATACCTGAGGATAACATACTTGTGGTGTCTGATTGGACGATGAGTTATAGTCTGAGGGAAGAACTTAAAACTCACTTATAGTTTATGTGATGATGGCTTGACAAGCTGTCATTGTAAAAAGTATTGTAATGGAAACAGCGCCATATATATTAGAGCAGTGATCTCTGCAATATGTGCCACTTTTGGCACGCAAGGTTTCTGTTTTTGAGATTGTGGTTCTGCCCTATGTGCCGTCTTCGGCTCGAAAGGACAATAGATAGATAGATAGTTTATGTGGGAAGTGATAAATAGCACCGACATAATTACGTATTTGTCTTATCTTCCCCACCACGGCCCATCTTCTATCAATATGGCCACTAATTTTGTCTATTTAACTGTAGTTGTATCACTCTATCTTGTCTTCCTTTACATAATTAATAGACTTTGCCCTGTCTCCTTTGCTCAGCAAAAGCCCAAGGCCACCTTACTCACCATGTAGCATACACACGGGCGCAGGTGATTATGTGTCTCCACATACTCCTCTTACATAACTGCAGAAGAATTAAGAAAGTGTTAAAATATGGATCTATCACCTATCTTAACTTTGCTATCTAGAAGAATAAGAGAAATAATTGTATTTGTTTTATTGTACAATGCCGAGGCATTAAAACAGATTTTTAGAACAGGAAAAGGTGTATTTTTACAAAATGCATTAAAAGTAAAAATTGCTAACACTTACAAACAAAAAAAGAAGCCTAGATATGAAGAATATGGTCAAGTGAAGTACTGCTAGAAAAATGGTAGAGCAGGTGACAAGCGTCACATATTAGAAATATAACAGTGGAGATATAAGATTAGTAAGCTTTATGCTATAAATGTGAACAAACTCATAAGGGAAGAAGGTGAATGAGATGAGAGTATGCGAGCACAGACTTACGACGTGGATACGATGGAGATATATAACACACAGGAAAGGTTGTAAGGAATAAAGATTCAATAAAATATTTTTAAAAAAAACTTGCAATTTAAAGATAACTACACATACAGAAGAAGATGAAAACAAGAAAGAATATCAGGAAAGATACATAGTGAAAGTTAAACAAATTCATGAGTTAAGTGAGAGGCTGGTGAAAGATAATAAGGTTAGGATTCCAAAACAAACAAATGAGACAAGCAATAGAAAAATTGTAGGTTTGGCAGATAAAGTAAGTAGTATAGAAACTACTAACGGAATCTTGAAGAAAGGAATTTGACAACGGAACCTGATAGGACAAAATACTCCCGTGACATAAATAGTGATATATATATATATATATATATGGCCCTTTTCGTCTTGTCAGACGGTCTAGTGGAGGCTATTGCGTATTTTTTTGAGGTATTGTTTTTGCCGAACAGCTTCTCTCGTGGCTAATTCTACCAATGTTTGACAAACACACGCGGTCACATAATGAACAGGTCAGGCTCGCTGATCCACAGGGTTTACCATCCTTTTTCATGAGTCTCTTCTAAGTCCTGTCTTAGCACAGTCTCAAATGTTGTTATACCGTTCCTTATACATGCTCTCCATGATGTGCGATCACTTGCCAGATGTTGCCAGTCGTTTGATGGAGAAGTCTTTCAGAGATGATTTGCAGATATCTCTATATCGTAGTTTAGGTCTGCCGATTTGTCTTTTTCCGTGTTTTAGCTCACCATATAGTATTTGCCTAGGAATGCGTTTTTCTTCCATCCGTTGGACATGCCCCAGCCATCTTAGCCTTCGACTTCTGAGCATCGACATGATTGTTAGGGTCTTAGCACGTTGCAGGACAGTTAAGTTGGTTATTTTGCCTTGCCATTTGATGTGCATTATTTTGCGGAGACATCGCATGTGGAAGACATTTAGTCTTTTTTCCTGGTTTGAGTATGTTGTCCAGGTTTCGGATCCATATAGTAGTGTGCTAAGCACACATGTTTGATATATTAGGAGTTTAGTCTTTCGAGTTAGTTTCGTGTTGTTCCATGCCCTTTTTGTGAGTTTGCCGAAGGTCGTAGCTGCCTTACCAATTCGACAGTTTATTTCTTCATCAAGAGAGATGGTTTGCGTAACTGTGGATCCAAGATATGTAAATGTCTGTACTGATTCTAGTGGGCAGTCTTTTAGAGTAATAGATAGAGGTTTGAAGTCACCTTGATTTAGTATTACTATCTTCTGAACATTAATTGACAGTGAAAAAAGGTCGCATGCTTTATCCAGGTTGTTGATCCCGTGACATAAATAGTGACATATATATATATATATATATATATATATATATATATATTACAATTAAAACTACCGAGAAGAAAATTAATAAACTGGAAGAACTCTGTGCTTTAGATTAGGCAAAAGCTGATATATATTTTGATGATATGAAAAAAAACCCGGAAAACATGATGAAAAAAAATAATGATTAAATTTAGGACGCGTAAGACTTTTCAAGACTACTTATTAGATTAGAAGGACACAAGTTTTAACTGTGTGAAGAAATTTTGTCAGGATAAAGGAGGAGCGAGATAAGGAACGTAAATGTGAAAATAAGGTAAAACAGTGTACAGAGACACACAGAGAGACAGACAGAGACACACAGAGACACACAGAGACAGACAGAGACACACAGAGACACACAGAGACACACAGAGACAGACAGAGACACACAGAGACAGACAGAGACACACACAGAGACACACAGAGACACACAGAGACACACACAGAGACACACAGAGACAGACAGAGACACACAGAGACACACAGAGATACAGACTATAGACGTTTATCAGAGCAAACACTCACAAGACATAATTGATTGAGTTGACGTAATGCCACGAGTTGATGCGGCAGGGTGCCCTTTGCCTCATTGATATGGTGGGTCGTAATGATTTTCTTGGCTCTTAGTGGAGAAGTTGGACTTCGTTTTGTCTGCTTTGACGTAGACTGTTAACGTTGGAGACCACGAGTAGATAGAAATGCTAGGCCTTGGTCAGCTGATAGTGCGCCGACCCTCCTATTGCGACCGCAGGTGCTTTTGATCCCCCGCACAAGACATAGTCTAGAGGTAGAATTTGTCTAAATACAGGTAACAGTAATGTACATAGAATAAATGAGATGCTGGACTAAACATGAACCTATAAAGACAGAATCCACAGACACTTGGTCAGGCAATAGGTATAGCTAAGGAATAAAGACATCAAGAATATATAGTATATCATTTACAGTATAATATGTAAGCATTGCCAGAAGACGTACGTGGGAGAATCTGGCCAACGCATGAGTGGAAGATTTTATGAGCAATTCGTGATGTTGAACAAAAGACTGGCAGCCCAGTCAGTCTGCCAATTTCAACTCCACTGCCCATAGTGGAAAACTTGACATACAATTTACTGGCATTATCTCGTGTCTGTCCTTGGAATCTTCTATTTGCCCAGCTGGGACCACAACACCTTTTAGGTATCAGTGACAAGAGAAAAGAGGGAGAAGAAGCCCGGCTGGGTTCTAGGGTTGCCAGATTTAAAAAAAAAAAGGAGTACTTTTACGCTGAATTTTTTTTTCTTCAATTTTAATTACATATTTACGAACAAATGATTTTGTATATTGTTACCAGTAGTGACAATGAATTCGCCTTTATATTCAAACAAATTTATGAAAAATTATATACAGAAACTAGAAATAAAACAATGCTCATATTCTGCAAAGACAATTTTCTTATTTAAATTTAAAAAAAAACTCTCACCTAGTGTTTCTAGAGGCATTTTATTTGTATTTGATTGAGGATTTGCCAGCTTTCAATAATCTTGCATCAGTTTTGACAAATTTTAAAAAATCAGCACATGAATTGTCAAAATTAACCATGACTCTGAGCTCTGCTTCAATCAGTTCTTGGCTACACCTATTTCTTGTGTCATTCCATTTGTTTTTCATTAAGGAGAATATCCTCTCAACAAAGGCATTTGATCCTGGTATGCTAAATAAAAATCCAACAATCTTTGAAATGTTTAGCACTTTATGTTCTGGCACAACAGAAAAAAAATGTAACCAGTTTGTGATATCACTGTTATCTTTGTTAATACTTTCACATAGAACACTCTGAAAGTCACATAACTCTTCATACATGGCATCAACACATATGTGATCTTTCAATTTCAGAATACACACTGCAGTTTCCAAATCTTCAAAATTAATTTTTTTATCCAAAGCAAAAGCTGCCAATGATGAATATGGATTATTGGCAGTCACATCAAACCTTTTGTCAAGATACTGAAGCATATCATTGTAAAATTTGTTAAAATCACTTGATATTTTTTTTGCAGTGTTACAGACAAATCATTAATAAGTTCATTTGCATTGCTGCCATAAAAACTGTCTTTTATTCTCTGTTTAAGCTTTTCGTTCAAAATGTACATTTGTTTGAATGTCCCCAAGACACTCAATTCACAACTTTCTAGTGTTTTGTTAACAGCATCCAACAAGTTTCCAACATTGTTTACAAAGTGAAAATAAATCTCTGGCAAAATGGCTTGCTGAGGGTCATCAATAAGAAAAACAGATTTCAATAATTTTGGGCAGTCATCAATACTCTGGAAGTAACTTTTGATTGCACCCCAATTTAGGAGAAGCCTATTTACAGCTGGAGTCAAAGACAGCCACCTCGTTGGAACATGTCTCAATATTTCAGACCATTCTAATTCCACAAAATTAAAAAATGATTTCAGTTCCTCTCTTCTTTTTGCTGAAACTGAGAAATGATTGTAAATTTTGAGGACTATGCTCTCTACATCAATATCCAATTTGTCTGTAGCATACTTGATTGTATTATTAAGTATGTGATTTGTACAATTGGCCTTCAATATATTTTCATTCTTTTTCAAAAGTAATTGAAATACAGAATGTCTAATTCCAAAATTGACACTTGCATTGTCTGCACTATATGATGAAATGTGATTTATATCAAGATTATGTCTTTCTAAACTATGCAGCACTAACTGACTAACTCCACAAGCAGTTTCATCAGCATTTTCAATAAAATCCAGAAGTTTATTCTGCACTCCTTTCACTGAGTCAAAGTAGCGAAGGCAAACTGGAAACATCTTCCTGTTTCCCTTATTCGAGGCATCTGTTGCCAGTGAAAAAAATCTCACACCTTGTTCCGAACACTTTAAAATATCTAAAAAATCATTGACACTTCTGGATGCTAAAACATTCTTGACAAGCATTTCAGCTTTAGTGCGCCCACATGATACTTTTGAAGCAGTCACAGAATCTTTAAAAATGTGTGTCACAAGCTTATTTCCACAGTCTAAGCTAGAATAACTTTGATTATGTTTGACTGCATGATAAACCAAAGCCAGTTCACTCGCGACAACATTATCGTGTTCTGATGTATTGTTTCATCATCATTGAGTGCCGTCTCCGCAACGAAGGTTGGCTACCATGGAGCGCCATTTTGCTCTATCTCTTGCTTTGATGGTGCAGGTTGTCATTGGTTGATTTGTCCATCTTTTGATGTTACTCGTCCATGTTAATCTTGGTCTGCCTCTGCCTCTTTTACCTTGTATTTTCCCCTCCAGGATCACTTTCAGTAGGCTGTTGTGTCTTTTAACATGGCCTAAGAATCGCATTTGTCTTGTTCTAATTGTGTTCAGAAGTTCTCTTTTCATTTTTAGTTGTTTTAAGACTTTGTCATTTGTTTTCTTTTCCTTCCATCCAATTCTACCTATTCTTCTATATATCCACATTTCAAAGGCTTCAATTCTCTGTTCTGTTTTCTTGTCTAATGTCCATGTTTCAGCACCATATAGGAATATTGAGAAGATGTAACATTTTGCTATTCTTAGTTTTAGCTCTGGTGTTATTTGTTTTGATGTTAGTATGTCCTTCATGACATTAAAATTACTTTTTGCCATTCCTATTCTTTTGTTTATTTCAGTTGTACATTTTCCATCACTGGTTATAGTATGTCCAAGGTAGTTATAGTTCTGAACTGTCTCAAGGTCTATTCCTTCAATTTTGATATCCACTTGTGGGTTTTGGGTATTTTCTTTGTTTATGATCATAGTTTTAGTCTTTTTGATATTCATATCTAGTCCATATTTTTTGCTTGTCGTGTTTATTTCATTAAGTAATTGTTGTAGGTCTTTAGGATTTTCTGCTAGTAGTACAGTATCGTCAGCATATCTTAGGTTATTGATTATCTTTCCATTAATTTGTAGGCCTGGCATCTCTATGATGTTTTTAAAGATTTGCTCAGTGTATAGATTGAACAAGCTTGGTGATAGGATGCATCCTTGTCTTACTCCTCTTTTTATATCAATGGGTGTAGAGAACTCTTTGTTATATTTTATTATTGCTGTTTGCTCCCAGTATAGATTGCATATTAGTCGTATATCCATGTCATCTAGATGTATCTCTTTTAGGCATTCTATAAGTTGTTTGTGGTGTACTCTATCAAAAGCTTTGGTGTAGTCTATGAAGCAGGCATATATTGGTTTGTTTACTTCTGTGTATTTTTCGATTAATGTTCTCATGCAGAATATGGCTTCTTTTGTCCCGCTATTTTTCCTAAATCCAAATTGCTGCTCATCTAATTCAGTATTGATTTTATTCTGAATCCTTCCTTGTATAACTTTTAGCAAGATTTTTGTAACATGGCTCATTAGGCTTATTGTTCTAAAGTCACTGCATTCAACTGCACCATTCTTTTTAGGCAATGCAATGAAAGTTGATGTTTTTAGTTCATTTGGTATGTATCCTGTGTGGTATATGTCGTTGCATATGTCTGTAATCACTTCAATGCCAAAATCTTCAAGTGCCTGTATCATCTCTATCTGTATGCTTTCAGGTCCTGCTGCTTTTCCCCTTTTCATTGTTTTTATAGCTTTTTCCACCTCAGATTTTAAGATTTTATAGCCTGATGTACATTTTATAACTGGTTTCTTGTCCCTTTGATCATGAAATAGTTCTGTTATATATTCCTGCCATCTCTCTATGATATCCTTATTGTCTGTTAGCATTTTTCCTTTTTTGTCTGCAATGCATCCACCTTCTGTGGCTTTTTTATTTTTATTAGTCATTCTCTTTATTTCTGTGTGCCTTCCTCTTAGGTCTTGTTTGCTTTCCATAGTTTCTATTTCTCTACATTTTTGGCTGAGCCAGTCTTCTTTTGCTTTTTTGCACATTTTGCGTATCTCATTATCTATTTTATTGTATTGGGCAGTGTTCTTCGCTTGTCTCCTTTCTTCCATTTTTTCTAAGATGGTGTTAGTTATCCATTTTTGTTTTTTGTTCTTTTCTCTTTTGGGTAAGGTGTCGCAGGCTTTTTGTATGCTTTTCTTTATGCATTGCCATTTGGTTGTTACTTTTTCATCAGGATTTTCTCTTCTGTATTGTTCAATTCCTTCCTCTAGCAGCTTCTGGTATGTGTTCTTTACTTGTATTGTATAGGTATCTTTAATATCTTTTTGATTTAAAGCTGTTATGTCGAGTGGGTTTGTTGATGAATCAGATTTTTGCTTGTTTCTCTTTAGTTTGATTTTCATTTTAATCATTACAGGATTGTGATCAGAATTAATATCTGCTCCTGGGTAGGTTTTGGCTTTCTTTACGCTGTTACGGAACCTTTCTTTTATCATTATGTAATCTATTTGATTCCTCTTCCTATCTCCAGGGCTTTTCCATGTGTATAGTTTCCTTTTCTCTTGCTCAAAGTAGGTGTTACATATTATCAGCCTGTTTTCTTCACAGAATTGTATTAATCTTTCTCCTCTGTCATTTCTTTTTCCTAAACCATGATTTCCTATAATTGTCTTATATCTACCTTTTCCTACTTTAGCGTTCATGTCACCCATTACAATCAAGATGTCTGAAGATTTCACTTGCTTCATAACTTTATTTAGGTCTTCATAGTATGCCTCTATTTGTTCATCTGTGTAGTCTTGAGTAGGTGCATATGTCTGTATTATTGCTATGTCGAATGGTTTTGCTTTCAACTTGAGTAGTATAATCCTATCACTGTATGTCCAGTGGGTACTTATATATTTTTGTAGCTCTCTTTTTATCAGTATTCCTACCCCCCTTTGATGTTCTGTTGTGTTTCCTGAGTATATAAATGTATATTGATGTATTGTTTACATTTACAAAATAATGTGAAAGTTTGTTTACACTAACATCATCAGATTTCTCTTTTAGTTTATGCGTTTTAGATTCTGAATGTTGTTTTAAGTCACTTTGTCTACCATGAGAAATACTACAATCTTTTCTGCATAACACACACAAAGCTCGATGTTCGTTAGGTCCTGCTTTAACCCATGAAAACGATTCTTCCCACACTTTACGGTAACTTTGATTGTGTTGTAATTTTAATTTCTTCTTTGGAGGAGACTTCTTTAAATCCATATCACTCATTATAAAATAATGTTAACAAACTTTAAAATAAACTTACTAATAATATGTAGATGCGAGGATTGAATTGGATGGAGCGGTGAAACTGTGTTTACACATCGACGATCGGAAATAAATTGATTCTTGTCGTGGGCTAGGACGGAAATTAAATCGCTTCAATATTTTAGCGCGGAACTACAATTTGCGCACTTAAAAGTATGATCCAGAAACAATTATACAAAACAAACCGCCGAATGGTTTAATTAATATTATTTACTACGAATTTATATATTATTTAATCGATATTAAAAAAAATATTTACGTGAACGTTAAAATACGGTGTTTTAGCGACTCCGGGCAAAGATAAAACGGAGTCATTGAATTACGTGAAAAAAAACGGAGAAATCCGTAAAAAACGGTGTATCTGGCAACCCTACTGGATTCGCTAACCACCAATACTACCAAAAATACACGAGCGGGGAGAGCGCTGTCTAGGTTGCGTCGACTGCAAAGACACCGACAATGTCTGAAAGTATGTAAGGGCCCATAAATCCATGTATACACACACACACACACACACACACACACAGATGCCTGTATACATATATACACGTACAAGCAGACGTGCACATACTTATACATATCAACATACATATATATATACATTTACCGAACCTATACATGTATGTATATTTGTCTGCATATGTATTGGCACATTTGGACACTTTCGGATTTTCTTTTGTGTCCTTTGTGGTAATATATACACACTTATGCTTGTACGCATGTATGGTTATGTTTACCTATCTATCTATTTACCTTTCGAGTCGTAGCCGCCCCAAAAGGCGTAAACCAAGATACTCCTTCTCTCTTCTCTTATCTGAAATTTTGTTCTAGCAGTTTTCAATTCTTTTAAAGATATGTTTAATATGGTTATGTACACATGCTCTTTTGCACATCTGTTCGGTGTTCACACACACAGTTAGACATACACAGATTATACGTATCTTGTACCCAGCTCCCCATATTTTTAGAACCCTTCCTTTTTCTCACCCGACTGCCTGATCAGTGAGGTTATATAGTTGGTCAGTCCGCCCACTTATAGTAGTTCAATCGGAGGCTGACCATGCTCTGGACCGCAGGGAAGTGACCTTTTTATAATTTCTTTTCTTGAGTATCTAGCATATTATCGCCGTGTAGTCAGATTTGGGTATATATACTTATATATATTTTTGTGGTCTTGTTTGTTGTTCCAGCTGAAGGCCTACTTGACTTTTGTTTTGTTAATCACGTACGTAAAGTTGTTACACTACCACTTTTTTTCTCCATGTTTTTTTTTTACATTGTAGATAGCAATAGTTATAACAGAGAAGAATTTTAAAAATTTCAGATTGGAGAAACAAACAAAACCAAGAAACCCCATGTTGAAGCAATGTAAAATGAAGATGTTTATATTAGTAAAGATGGGAAGAGATACTCAAGGGAGTGTATTCGACTTAATATAGCTATGTGAAGTTGTGAGATAAATATAATTTGTTATGTTGAAATGACACTTTGGAGGAGATGATAAATATCTCAATTGAGAACTGTTAGTGAGAAAGTTGGAGCAGTTTCATACATGTTTACAGATCGGAATGAGCTCATGTACGAGTATAAATGAACTATCATAGTATGTTCACGAGATGAAAAAAGAACTCTGAACATGCAGTGATTGCAAGGGAAGTACACTGATAAAGGTTGACATAATCTGGGATTAAACATGGAGGAGCCAAGATATAAGGAGCAAATTAAAAATACACATATATGAATGCTTGATAATTCGTTTTTTGACGTTGGTGCAGCTCATGACATTGAGGAACAAGGACGATGTTGATAATTGTCCACACTTTGGGTGGAATTTAAGTCACGACAATTTGTCGCAGCAAGGAAGAGTTCCATGTGGAGATAATTACAGCGCTGGACATCTCACACGAGGATAAAGAAATGCATTGAAATAACTAAACAGGATTATGCTTACATTGACAGCAACTTTAGAGTTATGTCACCACAAAACAGTCGAAGTATGTTCCAAAAGATACAATCCTTACAAATATGAGAAATAAACACTGAGAACAAGGATTATGGATTTGAATGAGAGATAAGAAATTGAACTTCTTATATTGACTACTGCCAATTTGTAGAATTTAGTCACGAGGAACACAATGGAAGCTGAAAGAACAATCATAACATGTTGTAAGAGTCGATGAATAAAGTGTGATCAAGCGCTTACAATTTTGTTAATGTCAGGCAACACTCTGTTCCTGTTGCATGATTGCATTTATTGTAATTCCGAAAATGTCATGTGGATGTTATGTTTCTGTATCAGTGTTGAACTTGTATTAGGTACAAGATAAAATAACATTTATACGTTGAACTTGATGCCGGCTGTACATAGTAATGCATCTTTTTAAATTCTTTTTCTGTAAACAAGAGTAACCGTACAACATTGTGCTTTTGGTTAAATTCTTGTATGAAATGTATACTTGTGTTATAATTACACAGATGTTTAGTTTCATTTGCCAAGTCTATATATGGACTTATGAAATGTATACTCATGTTATAATTACACAGATGTTTAGTTTCATTTGCCAAGTCTATATATGGACTTATGAAATGTATACTCGTGTTATAATTACACAGATGTTTGGTTTCATTTGCCAAGTCTATATATGGACTTATGAAATGTGTACTCGTGTTATAATTACACAGATGTTTGGTTTCATTTGCCAAATCTATATATGGACTTATGAAATGTATACTCGTGTTATAATTACACAGATGTTTGGTTTCATTTGCCAAGTCTATATATGGACTTATGAAATGTATACTCATGTTATAATTACACAGATGTTTAGTTTCATTTGCCAAGTCTATATATGGACTTATGAAATGTATACTCATGTTATAATTACACAGATGTTTAGTTTCATTTGCCAAGTCTATATATGGACTTATGAAATGTATACTCATACTCATGTTATAATTACACAGATGTTTAGTTTCATTTGCCAAGTCTATATATGGACTTATGAAATGTATACTCAAACTCATGTTATAATTACACAGATGTTCAGTTTCATTTGCCAAGTCTATATATGGACTTTGGGGCCTAGACAAACGGTTGGTAGGAAGCAATCATGATAAATCAGTAGTTTGGTAAAACTGATAGTGTCTTATCCTGGATGTTATTTTACTGTACAGCTTCTCTCGTGGCTGTATCTGCCAATATTGGATAGACAGATCCATATACAGAACGAACAAGATGTATTCGTGGTGTGTTGCCTCGTCTCCTTTCTCCTTCGCTTTTTGTCTTCTGAATATTTGATATCAGCACTGTACATCGAAAGCTGCTGTGCCGTTTTATATTTTTGTTCACCCTGTGCTACGATCTGTAGACAGATCTTCTCAGTTTCGTTCACTGATAGAGAATTCCTTCAAGAAAGCCCTTCAAACATCTTTATATCTGAGCACTGGTCTGCCCATTTGTCACTTACTGTCTTTAAGTTTGGCGAATAATATTTGTTTGGGAATAAAAATGTTTGCCATTCTTCTTAATGACCCAGCCAACTTAGTCTACGATTGCTAGGTGTTGCAAGATGGATGGGAGCTTGGCTCTTTGTACATTAGAGTTGGTTACTTTTTCTTGCCATTTGATGTTCATAATCTTTTGAAGACAATTAAAGCACATGAAAGCTGTTTAACTTTCTATCCTCCCTGCATAGTCCAAGTTTCTGGTCCGTAAAAAAGTTTACTAAGAGCACAACTTTGGTAAATGTGAACCTTAGCTCTTAGTGTTCATTTAGTGTTGGCCCATGCTCTATCTTGATGTTAACCAAAAGTCGAAGCTGCCTTTCGATTCGGGAATTTATTTCTTCCTCAAGGGAAACTATGTTTGTGACCATAAAACTATTATGTCTACATCCGTTTTGTTAATCACAGAGAATGATATTAGAGACAGACTTAATGTTTTCCTAATAGAGACTATTAAGAGCTCTAAGAGCAATGAGACGAGCTAAGTGGAAACAGTTTAAATAAAAGTTCTGTTCCTCTGGAACTACCGAAGTTGTTGAGTGGAGACAATAAATTTGAAGTGTTGCATTACCGATCACATTGATTGGTTAGGGACTTATACACTATTTTGGTTTGAAAAGTTTAGTGAATACATTGGTGATTATAGATTTTGAAAATTGTTGGGGAAATATATCGATAAACTAAATAAACTTTAATACATTTGTTAGGGATTACAAGTCAGATATGAAGAATTTAAATTATTCCTTTAAGTTTATCAATTTTGAATGTTTTCTTTTAAGTTTATCAACTTTGAATTATTTCAAAATCTCAAACAACTTTAAAGCAGAAATTAGGCCCTCAGATATGCTGCAACACTGGCTACTCAACACAAAAATAACATGCACAATAAATTGGTGATTCTGACTGATGCTCTGCCAGTACTATCAGCTCTAAAAATCCCCAAGAACAATGAACTAGATGACTTGAGAACAACCCTAGACCAACTATGCAATAACTTCAAGAGAGTCTCAGAGGAGACTAGTGGAGGAAAACTATGAATAGCATGGCATAGTAGATTGAGTAAAGTGTCATTCAGTGGATGCCATCACACTGTAATATACACTGGAAAGAAGGCGCAGACAAATTAGCTAAAGAGGGAGGGAGATTATCACAAAAGAACCATCCGCTCAGTTCTGATGAAGCCAAATTCATCCTCAAAGGTCAGCACCATGAAATATGGAAACGAGAACACCCAAAACATAACGAGAGTGACGGATACCTCCAACTATCAAGGAAGGATCAAGTCATCATACTTCGCCTACGCACTGGCCACAATAGAATGAGGAATCACATGTACACCAAATTCAAAATAGGTACAACCAGCCTATGCCACTGTACACCGGACAATATGACTACAAAACATGTTCTACAGGATTGCCCCCAGTACACAGACCTGATAAGAGCAATGTGGTCCACACCCACCTCCCTGGAAGAGAGGCTATATGGGGCAATCGAATCGCTTAAACAGACAGCTGACTTCATGAGAGATCCTACTCTGATTGAGTCTTGATCGCAGAGAGAGAATTATTTCCTGAAGTTTAGCAACTTTGAATTATTTTTGAAAACCATTACTGAATTGGGGCTTGAAATTATTTTTAAGGTTTTGCACTTGAGTATGAACATTGATTTATTTTATGGATTGATAAAAAGTATTTAAATTATTTTATGGTGATCATATATTGAATATCGACTTCAAATTATTTTTGAGTTTATTATTGAATATGGACTTATAAATAACTATTTTAGGGATACTACGTATATTTGATTGATTATGAAACTGGAATATTTTGTGGTGTTCATGTCTTGAATATGGACTCAGAGTTATTTTCTGAGGTTATTGGTACTTTAAGAAGTGCTGAAATGATTGCATATAGTGTTTGGACACTTTACTCTATCTACTATGCCATGCTATTCATAGTTATCCTCCACTAGTCCCCACTGAGACACTTCGGTGGTCTCCTATATCTCTTCTTTTCTGTGTTACTTATCCTTAATATGTTTTTATTGTACCCCACTCTCAGACATCTCACTCTTTCCGCCTTTCGAGTATCTGTTCTATTCTTTCTCCTCTGTGTATACACACTGACATCGGTGTGTACTCTTCTGATTATGTGGGCGTTATGCACACATTTCTACACATATATGATTGTCCCCGTATGGGTGTGAATATTCATGTATGTGTTCATATGTATGGGCATTGGTATAGATACATATATATATGCATGTATATATGAGTATATATATATATGTATATGTAGATATGTATAGGTATGTGCATGTCTGTTTGTACGTGTATATATGTATACACATATCTGTGTGCATGTGTGTATACATGTATTTGTGTGCCCTTAGATACTTTTAGATATTGTCAGTGTCTTTGTAGTCGAGGTCACCTAGACAGCGTTCCCCCACTCGCGTATTTTAAGAACGCTTCAGACGGTCTTGACCAGCAAGGCATAATTACCGCTAAACCCGTGGGACTCGCCCTTTCCCATTCTGACCACGGTCCACGACACAGGGGTGTCATTTTTCTTTTCTTAAACCAGATTCGATTATTTTGTTTTGGATGTTTCATTACTAGTTAGCTATGTAGAATTAATTTTATTTACTTATATATCTGTGTGTGCATGTTGTTTGTTCCTGCTGAAGGCCTATTGAGCCGAAACGTCGTTCAAATCTGTGTTGTCTATCAATCACGTGAAGCTTTTACCATACCATTTTTTTCTATTTTATTTTTCAATTCTCCATCACATTTAGCTTTACTGCAGCTTCGCATTATTGTGCATTCATTTGCATTTCTTTGCCTTAACCCCTTTTGAATAGGTGCTTTGATTCATAGCAGTCAGAGTCTATAACATCACTCTATTCCATATATTATCTCAACTCTTCTGTACATACGTTTTATGTATTATCAAATTGCATATTTAGACTTTCCACCACGAAAATCACTGCTGATTTACTATTCATGTGACATGTGTAGATTATTTTATCGCATACAAACTATCATGTTTTCAAAAGTTTGTAAATTTGAAGGCTTTACAAATCAATACCGATTTCTATAATACACTCCCTATGGTTCACTGGTTCCCCAACGAAGCCAAGATCGTCGTCTTTTACAATCGTCTAATGGGCCAAAGTTTTCCTGAGCAGAAAAACCCAGATTGGACAAATGGAGAATGTCTTCTGAATTTCTGAAATTTGACGAGAGTTGAAAAGATCTTTAGTTTGAATTTCTGAAGTATGTTGCCAGAATCTATCGTGTCAGACCTCAATCTGAAAATAGAAGCGTATATTATAACAGTTTAGTGTTAGAAATTAAAAGGTAAAAGAGGCAGAGGCAGACTAAGACTAAAATGGACGAGTAATATAAAAAGATGGTCAAGTCATCCTATGACAACTTGCACCATCAAAGCAAGAGACAGAGCAGAATGGCGTTCCATGGTAGCCAAGCTTCGTTGCGGAGATGGCACTCGATGATGATAATGATGATGATGATGATTGATTAGTTCACATAACGTAATGTTTCAGCTAATTTTACGTTGCTAACAAAAATAGTTTATAAATTTGAAACTTTTCTTCTCACATTATTTATTAAGTCTCATATGTTCTTTTTAATCACGTAGTTGTTCATTGTATGTACAAAATGTTATATAAAAGTAAATGGGTATATGGAAGCTGCGATAGCTCAGTGGTTAGTGAACTGGACTACAAAGGACAAGAGGTAGGGTTCGATCCCAACCGACGGCTTCCAGGTTCACCCAACCTTAAATGTGTACCGGATTTTTTTCTGGGATAGTAAAGCAGCACGGGCGTAATACCGACCACATTACCCCATAAATCATGTGCCGAAGATCTGTAAAATGTAGGGTCACTAACACCATATTCCCTATACGCCGCCACTTGGCGTGACGGTGATACTTTACTTTTTTAAATGGGTATATTATTTGTTAATGCTTGAGTTCCTTCTTATTCTTGCTCATGTACTGGGCACAACCCAGCAATGTCTTGAGCACAACCCAGCAATGTCTTGAGCACAACCCAGCAATGTCTTGAGCACAACCCAGCAATGTCTTGAGCACAACCCAGCAATGTTTTGTCAACTGTCGTTGGCAATCGGAAAAAAACACACCTTAACTTTCGTCATTACTCTGTCTCTATTTTGTAAAACATTTCCGAACATAGCAAATAACAGCTTCTGTTGTAATCTCTGCATTTTTTATTGTTTCAATTTTCAGCATTTATGAATTTTTGTTAAAACGTTAATTGCTATTACAAAAATTGTCTTATAACAAACAATTATTTTATTAAAGACAACTTTTCATGAGAATGACCTTATTACTTTTATTGTTATTTTAATTAGATAAATATAAATATATAATTATGTGTCTATATGCTTGTAAGCCACATGACAACATATTACCCATAATCATCGTGCGATATGAGAGAAACACAATTAAATAATGGATTAGTGCTGAAAAGTGTGGATTTGTTTGTGGAAGAGGTGCCAACAAGGAGATAATAGGATTAGTAGCATAAAAGAAGCCATAGAAGTTAAAACAAACATGTTTTTATAAAACCAGTGGTCGGGTGTAACGTGCACTCCTACAAAGGCTCTCTGCGATCAGGACTCACTCAGAGTAGGACTCCAAACTCTCACACGAAAACAGCTGTCTGTGTAAGCCTGTTAGATCCACTGTGCTTGAATACCTGTTAAAACGTTGCACTGTGTTTGCTTTCCTTAGCCTTTGATTGTCCCCAATCTTCCTGCAAGGCAGCAGATGATCTTTTCTGTAGGGGGATTCTGCCCTTAGATGGTCGGTCCTCCCAGGTTTACGAGCATCATCTGCCCGAGTCACTGGAGGTGACTAACACAGACATGCGACTTGGAATATGAGGGAACTGGAACAAGGAACACTTTTCATGCATAGCCTTCAATTGTTCCCGCCGCTTATCCCCATATACCGGTAATTCACGTACTCTTGAAAATGATGATCGTCGTAGCACTTGATGATGTTAGGTCATCGTTGTTGACTCCAATTCCGAACATATAGACACACAGTTAGTCGTCAAATTATCCCCGTCGCACATCAAACTGCAGACCGTAAGATTAGCGCACGGCCGGTCTAGGGAACCATTACGATGACGTAGCACACAACAATGTCGAACACACAATCTCGCTCAAAGTAAGTTTCCAGCTTTACATAAGAGGAACGAAACAAAATCCTGCCGTTTTTTTTTTTCTGCTACATGCGGCCTTCTTCAGAAAACACATACACAGAAAAAGACAACGAAAGAAAGAATAACTAAACTACATGTTCTAGAGTAAACGAACTAGTGGCTGTAGAAGAAAAAAAGTAAATGAAAAGAGAATACAAAGTATTATATTGCAGAAAATATTTAAATAAATTAGGAATTAATTAAATGCAAATTAAATTTCATGCAAATGTACTTAACTGGAAGTCTAAGCTGAGAAAGCAATCGGACATGACTTGGCGCAAATGTAAGTGAGACAGAGAACCAAACCACGAAGCAGAAAAAAGGGAAAGCATGTTGACAGAGGGTGTGAATGATGAAGCTGTGTTATGGATAAGAAGAGACGGTTACTAGCTAGCTATGGTACAGTTAAACATAGCGTGTCAGTCTCCAAGAATTATAAAAGTGTGAATAAATCGAGGAAGGTGGCTGCAACGAGGGCTACATAATGCGCTATATGAATTATAGTAGAATAAGTAGCTATAAGGGGTGCAATCTGAGTAGAAGGATGATATGGTAGTGTGTATGAAGGAGGTAGTTAAATCATCATCATCATCATCGAGTGCCCTCTCCGCATTGAAGGTTGGCTACCATGGAGCGCCATTCCACTCTGTCTCTTGCTTTGATGGTACAGATTGCCATAGGCTGACTTGTCCATCTTTTGATGTTACTCGTTCATGTTAGTCTTGGTCTGCCTCTGCCTCTTTTACCTTGTATTTTCCCTTCTAATATTACTTTTATTAGACTGTTGTGTCTTTTAACATGACCAAAAAAAATTTCATTTGTCTTTCTCTAATTGTGTTTAGTAGTTCTTGTTTCATTTTTAGTTGTTTTAAAACTTCTTCGTTTGTTTTCTTTTCTTTCCATCCAATTCTACCTATTCTTCTATAAATATACATTTCAAAGGCTTCAATTTTCTGTTCTGTTTTCCTGTCTAATATCTATGTTTCTGCACCAAACAGGAATATTGAGAAGATGTAACATTTTGCTATATTTAGTTTCAGCCCTGGTGTTATTTGTTTTGATGTTAGTATATTTTTCATGGCATTGAAATTACTTTCTGCCATTCCTATTCTTTTATTTATTTCAGTTGTACATTTTCCATCACTGGTTATAGTATGCCCCAGGTAGTTGTAGCTCTGGACTGTCTCTAGATGTATTCCTTCAACTTTGATATTTAATTGTAGGTCTTGAGAATTTTCTTTGTTTATGATCATAGTTTTAGTAGTTAAATGGCAAATATTAATGGAAGAAATGGTAACAAGTAAGTAAGGTAGTACTGAAATATTCACGGCGAAAGACAGGAATATGGTAAAATAAGTATTGGTAAGGATTATAAATACTTTTCGGTAAGGAGGGATCATATTTCCATACATGGGTGTTTGTATGTTTATAGCCTATACCAGAGCATTTGATAAAGTAAAGTATCAAGTCATAATAACAATTTCAGAGGGTTAAATTGTTGTAACAATAATCGAAGAGTACTAAAATAAAACATGTACTATCAACAAAAAGCAGCCATTAGAACAGGATATCACTGTGGCATGTTCAAGCAAATAAAACGAGGTGTTAAACAACTCTTTATCCATGAGACACGGTACTCGATGATGATGAAGTTTGTATGTAAATTTTGATTTTATGACATACAATTGTAGATCTTCCATATATACGAGAAGGGATATCTATTGACTTTGAAAATGGTTATGTTTGATAATTTCAGGTGAAGAACACCACAGCCTTAAGGTTTGAAAGTAGTTTTATGGTTTATTACCACCCAGTTTTTGTTTTATTCATTTTCATCTACATTTTCTGTTTAGGTTTAGTGTCTACAATAATTATAATCACAGCTTCATCGAAGTGCATTGTAAGAATTAATCAAACGTCTCAATGTCCTTCTGTTGGAGCTTTATCTCGAAACAAATAACTTGACGATTAGAGGCCACAGAGATGGGATTCCTCAGAGGAATATTTAGTTTCCTGGACAGACCAGTAAGTAAACTCTCCAATGATCCCAACACAAAAAAATAGAGCTCATAAAAGAACTCTACGAAGAAGTGGCAGACATTTTTCGGGCACATCTGATAAGAGGAAAGTTTCAATACTTGGTTAAAACTGACACAATACATGGAAAGAGAGAGATCGCAGACCATAAAGAGAGAAGATACTAGATAGCATGGTGTCTTGGCTTGGTAAACAGTTAACAACAGAACTGATACTATGCACTGTTGAAAATGAATTGTGGAAGGGCATGGATCGCCCGTGTCAACCAGAACGGCACATGATGATGTTAGTCACAGCAGAACGTGTAATCACTGACGTGCACTAAACATATGGACATGTATATTTCTATTCACGTGTCACATTGTTTATGTTTTTGTTATTGTGTTCTAGTATCAAAGTCCCTACATTCAGAATGTATTAAACACCGTAATGGGAAGAACCGCAGATGTTCCAAGTACCTATTAAACGTTCTGATTTTTGTCTTTGTGTTGTTGTAGTTTTCCCGCTTTCATGCATTTTCGTTCGTGACTGTAACAGTACAATGGATGGTAATACTTATTCGCACAAACTATAATAGCATAAATCACAAAAAAAATCCGTTCGAAATAGCACAAGAACGCTTGAATTTCTTTTACTACGGGCATTGAAATTCACTTATAATTTAAATTTGACTTCCATCGAAAATTGTATCGTGTTGCCAGCACAGTCACACACCGGAAGTATGTGAGGCTATGAGAATAAGTAAATTAAGACACCCATTAAACATTAAGATCAAAGATAAAGAAATAAAACAAGTAGAAGAATTCAAGTATTTGGGCACAATGTTCACAGAAGATGGAAAACTAGACAGAGAAATTGACATGAGAATACAAAAAGCAAATGCTGTCACATACCAGCTCTCACCATTGCTAAGACATCCAAACATTTCTATGCCAGCTAAAAAACAAATGATAGATAGCATTTTCATTGCAACTTTGTGCTATGAAAGTCAAACATGGACCCTTTCTAAATCACAATTAAGAAAGATCAATACATGTGAGATGCGATGCATGAGAAAACTAACAAACAACACAAGAAGAGATAGAATACCAAATGAAACCATAAGAAAAATGGTAGGAACAAAACCCTGCCAAGAAAATATAGAACAACAACAACTTAAATGGTTTGGCCATCTCGTCAGAATGAATCCTCACCAATCACCATCAAGGGCATTCTTCTCGAGAATGCATGGAAAAAGACCAAGAGGAAGACCCAGAAGAAGATGGATAGATAAAGTGTCAGTGACATGTAACAGCAAAGGAAAATCACTAATTCAGATAATTCGAGCAGCTCAAAAACGACAAATGATATAAACCACGACACCTTTTAGGTATCAGTGAAAAGAGAAAAGAGGAGGAAGAATGGGATGAAACATGTTTTTGTTTAAAATGTATTTATTTTCTTGAAAATTTTGCTACATACATGTTTTAGGCATTGAAAAAATAATAACACGTTTTGCTACTTAAGGGAGCACAAAAAAAAAAGTGAATACATATATTCATGAATTTAACAAATGTTTATAAATGATTAGAAACATTAACCATGTGTCCTCGGTAGCTTAGTTGAGAAAACCACCCGACTGGATACCAATGTTCGGAAAACCTGTGTTCGATTCCCGCTGGAAACAGTGTGAATTGTACTGGTGGTTGGAAAAAAAAATACCCCCACGGTCGACCCAGCCGTTGGTAGAAATGGGTACCAGGGTATTATACTGGATACAAATAATAATAAATAAATATTATTATATAGGGAACTTCCGAGGCGATAATAGGGAATAATAGAACAAAGAAGTATGTGTTAGCACTCGGAAAAATTGACAGATAAACAACAACAGAAAAAAAACGAAGAACAATATACGATAATTGCACTTAATTGTTTGAGTGTGCCAAGCGTTCGGCTTCTCGTGGCAAGGCGCGGTGCCAGGGAGTACGGGTTCGATCCCGCTTGGGACCATATATTGTTTTTCGTTTTTTTTCTGTTGTTGTTTATCTGTCAATTTTTCCGAGTGCTAACACATACTTCTTTGTTCTATTATTCCCTACCAGGGTATTACTCTGGGAAGGTGAGGAATGTAACATCGCATCGTGAGTTTCGATACTTGAAGCGACACTATCCAGAAAAATCTCCGAACATTTCTGGATAGGCGGCCGAGCACATATGGGTGAAAACTCGCGCGCTAAGACGCCGGTTTAAGTCTCGTACTTTACCTTTACTTTTACCATGTGTAATTAAGAAGAAAAAAACCATAAGTTTATTTCTCTCTTATCGCAGTGTAAAATATACGAAAGTCATTGTAACTCTTCTGCCTTCATTATTCTTTTTTCAATAACTCATATTAATCTGACACTTTTTGAATAGAGCCTTGCAACGAGGGGGTAGAGGATCTGGCCACGGAAACCTGTTCTTCTGGTTTCAGAGTCTTGATCCTATAAGGTGGTTCGAGTCCACCTGAGTCATGTTCCTGGACGCCGATTATAAAAATGTTAAAGTGCAAGCCAAAATTAGTTCAAACTGTAACCTGCACAGAACTATAGTCCGTTCAGATTCGTTTGCCTAGACATTAATTTATTTTTTTCAAAAACTTATTGTTCATTTGCATTGATCTTTTGAAGTTAGGTTTAGAATACTAATGTCGCTATAAACATATTTTTTTATCAAAGAAATGTGATCCAGTTTCAAAGATGCCTTATTTAACCTATATTTAAAAAAAGTTAATCGATATTATAAACACCGGCGGGATTATGTAGATGCTTACATCTCACAGCTGATTCTTTAACATATAGGCATGACCTTCACGGCTGAATGCGCACCGTCCTAAAATAGTTATGTTTCCACTATAAATTTTTATAAAGAAATGTTACATATGAAATTTCCCGTTTAGCACAAAATGACATTTTAGCCGAAACCGGAAATTATGTGACGTCAAAATCACGGCCGTAGACTCGAGTTCGAGTCATAATTCAGAGGCAAATCTCAATATTTACAGAAAGGAGGCGGCACTATCCATATTATCTTCTGCAAGTCTATGTGAGAATGAATATAAAGGCAAAATATTTTACTGAGCATAACATTGCTATAAAGATTTATCAATACTTCTGCAGAGAGCGTAAAAAGGGACATCTTTATTGTTCTTTATCAAACCCTGAGAAGAGAACAATGCATATTTTAGGTTTGTGTAAACGTTCATTTGATCGAATAGTTAAAGGAAGCGGATATTTATTGCCAACAAATGCAAGAAAGCAAGGAAGGAAAGAAACGTTAGACAGTTTTGATAAGGACCTAGTAAAAAGAGAAATCTGTCGAATGTTTGATATAAACGAAGAAGTGACACTTAGAAAGTTGAAGCTTTGGCTGAAAACTAACAACGACATTGAAATATCAAAAACTTCATTATGGAAAATATTAAGAAGTGCAGGCTTCACCTTTAGAAAGTATGCTGGTGGAAAAAACATTATTTGTGAGAAGCCACATCTAGTAGCTCTTAGAAGCAAGTATTTACGTGAAGTGAAGGAAATGCGCGAAAATGATTATGATATTGTTTATTTAGATGAAACTTGGATCAATGCTCATCATACAAATGAAAAGGAATGGCAGTTAGCAGATGGAAGTATTAAAAGATCAGTACCAAGCAGTAAAGGGCAACGTTTGATAGTTGCACATGCAGGTAGCAGACATAATGGGTTGTTGCAGAATGCTCATCTCGTTTTCATTTCAAAATCCATAGACAATAGAGACTACCACTCCGAAATGAATGGGCACATATTTAAAGACTGGATCGAGAAAAGTATCCTTCCAATATTAGATCGACCTTCTTGTCTGATAATGGACAATGCTTCATACCATAACGTAGTTAACGTAGAAGATAGAATCCCAACATCATCAAGTACAAAAGATGCAATCAAAACGTGGCTCATAAAAGAACACATACAAGTTAACGACAGCTACTTGAAACCCGAATTGCTTAGCCTTGTAAAACAGACACAACGTACAAAGATATTTAAAATAGACAAGTTAATTCAAGAACATGGCCATAGATGTTTGAGACTACCTCCATATCATGCACACTTAAATCCTATAGAACTAGTTTGGGCAAAAGTTAAAGGACACGTAGCATATACAAATAAAACTTTCAAATTATGCGATGTTGAGACACTTACAAATCAGGCTCTATCAAATATAAATAAAGACTACTGGGTAAAATGTGAGGATCATGTGTTACGACAAGAAGATGAATATTGGAAAAAGGATGGTTTGTTGTTTGTTCAGCCGAAAGCAGTAATCGACCTATTTGACTCGTCTGATTCTGAATGATCATTACTCTGATTAAGTCTACAGATAAATAGTTTGATTTGCAAAATTTCCTAGTTGATTTGTTAAACAGTTTATTGTTCATGACCACCCAAGCAATCAAAAATATGTTATAAGCAAACCAACAACCATTACTTTGAATGGAAGCCTGCTTGAGTCAGTACAGAAGTTCAGCTATCTTGGATCCACTATTACAGCCACACTTTCCTTAGATGAGGAACTAAATGTACGTATTTGAAAGGCAGCGACAACATTTGGGAAACTCACACCAAGAGCATGGAACTATATCAAATTGACTCTACGAACAAAAGTTCTATATATAATTTAAAATTTGTATACTTGCCCCCAAGTTAAATTTTATGGACACGCCTATGGGTCATCGTTGCACTAGATTACTGTAAAACATTTTGATTAGGGTCAAAATAATAGTTACATGGGCAAAGATCAAAGGAATTCGCCGCTTTAAGAAAACCGTTATAGCTAGACATCGAGTAACATATGTTCTCGTGACATGGACATTTTAACACCGTATGCCAAAAATCATGTGAAATCATCAAGAACTTTTTGAATTATAAATCATAACATCTCGGCAAACGAATCTGAACGGACTATAGCAATAACTAATACGCAATTGACGAACGGTGTTATCGTTTTGTTAAATAACTATACAGCTCTCAAATAAATTGTTGATGTAAAGATAGATGTGTTTTGTACTACATATTTATTTAATTCTTTCGATATTATTCGTATCCAGATGAACGAACTGAACAAATCTTTAAAAACAGAGATTCCAGGCCTAAACATTAATGGAAATATAATCAATAACCTAAGATATGCTGATGATACTGTTCTACTAGCATAAAATCCTAAAGACCTACACCAATTTCTTAATGTGATAAACATAACAAGCAAAACATATGGACTAGATATGAATATCAAAAAGACTATGATCATAAACAAAGAAAATTCTCAAGTACTACAAATAAATACCACAGTTGAATGAATACATCTGGAGACAGTTCAGAGCTACAACTACCTTGGACACACTATAACCAATGATGGAAAATGTAAAATTGAAATAAACAAAAGAATAGGAATGGCAAAAAGCAATTTTAATGCCATGAAAAATATACTAACAACTAAACAAATAACAGCAGGGCTGAAACTAAGAATAGCAAAATGTTACATCTTCTCAATATTCCTGTATGGTGCAGAAACATGGACATTAGACAAGAAAAGAGAACAGAATATTGAAGCCTTTGAAATGTGGATTTATAGAAGAATTGGTAGAACTCGACGGAACGAAAAGAAAACAAACGATGAAGTTTTAAAACAACTAAAAATAAAAATAAAACTACTAAATACAATTAAAACAAGACAAATGAAATTTTTGGGGAACGTTAAAAGACACAACAGCCTACTAAAAGTAATATTGGAAGGGAAAATACAAGGTAAAAGAGGCAGAGGCAGACCAAGACTAACATGAACGAGCAACATCAAAAGATGGACAAGTCAATCTATAACAACCTGTACCATCAACGCAAGAAACAGTGTGGAATGGCTATTCATGGTAGCCAACCTTCGTTGCAGAGACGGCACTCGATGATGATGATGATGATGATGATGATGTAAACATCAGCATTAACGGGTATTCTAAAAAGACAAGAACGAAGCTGTTCTTGCTGCCAGTTTGAATGTTTCTCCTTGTCTGGCTGTGTTGTACGAGTAAGATAATCAATCATGGTTAAGGCTAGTTGAAGACCCCGGCATCACTGTAAACGAATTAAAATCCATAATAGCCCAACCGGCCGTCCCAGTGGAATCATACGAATTAAAACTCATCTCATTGAAGGATCCAAACAAATAAAGATAATTGCAGTCCCAGTCATAGCAGTTACAGCACACGCCAAAAGACATAAGGTCAAGCGGCACCGAAAGTGAACGTGCCTGAACTGTTCTTCGTCATAAGATATCATCATTCATCGTAAGTTATCAGAATATCGAAACACGATTCGGATGAAAAACACAGCTCACGGTCTGCACAGAGCACTAAACTCCGTAGCTCCGGCAGCAAGGAGGACTTGGAATATGAGGAAACTGCAACAGGGACCACTTTTCAGACTGAGCCTCAATAGTTCATGCCGCCTATTCACCATATTGACAGGAATTCCAATAGATTAAGTCCAAGATAATTCGTTATTCTAGCCTAGTCATTTAGATTCCCCCATTCACCACGTTTGAAGAATTATACACTTCATTATTCATTCTCTATGTCATTGTAACGTCTGACACGCCAAAAATTTGTGATCTTTATGTGTCTTTGTATTTCAAGTAACCAGTTTTCGTTTATTTTCCATTCATTTAATCATTTAAGATCATGTTTCTTTTTTGCTATGAAATACCTTTGCCGCTAACATTGGCTGTACAGCTTTTTTTTTTTTTACTATAACTCGTAACATTCATACAAGAGACATACAATATGATCAACTTTTTTTTTTTTTTTCAATTTTGCTGTTTTGTAAAGCGGCACCAGAGGTGACTACCCTTAAGAATAGCACGAATAAGGAAAATAAAAATCGGTGGGAAAATCCCTCTATAAAAATGAAACAAGTGACGCTTTGAATGTGGTGCTTGAATAGACACGTTGAAACCAATTATTAAAAGCTGGTGAGGCGTGATGTTATTTGGGATTCAAGGACGGTCACAACGATCTGTTTTAGAAAGAGATAACATCATTGAAGCAATACGTGGAACAATAATTATCAGACATGAAAACGTGGGTTAACCATAGGCGTTAACCGTTTGGTATAGAAGCAATATTCCTCTATTTCTCTCTTTTGCAACAACATAATTTTTTTAACTTTATTTATGTAAAAAAAGTAAAGTACCCCCGTCACGCCAAGTGGCGTATAGGGAAATATGGTGTTAGTGACCCTATATTTTACAGACCTTCAGCACATGACTTTTGGGGTAATGTGGTCGGTATTACGCCCGTGCTGCTTTTACTTTCCCAGAAAAAGTCTGGTACCCATTTAAGGCTGGGTGAACCCGGAGCCGTCGGTTGGGATCGAACCCTACCCCTTGTCCGTAGTAGTCCAGTTCACTAACCACTGAGCTATCGCGGCTCCCACTAATTTTTAGGGAATTAGTAAAACCCAGGTGTCCTCGCCAGGGTACGAACCCCGGCTGTTGCCGTGGTAAGCCAACCGCCTATCGATTGCGCTAACCGGACACCCTTTATTTATGTGGTAAAAACATTTTTTTTTTTTTTTTTTTTTTTAAATTCAGTTTTTTAAATTAAATATTTAAATTCACACCTTAATAATGTTCACACCTTTAATAATGTTCACACCTTTAATAATGTTCACACCTTTTCGTATTTTAAAACAATTTTTCTAAACACTGTTCTTTAACATATTCACTCCATTTTCGAACGTTTCTTTGTTTGAAATGTCAATTTGTTTTCTCATCTTTCCCTCATATTTAGCAACTAAAATATTATTTAACAACTATAATGATTTTGGTAACAACTCCTTTTGTGTTTGTTTTAAACACTTTTCTACACATTTTGTCACGTCTTCCTTCTTTATCAACATCTCTCTCTTTTTGTCAAATTTCGTTATTTTTGTCATTTTCTCAGTAGTTTAACACTTATTATTTTCGTGACAACTCAATCCCCCGTCCCACCTTTTTTTTTAAACACATCTAATATATTTTGTCGCTACTTTCCCTTTACTTATGGACATGCTGCCTTTCAATTTCACTTGTTCCTTCCTTATCTTGTCCCGTTCCAAATCCATTTCCACAAATTTCCTACAATATAACCTCAGGGCCTAATTATTGTATATCTGCACTTATACCAGCAATTTTATTTAGACCTCTTAAAGTAAAAAGATATATTAATAGAATAAAAATGATAGCTTGTAAAGGATCAGAATTTTAACAGGCGACTGTAACGAATAATGATAGTTTTAAGGAATAATGGACTGTCAGTTTATTCGATTATAGTAATATCGAGATTTTATATAGGACCAATCTACAAATAGAGAGAGAGATCACAACAACTGGGACTGAAAATAAATATAGATAGGACCAAAATTATGAGAATTAATGCAACTGGCAATAACCAAATAACAATAGGAGAAATACTTCTACTAGATGTACAATATTACATATATGCAAGATTATCCACAATTCACAGCCGCATGTTGCTATAGGGAAGATAACTAGGAACACAAAGATAATGTGAAATATTTTAATGTATTCTAAATACAGTTAGTTAGGTAAATAGATGATGGTCATTGTGACAAGAGGTTAGACACGCAGATGGCCTGGCTACTTGTGAGAACTTGAGAAACGTATTTTCAGTGAAACCACTTGATGTCATACATAACTGTAGAAGAGAGTTGATAGTGACATTTGTCAACGAGATTAATTGTATCATCATTTTCATTGACAATTTTGAAATTTAGTTAAATTTACTTGTGGATTGAATCTGGAATGTAAATTTGAACGGATTGTGCAATGATGAGCAAAAACTGTGTAAGAAAGCAAAGACCTGCTAGTCTGGCGAACTCAAGAGAAAGAAAACTTTGTAAGAGAAGAAAGACTTGCTAGTCTGGCGAATTCAAGAAAAAGTAAACGTTGTAAGAGAAGAAAGACTTGCTAGTCTGGCGAATTCAAGAGAAAGAAAACGTAAGAGAAGAAAGACTTGCTAGTCTGGCGAATTCAAGAGAAAGAAAACGTTGTGAGAGAAGAAAGACTTGCTAGTCTGGCGAATTCAAGAGAAAGAAAACGTTGTAAGAGAAGAAATACTTGCTAGTCTGGCGAATTCAAGAGAAAGAAAACGTTGTAAGAGAAGAAAGACTTGCTAGTCTGGCGAACTCAAGAGAAGGAAAACTTTGTAAGAGAACAAAGACTTGCTAGTCTGGCGAACTCAAGAGAATGAAAACTTTTAAGAGACGAAAGACTTGCTAGTCTGGCGAATTCAAGAGAAAGAAAACGTTGTAAGAGAAGAAATACTTGCTAGTCTGGCGAATTCAAGGGAAAGAAAACGTTGTAAGAGAATAAAGACCTGCTAGTCTGGCGAACTCAAGAGAAAGAAAAACATTGTAAGAGAAGAAAGACTAGCTAGTCTGGTGAACTCGAGAGAAAGAAAACTTTGTAAGAGAAGAAAGACTTGCTAGTCTGGCGAATTCAAGAGAATGAAAACTTTGTAAGAGAAGAAAAACTTGCTAGTCTGGCGAATTCAAGAGAAAGAAAACGTTGTAAGAGAAGAAAAACTTGCTAGTCTGGCGAATTCAAGAGAATGAAAACCCTGTAAGAAAGGAAATACTTGCTAGTCTGGCGAACTAAAGGGAAAGAAAACACTTTATACAAAAGATTTTACTCTGGCGAACTCGAGAGAAACACAATTTTGTGAGAAATACTTGCTAGTCATGTAATCCCAAGAGAAACAAAACCTAGTATAAGAAGACTTGTTTGAGCAGGAAACCCTTGAACATATCTACGAAAACACATTTGTTACTGTATTTTCATGAAATAGATATCCACGAAAAAGTTTTAATGAGACCGTCAGAGATTTTAAATTAGTGAAGTGAATTAGTAAATGTGGATAGTAAATAAGTGATGGATATATTTATATATATATAAAAACTCACGTTTCAAAAGTCAATTGTAAGCATTTTCAGGGAAACAATTTCGTTGTGTGCACAAAGAAAGAGGAAACAGAGTAGAGCTCGAAACGTATATGGACAAAAACAAATTGGAGACAGGGATTACGGTGATTTACATCTGCAGAAGATTAGAAGAAAACAGAAAACGACATGTCGGTTTGGGAAATTCCTGTTAATGATCTTTGTCCCAATGGATGATATAAAAGGTAAGAATATGATAGAATGGAATGAAGTTGGTATCAGAGGTATTTTTTCTAGAGAAGAAAGGCGATACTTTTGTAGCGTTAACAACTTTACCGCAACTGTATGGAGGATCACAACAAGACCGGTACTAACGCCAAATTAAATAATAGAATAGAACTGAATTGAATTATCGATAAGTGTCTGTGTTATGCTTCAACCTAAGACGAAAGATCACGAAGTTCATTATTACCGCCTGTTGTTTGCTTCTTCAATTAACTTTTATTAAATAGCGGTATTGACGGCTTGGCTATGAAACAAACCTTCAAATGTTAGTCAGTTTTAGATAAGCATATTTGTATTGCCCTTTCACACAAGCGGCTGGATATTGGCCTTTACCATGACAATGAAGGAAATGCTGTTGGAAGTTTACATTTTTACATAGTGTTTACTTTTCACTTTAGAAGCAAAGTAAACATTTCTGCAGACTCATTAAAAGATACTGAGTGCAAAGAGGTGCGAAATCATCTTGATTCCCCCCAACATGGCAGACAGGAAAAGACTTTGCCGAGCTCGTGCCTACTTCCATATCAGTAGAGATACACTACATTCATTACAGAGTGAAGAGTACAACAGGCTGTAGGTTCAAAAGAGACATATCATGAATGTACCATCCTGTGGATTTTGCTCAGCAGGTGCAGTTGAGTTAGGGACAAAGAACTCGGTGACGAATGTCGTTAGAGTAATGACTCAGAGTGATCACTCATTACACCGTAGTCATCAATGTTAGAATGAAGACAACAAAATCCCTTGGTCTTTGGGGCAAGGCCGAATACCATGTCCTGATTTTTCAAGATGAACTCTTCTGAGATCCATTTAAGCTGGATCTCATAGAACATTCCCTGCCACTCATCAGCACTACTGGCAGCACGAGTCGTCCACGTTAGCCTTGATCAACAATGATCATAGTCAAGATGTCGTTGAAACACGATCAATTCTTCTCTACAGTGAAGGCTACCTGGCAGCAAGAGTCGTCCACATTAGACTTGATCAACAATGATCATTAGCAGAGCCAGATCTATGGAATGTTAATCTGACATTGTTCTTGAATGATGTCCAAGTTAATGAGACATCAGTATCGTGTGGCGGCAGCTACAAGAAGGGAGCAGAGAACATCAAGTTCTGATGCTATAAAGGAGACTTGCCTTGCTATCCCAGAATTGCCTTAAATGGGATCACTGTAGTTGAAAACTTCTCCTCTTGTGTAAACTACACATTCACATCTAAGAGTGAATCAGTGAAGGTCACAAAATCATATTCTCTCTGTGGTTTTACTAACTACAGGTCATGTGGCTTCTGTTGGATTGGAAATGATAACTTACCACCACTGTGTGTCTATATGTTTGGAATTGGAGTCATCAATGACGGCCTAACATCATCAAGTGCTATGACGATCATCATTTTCGGGAGGACGTGAACTCCCATGGTATATGGTGGATAGGCGGCAGGAACCATTGAAGGCTATGTATGAAAAGTGTTCCTTCTTGCAGTTTACTCATATTCCAAGTCCGGCTTGTTGCAGGAGCTACTGAGTTAAGTGCTCTGTGCACACCGTGAGCTGTGTGTCTCATCCGTTTTGATCCTGCTTCGATATCCCGCTTGTTTACGATGAATGATGATATCGTATGACAGGGAACAGTTGGCTGTGTTCACTTTCTGCGCGGTTTCGCCTTATGTCTTTTGGCGTGTGCTGAGACTGCTACGATGGGGACTACAGTTACCTTTCTTTGTTTGGAAGATGAATTAGTAATTCGGATGATTCCACTGGCACGGGCGGTTGAGCAATTATGGATTTTAATTCGTTTGCTGTGATACCGAGGCCTTCCATAACCAATAACCAATAGTAACCAATAACAATGATCATGGTCAAGATGTCGTTGAAACACGATCAACTCGTCCCAACAGTGAAGGCTATCTGGCAGTACAAGTCGTCCACGTTAGACTTCATCCAGACGATATCAAACTATCAAGCCCCTGGGTATCCGTATTGGTTGCATAACTGATCAACCGCTCCTTCCCCTGCCCGTCTCCGGCCCAGCTGCTCCAACCGTCAACTCACTCCAACTTACTCAAATTTCTAACTGCCCAAAAGTAACGTCATCCTCTTTCTACGTCACCTTTCTCTCCCCGCGCACTGCACTGCGCCAATTCTGTCTCTTCACATTTTGGGTGTGCAATTTCACGTCAACACCTGTAGACCGGGAGAGTAATTCTCTTCCTTGGCACGGCGCTGTTATTATAGACGTCATGCCTTATTGACCGTTAATCATTTCTAAAAAAAACGTTCTATTCAAGAAATGTTAACCCAGTTTTATTCGGGAATTTTCCTGCTTATTTGGTTTCCCCGATTCATGCTATCTTACACATAGTCACGTCAGATGAAAATTTATAAACAGCAAAACCAAATTTTAATCATATGTTTAAACAAGTAAAAAAAGAAAAGCTGCGTATGTATACTAATACTATATAAATTAATAATACAAGCACTGCAATGTTTTTGCATTGACCCAATCATCGACCTATTCAATGATATATGCAGCACACGATACTTACCTGATCCTATAGCTCCAAAACAACAGCATTCATTGTCTGACTGACAACAGTGATAAGACATAAAAAGAAGTGTTCTATCAAACATGTACAACGAGAGGTTGTGTTAGATCTCCGTGTTTGTTCAATTTATTCATGGAGAAAATAGTTAAAGGCATAAAAGAAGTGACAGGCTCGAAGATCAATGAAAGTATTGCCATTTAAGATATGTTAGACATTTTGACCTGGGTACTACAACAATTAGTTAATGAAATGTACAAGAAAAGTCATGCATATCCATTGTTTATAAATAATACAAAGACTAAAGCTATGATAACAAATAAAGATAATACACAGAACCTACAGGTCACATCAGGTATATAAGTAACAAACACAAACTTAGAACAATTGAAGAGCGATACTGTAAACACATAGTAACTAATGATGAAAAACGCGAGATAGAAATGAATATAAGAATGACAAAAGCGCATTGGTAACCTGAAGTGTTATCACAGCAAAACAAATAACATCAGGATTACAAGTGAGCATATTGAGTTATGTGTAGGTTATGGTCGTTGTTCACCGAGCATATCCATGCGTGATCAGATCCACTTCTTAGTGAGGCCAGCGACTGACAACTCCAGCTCTGTGTTAGTTGATAAGTCCTCTTATGCGCCTGTTAAGTCTCTCGTTTCTGGCTGTGTCAAACCTTATTCACATTTCTTCTATCCGAATGAGTGACGTAGTCTCGTGGTTGTTGAAGTCGTGTTCCCTTTCTACATCGAAGAAAGCATTAATGAGGTCCGCTTGATCCATTGGTTGATGGTCTTCGACAGCAACACATCAGCCAGCCTGTCCACTCCTTCCTTTCTCCGTACTCCCGCAAGTTGAGGGACGTAGTCAAAGGTGGCTCTGCGTATCAATGACTCCTGTAATGACTCGACCCAATTACCTGCGTACATAGCCCGTCTCATTTTTATTATCATGCTCGTCCGATCAGTTAGTATACAGGCGTAGGTGTAGTCTTGTGACTCCAACCAGACTTGTCACAGATATCACCACCGTCGTCATGCTACTTGTAATCATAAAGTACGCACCACTGTCTTCTTTGATTATTCTGCCAGCAGAACATGCTGTAAATACACATGCTCTCCTCCGGTGTCGTATTACGGATCCTTCTGTATGGATGACTGCCTCGTCGGTGTTGTCCCATGGGAGGACCTTGACCCACGCTACGACAACAATTGGATTCTGCTCCCTGCATTTCCTGTCAAGTGTGACAATACATAAGAATGTGCCCCAAAAGGATGCAGGCACTGTTATCCACTTCTCGCCAGGGTTGATATTGGTAAGCTCACAGATCTGTTTGATGGCATCTTCTACGCGACCCACCCGTGATATGCTCTTTTTATCCTTCTTCTATTTGCCAGGGCTTTCTCTTCCCTCTCATCTTATTTGTATCATTTACACTATTTTGTGTCCGGCCTGTACATGAAAATATGGGATGCCCAAGCGCCGTAAAGTGCCATTCATGCTATCATGAAAGTGCCAACATGTGGTGAGGGATTATTTTGTGAGCACATCCTCTTGCAAAAATCATTATCTCACTTAATATCATTAGCCTGCTTAGCACATAGTTTAAAGCTCATCATTTTCTGGTCTACCTCTTCTTTTAGACTCGTCAAGATCTTAGACTGTGGCCCCTTATTATTTTTGGCTTTCTGTAATGTTTTGGTCGTTTGTCTCTTGTTCCGCCATTCTTCCTCGGCCTCTTAGTTCCACCAGGGCTGCTGTCTCCTGCGCACTTTTTGCTATGTCTAATTTTGTCATTAACGTCTTGTTCTATGCTCTCATAATTGAAAGTATTGAGATTGCTGTATATGTTTATATTTCTGCCCTTCTCGTTTAAAATGATGCACGGAAAGTGATCACTTTCATGGAAAGGTAAAGGTAAAGTACGATACTTGAACCGGCGTATTAGCACGAGAATTTCCACCCACATGTGCTCGGCCGCCTATCCGGAAATAGATTTCTGGATAGTGTCACTTCAAACATCGAAACTCACGATGCGAGGTGACATTCCTCACCTTCCCAGGGTAATACCCAGGTACCCATTTCTGCCAACGGCTGGGTCGACCGTGGGGGTATATTTTTTCCAATCACGAGTACAATTCACACTGCTTCCAGCGGGAATCGAACACGGGTTGTCCGAACGTCGGTAGTCCAGTCGGGTGGTTTTCCCAACTAGGCTACCTAGGCCCCCTACTTCCATGGAATCTGATGACACTCTATAGCTTCATACAGGTTTAAAGGTGAAAGACACCATTACTAAGTGATAATAATAAGATATAGGAGCCGCGATAGCTCAGTGGTTAGTGAACTGGACTACAAAGGACAAGGGGTAGGGTTCGATCCCAACCGACGGCTTCCGGGTTCACCCAGCCTTTAATGGGTACCGGATTTTTTTCTGGGAAAGTGAAGCGGCACGGGCGAAATACCGACCACATTACCCTAAAAATCATGTGCTGAAGGTCTGTAAAATTTATGGTCACTAACACCATATTCCCTATACGCCACTTGGCGTGACAGGGGTACTTTACTTTTTTTTTTTAATAATAAGGTATAATAACAACAATCTACTACTGTACCCTTGTCACTAGATACGATTAATAAGAAACTACATTAGAAAAGAGAAACGCAAATCAATTACTTAAAATGTGGCTTATAGAGAAATAAATGAAAGAAATTCGGCGGGCAGATAATGAAAAGAATAATTCCTGTTTGATGTCGATAAACATGACAAATCAGAAAGAGAACAATTTAATACAATTCCAACTAGTGAAAGAGTGTTTGTGACACATAAATAGACAACCAACTTATTGCAAGTTTTCTTGGACGGAAAATTTCTAGCAAACGAGTTTGACTCAAACAATGATTAAAGTGGGCTGGGAATGTCAAAAGATGCACTGGAGACCTTATGGCAGTGTACATCATGAAGGTAGACAGTATGAAAGTGTACTCCATGGTAGCCAATTTCTAAGCGGAGATGGTACAAATCATAATGATGATGATCATATGTCTCAAGTGGGCACTGGTTGGTCTCGGGACAAGAGGCCGACCTCGGGATAGAGAAGGTGTGGGTTCAAATCCCGGCTCCACCAGTTGTGATTTTTGTTTATGATTTCTCTCTGCGGCAACCACCCCTGGTCTCAGCAACAACCCCTCTTCTCAGCAACCACCTCTGATCTCAGCAACCACCCCTGGTCTCAGCAACCACCCCTGGTCTCAGCAACCACCCCTGGTCTCAGCAACCACCCCTGGTCTCAGCAACCCCCCCTGATCTCAGCAACCACCCCTGGTCTCAGCAACCACCCCTGGTCTCAGCAACCACCCCTGATCTCAGCAACCACCCCTGCTCTCAGCAACCACCCCTGGTCTCAGCAACCACCCCTGCTCTCAGCAACCACCCCTGGTCTCAGCAACCACTCCTGATCTCAGCAACCACCCCTGGTCTCAGCAACCACTCCTGGTATCAGCAACCACCACTGGTCTCAGCAGCGAGGCCCAGCGTGAAACGTCAGTTACTCGTGGACGTAAAAAATTATGAGTATCTCCCTTTCATTATACTTCTCAGTGTCTCCCGAAGTCGTTGGTCTCTTATAACTTCTCTCTTGTTTCCAACATGAGTACTTTCTTTGTAATTCTCTAGTTATTTCTTCCCATCTCATTCACGACATATGTCAAATCTACTGATGATTATCTGATACTTTTGGCTGCTTTGTCGTATATATTATTTCTGCACAAGTTTCTGTTCTATTTATATAAAATACAATACAAATTCATTTGATAGACATTTGTTGTTGAATGAAGCTAGTTTATTCTCGACTTCCTTCATTGATTTCCTACTTGAACAGGCATCAGTAAAGGTGGGTAATATATTTCAACATTTCGACAACCATGAGTCCACGTCACTCCTTCGGATGAAAGAGATGGGAGTTAAGATGGGCACAGCCAGAAACGAGAAGCTTAATAGGCGTGTAAGGAAACTTATCAGCTAACACAGAACTGGAGTCGTCAGTCGCTGGACATTCCGGGACTTGCTGAGGAGGGGATCTGAGCACCGACGGACATATTCGGATTGCAATGATGATGCACTGCAAATAACTCAATATATTTCAAATTCATGTCCTGAGTTTTGTTTCTCTGCTCATGATTTTGGATTTCCATGTTCTTAAGGATTGTAGAATCTGATGCTCTTGATACTATCCCGCTTATAACGTTTTCTTCTTTTCTTTTAGTTTATAAAACTTCCCAGATATACGAAATGGTCTTATTCTTTCACTGCTTTCCGTTGCCAGTATATTCTTTTTTCTTGGGTAATTAGTCTGTTTTATTTGTCTCGGTTGATATTCAGTTCTGTTCTGTCAGTCATTGCGGATACATGCAGTTTTATAAAAGACAAATAGTAAAAACGCAGGAATCTTTAAACTGAAAGAAACGAAAGAAGCTGTCAAGATATACTAAATCAACAAAAGTATTTTTTTAAAAACCTTGAAGATAAAGAAATATTGGGAAACCAGGAAATAATGGTTAGTGAATTCCATTAAGCAAGCAGTACACATATTTTTGTCGTGTATTTCAGTCATTCAAGCGACAAAATAGCCTTGAAAGAACAATAGAAGAGAATATATGACAAGACGACTTAGAAATGGACCAAACATAAATGACTCATCACAGCGCACACTCACTAACGCGAGCTCGACAGATGGACAAGACATATTGCAAATGGCAATCAGTAGAGCTGCCTTCACCACCGACGATGATCATTTTCTATTAATGAAGATGGAGAATGGAGTGTCGAGTTGTTAACCTCTCCTGCTCACATTTTATTTCAGATGTTAAGAAGGCCAGTGCTCTCTCAGTGGATGTTTTTCTCTTTTTGTAACCAATGGTCATGTCTTTATTTTCAGCTGTGTCTACTGAAGGACGAGACATACACCCCCGTTGTTCTACATGGAAAAATGGGTTTATTAATTTAAAGCTAATCAAGTTTTATCATTTGATACATCACATCAAGTATTATCATTTGATACATCACATCAAGTATTATTATTTGATACATCACATCAAGTATTATCATTTGACACATCACATCAAGTATTATCATTTGATACATCACATCAAGTATTATCATTTGGTACATCACATCAAGTTTTATCATTTGAAACATCACATCAAATATTATAATTTGATACATCACATCAAGTATTATCATTTGATACATCACATCAAGTATTATCATTTATACATCTCATAATGTATTTTATAATTTGAGATATCACATCAAGTGTTATCATTTGATACATCACATCAAGTATTATCATTTGATATATCACATCAAGTATTATCATTTGATTCATCACATCAAATAGTATCATGTGATACATCACCTCAAGTTTTATCATTTGGTACATCACATAAAGTTTTATCATTTGAAACATCGCATCAAATATTATCATTTGATACATCACATCAAGTATTATCATTTTATACATCACATCAAGTATTAACATTTGATACATCACATCAAGTATTATCATTTGATATACCACATCAAGTATTATCATTTGATACATCGCATCAAATAGTATCATGTGATACATCACTTCAAGTTTTAACATTTTATACATCACGTCAAGCTTTCAGATTTATTGAGGAGCAAGAACTTAATAAACATACATAATTATTATTGTAATACTTTATTGCAGTGAGTTTATTGAAACTTTAAAAAAAAATAACAATAATAATTATTATTCAAAACAACTAAAACTACAGGGAATCTGTAATGAGCTCTTATAACAAATTATATTCTCATGTGAGAACATTCACATGACATACTCATATTAATAGCAGCGATAGCTCAGTGGTTAGTGAACTGGACTACAAAGGACAAGAGGTAGGGTTCGATCACAACCGACGGCTTCCGTTTCACCCAGTCTTTAATGGGTACTGGATTTTTTTTTTTCTGGGAAAGTAAAGCGGCACAGGCGTAATACCGACCACATTACCCCAAAAATCATGTGCCGAAGGTCTGTAAAATTTATGGTCACTAACACCATATTCCCTATATGCCATTTGGCGTGACGGGGGTACTTTACTTTTTTTACCCGTATTAATGCATTGTCATATGAGGTAGCGAAGATTTGTTTATTGCTAGTTACAAGTAACTGATTTAAACATAACAACTGTGGAGACTAACACCAGCTGACGTGGCTTTTTTATGATGACGACGATGCGAGTATTTGTGAAGGTTCTTTACTACAGACATACAGTAATTCTTCAAATGTAGTTTGTGTCACTTGTTGAAAAGAATATACACCTCGGATGCTTTCTCGGGAAGGATGCTCTTTCTGATTGTTTTCCCATCTGCTTCCTTTGTTAGTGTTGGTTCCAGTAGAGTGGTTTGTCCAGCGCGATGTCTATATATATATATGAGATTTACATTCTGTGGGAGTTTTTTTTCAATCTTATTGTAAGCTGAATTATGTTGGGGTATACGAAATGGAGAAACAGGCGTGACCCTTTTTTTTGGTGTTTATTTCTACACTTCAACAGTTGGTCCATTTTCCTTGATTTAGTTTAGTAAAGGTAAAGTAAAGGTAAAGTACGAGACTTGAACCGGCGTCTTAGCACGCGAGTTTCCACCCATATGTGCTCTGCCGCCTATCCAGAAATGTTCGGAGATTTCTGGATAGTGTCGCTTTAAGTATCGAAACTCACGATGCGAGGAAACTGAAAATTTGGAACCTACCCAGGGTAATACCCTGGTACCCATTTCTGCGAACGGCTGGGTCGACCGTGGGGGTATTTTTTTTTCCAACCACGAATACAACTCATACTGCTCCCAGTGCGAATCGAACACTGGTTGTCCGAATGTTGGTATTCCAGTCGGGTGGTTTTTCCAACTAGGCTACCGAGGCCCCCCTTTTGTTATTTAAAATTTCAAGTTATTTATATGTACCATATTTAGTTTAGTGTTAGAACGACAAATGATATAAACCACGACACCTTTTAGGTTTAAGTGAAAGAGAAAAGAAGTAGAAGAAGTTTAGTGTTTCTTGCTGCATGCAGGCCTTCTAGCGACACTCAGAGAGCAAGGTCGTGTGCATAGATAGCTTTTGAGATAGGTTTGGGATGCTGTCTTTGATGTCGTTTATTTAGATGTTAAAGAAAGTTGGAGAGATGACCTTGTCAAACTTGTCGCTGTCGTGGGATGTGGTGGCTAGGTGTCCCTTCCAGTTTTACTCTTGCGGTGTCGTGCTGGAGGAAGCCACGTATACAAACGGTACATTTTTCCTTCAACTTTGCTGTTGCTCTGCTTTAGATTTAGCAGTTGTCTTTATTTCCACACTTTGCCTATGTCAGATCAGAAAAGACAGCATGTAATCTCTTCTTTGCTTGGTACTTTCTATGCCTATGTCAGATCAGAAATGACAACATGTAATCTCTTCTTTGCTTGGTACTTTCTATGTCTATGTCAGGTCAGCAAAGACAGAATGTAATCTTTTCTTTGCTTGGAACTTTCTATGTCATTGTCAGGTGTATGGTGTATGAGTTGCTTCTCTGCACCGCGGTTTTTATTTATGTAAATGCTGATCGGCACTTGTTTAGCTGTTACTTCTCAAGATGTTTACCGTAGTTTGACATTTATCTTTTTTTTCTCATCACTTTACTCAGGAAGAATATTATTTTCTGGACATTTGGTTTGCATCTTTTAGCTTCTTTCTTATTAAGATTGTTATTGCTTCTATCAAATTATCTGGAAATTCAAAAGCTTTTGACTATTGGTTTATGATTTATAAGAGTTTATTTTTAGCAAATTTGTCCCATGAGTTTGGTCATGTCGTTTGAAATTTCCATTACCTTGGGGTTTTCCTGTGTGTTATTTTCTATATGGCTACTGATAGCTGTCTGTTGGTGAATGCTAATGTCATGCTGGGATCTTGTTCTTTGCTCATTGTTCTTTTCATTGGTTCCTCATTGTTTTTTGTACATCCTGGGTACGTGTACTTTGTACATCTAAGGTATGTACTCTGGACATTTGTTTTGTCGTTTCTGTTTGAAAAAGGTCTAGACTATTTGCCGCCATCTTCTCTGCCATCTTTCTCAAGAACCGACTGTGTCTGTGTGTGGTGTATGTGTGTGCATATGTGCATATGTGGGTTCTGTGTCATCGTTTAAGCTTTAGATAGTCTCCAGAATTTAATTTCTCTGTTTCCATGTGAGGTGTTGAGATTTAAGTGCTAATTTCGTTTCCGAATTTTCAGTTTCTTCTAGTCATTGTACTAGATATTCAAATTAGTATAATAATTAAATGAACTATTTAACTACAAATGTATAATGAACAGGGAAAACAACTTTCAACGAAGCGTATAAACACGTCTCTATAATTGAACAGAAATTATGTCCTGTGAGATTACAGACCACTTTAAAAATGTTTTATGGTAAGTAGATCTTAGTGGCTAAATCCGTTGGGACACAAGTTATTAAGCGAATTCTGGGTTGAGCAATTTACGTTCAAAATGAATGTCTTGACAATGTTAGTATATATTCTCTCAATATGTTGCAGCACAAAATAAGAAAAAAACCTCTCATTATGTCATGTTACACTAGAAGAATATAACGTTACTGTCACCAATTTTTCTTTTATCAGCAGCTATTTCCTTTGTTGATATAGTAAAAAAAAATAAGTAAAGTGCCCCCGTCACACCAAGACGCGTATAGGGAATATGATGTTAGTGACAATAAATTTTACAGAACTTCGGCACATGATTTTTGGGGTAATGTGGTCGATATTACGCCCGTGCCGCTTTACTTTCCCAGAAAAAAATCCGGTACCCATTAAAGACTGGGTGAATCCGGAAGCCGTCGGTTGTGATCGATCCCTACCTCTTGTCCTTTGTAGTCCAGTTCACTAACCAATGAGCTATCACGGCTCCCTCTTTGTTGATATGGTCAACATTTGTTACATTTTTTTTCGTTCGGCAGCTCTGACGAAGTCCCTAGAGACTAGGTACTGAATTTTGCGTATTAATCCATCTTTCCCAAGCTGCCGTGTGCACAGGGGTCCCTCGCCGCACAGGCAACTTCGGAGGTACTAATATTTTTTTCTGTCGATGAGTAATTGACGTTTCAAGCCGGGCCTCGTTGCTGAGACCAGGGGTGGTTGCAACTGAGAGAAATCATCAATAACAATTTCAATCGGTCTAGCTGGGATTTGAAACCACAACCTCACAACCAGGCTGGCGGCTTGCCTCGAAACCCACCAGTCCCCCGTAGATTTGTTAACTGAACTAGTACTACCTGGACAACAGACAAGTGCACGGGCCTCAACGCTACCGCATCTTCCTAGGATGGCTATTATGAATATTTTAAAAATAAGTTTTGAGATATTCCAGTGTAATCAGAAAAGAGACCTGATATTAATCACTTTACCTATTCATTGATGACGATTCTATATACAAGAAACAAAGACATTGCCCAAATAGGAAAAGAATGTATTCGTGTATCGTGTATTACTGACGTGTTTTACATGAATTATTAATAGCGCATTTACCTGCAGAAATAGTACATTTATTTTCTTTTTGCCCCAAATTTATAGAAAAAATAGTGTTCGCAATTTAAAATTGGTTTTACATTATAATTTTACTAAAATAAGTGAAAGGAAACATGCGAATTAAATTATAGGCTTATTAACCTCATAAAAAAACCTATCTCTTCGTACAAACAAAATTGATTTCGCCATTACAAAAATTATATTTCACATTTCCAATGTCTCAGATTAAAAATAAATCAAGATGTCAAAACTGTACGTTCTATTGCGTTACAGTTGGAATGTAAGCGTGAGCGTTTCCCTTTGGAAAGTAATTGGTTCAGTTAATAATTGGCTTTGTTTCTTAAAGCATCAAAGACTGTTCTAGCGTAGTTTCTCTGATGATTTTATAGATTCTCAGGAAATCTACATTATAATTTTTTCTTAAAAGCAATTTGACGTTTTGGCAATATTTTAAAGAGAAACTTCAAATTCTCAAATTGTCTTCGGAACGTTAATATTAAAATTCATTGGTCGATACATTTTATTTTCCCTTCAGTTTATTTGAAAGGAAAAATATTTACAAATTCTATTTCAAATCTTAACTTAATCAGGTAATTCTCTGTTTAATATTTGTTTCTATGTTAATGAACTGTTACCGCTATATAACGTAGATCAATCCCTCTCAAGTTGAGTCTCACTGTCACTTACAGGCGAGTTGAAGATGTGAACAAGACAAACAAAACTGACTGCCCTATTTGCCAGAGGCCATGTAGAAGCTTAGTAATAATATTCAAAGAATAAATTGTACTGTAGGCAGGTCCCAAACGCGATTGCTTATGTTGCGAATCTTTGCTAACATAATGCAAATACTGTTAGTCGAGTTTATTTTTAAGTGGACTGTTGAACTGTTTGTGAGGGATGGATAATTTATTTTATTTTTAATTAACTATAATTTGAAAGAGGCTTGCATTAGATAAATTATTATATATGGAAAAAAGTCAGACTTTACGAGAATGGTTTGGTGAAAAGCAAACTTAGTAGAAGTGATAATTAAATGTAGAGACTTATATATGTCGAGAGGCTTAATCACTTACTCAAGCAGGCAAGATACATGAGAAGGATAATTGGGGAAGTGTGTTTGCTACAGACGATTGCAATTAACGCTACAGTTATGTTCTTTTGTCTTCCCGATATAATGCAGAAATGAATACATCTATTGAAAGTTCTTTACTCCCAGGATCATCCACGACATATTCTACCTCATGGATCGCTACAAAACCAACAGACACCAAGAACGTAATTGAAAGTCTCCATGATTTTCTCGACTGTGTTCTCATTCAGATCATCGCTCTCATTGGTTCCCTTGGCAACGTTGTCACCATGATCACCTTGTACCGTCTGGGGCTCAGGGACGCCACCAATGTTTTACTCTTCTCGCTGGCCGTCTTTGATTTCCTGACACTGGCTATCACCGCTTTAAGAAAGTTTGCATACATTCTTGTTCGCATCAACAGGTTTTTAGGTTTGGTGTATGGCTTGTATGCGGAATCATACGGGTTAATGCTTTGTCGTCTAGTTCTAACAATATCTGCAGCCCATATAGTAATCATTGCTTGTGAGAGGTTCCTAGCTGTTTACTTCCCATTTAAAGCAAGTCGTTGGATTACCCCGAAGAGTATTATCATAACAATAACTTTATCAATAATCTCATTGATAGGCACAACAATCTACAAGTTCTTTCTTTTCATGATTGAGTGGACATTTGTGGCGAAATATAACCGGTCTTTCCCGAAATTTAAGTTAACAGAATTTTACCTTAAAAATTATGATACAATTATTATCATGGACAAAATTTTTGGTAGCGTTATATTTGGCCCAGTGTTTACATTCACTGTCCTAGGTACTTCATGTTCAATTTTTTGTAAGTTACGAGGTGCTGGTAAGCGACGTGTCACTATGACGTGTAAACCATGCAACAGAAGCATCTCTGATCTGCGTGTATCTAAGATACTGCTTTCTGTTTGCAGTTTGTTCATTTTTGTGAATATCGCAAGCTTCATAATGCTGCTTATATTTCACTTTATCCCTAATTTAAATATTGATACTGCCTTGGGCATATTTCTTACTGACGTAGAGGAATTTCTTTGGACAGTAAACTCGTCAGCAAATGTTTTCATTTATATACTTATGTCAAAGAAATTTTATGTCTCAGTTAGAAAACTTATATTATGTAAACTATAGTTGATCAGGTTTTTGTAATAATAAATATGTTTATAATGTCTTCGTAGAGCAAATGTGTATGTCCTTTAGCTTCTGGCACTCTGTCAAGGACAAGCCCATGAGTCATGACTTCCAGGTGCTCTTATTTTTGCAGTCTGAGTATGGAATCAACACGAGAAAGAACACTTGGATTATTATTTTCTACTCGTGCCTTCAGTCTCTCTTCCTGTCTACATTGCATCATATCACTATGGTGCTCGCTCACAGCGCTGCAAGCCTGTCCATGTCAAATTGAACTGTGATATATGATCGTATCGTATCCTCCTCTTTGACTCCAGTCACAGTTCTTTATCGTGGATATTTTTGTTTTCATTCTCATGTGCTAATTTTGAAATTTAAAAAATCTGTATTTTATTATTTTCTTGTACATTCTAGGTTATTAGACGATGGTATATCTTGAATTGTGACAATATTTATGGTCACACATTTAGTATTTCTGACTAGAAAGTGTTAAAGGGATTCATAAAAAAAAAAAAGTTTATTAATGACGACGAGACTGTAACTGGACAGATTTAATCTTAACATTTATAGTCAGAAATATTATATTTCATGCTAATAGTCAGAAATATTATATTTCATGCTAGAATGTATACAATTATAGACACACACATTTAATATTTCCTAATAGACGGTGTCAGATCAGTACTTCTTTTTTCAAAAATATAGTTTTTTTTAGTGCATTAATGTGCTAAAACATCACAAAATTCAATATAAAGAGACTTTGTAAAATCATTTTTTTAATGTGATATGACTAACTAAAACTACTTTAATAAGGTATCATTTTTTAGAATGAACAGAATATAATGGACAAATGATATTTTCTTTCATAAATGCTGCAAATGTTCCAGGAATATAACTAACACGTCTGTTTAAAACCGGCAGCAGTTTAAGACCACAGAGAAAGGACACGCTCGATATGTTTCAGCGAAAATGTCTCGCGTATATACACATTTCCTCTTCTTTTCCTTATCACTTGACTTTCAGAGTCGAGGGGAAATATAGTTTGCTGCCATGTGCTGTTCTGTTACCTCTTCGTCTATTATTTCTCTCACCACCATCATTGAGTGCCGTCTCCGCATCGAAGGTTGGCTACCATGGAGCGCCATTCCACTCTGTCTCTTGCTTTGATGGTGCAGACTGTCATTGGCTGACCTGTCCATCTTTTGATGTTACTCGCCCATGTTAGTTTTGGTCTCCCTCTGCCTCTATTACCTTGTATGTTCCCTTCTAATATTACTTTTAGTAGGCTGTTGTGTCTTTTAGCATGCCCCAAAAATTTCATTTAAACTTTATTTCATTAAACATTATGTCTCTAGTTTTTATAATATTCCATATACAATAAAGATAAAATGGTATCTAGCAGCTAAATTAACAAAAAAGACATGATAAGCCTCAACGTTTCGGTAAAAACACTCGTCAGTATAGCAAACAAGCAATACACATTATATACACAAATACAAGCCGGAAAACATATCGACATAGGTGTAAACAATGAGGAAATAACGTCAGAAAAGACAGTGGTCAATGATTCGCGTAGAGTATAGTAATAGATTAATAGACAATAGCACAGGTAGGATTTAATTAGATCAAAGGAACCAAACAATGACAAATTAGTAAACAACATTTAAAATGAAATGAGGTATCCCACTGGGTACGAACAAAATTAGAAGAGTAAAAGAGAGAACGAGGATACATGTTTTAAGGGGGAAGACAAACAAGAGATACAAATAAAAGTAAAGCAGGGAGAACTAGGGATAGGACACAAGAACGAAATGGAGAGGCGACCAGTGATTAAAGAAAATAGTTTTTGACATGTCGTAATACGATGTGGAGATATTAGGAATAATGCTTTAAAGAAAATAACATAAAATGATATTGAGCAGTTAAAATAACAGAAATATAAGGCAAGCTACAACGTTTAGACAAAAGCTTTCATCAGGTATAACAAACAAACTATACACATTAAACACAAGATTCCAAGTTAGAATACACAACAACTACGTAGATATACAAAAATGGTGGAAACGGATGAAGAATAATGCTTTGCATATCTCTTAATGTAATAATTAGGAGAACACAATTTACGCTGCAAGTGTATTAACACAAACAAATAATAATGTCTGGAATGTGAAAATAAAGAACATCAACAGTCCAGTTTGTTTGTGCAATTGTAGGACTCCTAGAACTCTTTGACATGGTTGTTCTAACATTTTCATTTTCTGATATTGAGGCAAGTGATCCAGAATTATGGACATAAATGGTCAAATATGATGAATTGTGGACATATATGGTCAAATATGATGAATGATTGACATATATGGTTAAATATGATGAATTATGGACATATATAGTCAAATAGGATGAATTGTGGACATATATGGTCAAATATGATGAACTGTGGACATATATGGTCAAATATGATGAACTGTGGACATATATGGTCAAATATGATGAACTGTGGACATATATGGTCAAATATTATGAAGTCAAGAAATAAAAGAGCACTATGTTTACAAACATTGATTTTTCATTACATCTCGTCAATGTTTGATGACGTCAAAAATTAAGGACTTGTATTAACATCATGTTATTTGATTAAAGACATAGCTCTCCCACATCTATGAGATAATCCTCTTGTGGGTCTTGTGGTGAGAAGAGACAACAGAACCTCAAAGCATGCGCCCAAACGGAAATCGGAGGGTAAAAGGAAATGAGGCGGATCTAGAGAAATAAAACAAGAACATTTAAGCAAGTGGCCAAAATAGCAGGCATCATCTCCCCTGCGCAGATTTACAGGTTTCTCAAAACAGAAAATGTGTGGCGAGATAGATGCGGATAGTGTGCTAAGTCTTATACGTAATAACAAAGACATGTAACGTCTAGATTAGTCTAGAATGAATATATAGATAAACAAATAGACAGACAGACAGACAGACAGACAGACAGACTTACAGACAGACAGACAGACAGACAGACAGACAGACAGACAGACAGACAGACAGACAGACAGACAGACAGACAGATAGATAGATAGATAGATAGATAGATAGATAGATAGATAGATAGATAGATAGATAGATAGATAGATAGATAGATAGATAGATAGATAGATAGATAGATAGATAGATAGATAGATAGATAGATAGATAGATAGATAGATAGAACACATCTAGGTTTTCTTTGTTAACTCCATGTGTTTTTTATTTGCTTCTGTTGAAAAAAACAAATGTTTCTGCATAGGGTTTACTTTTTTCTTTTCTTTTTTTTATATATTGTTTATTATTTTAATAATTTTCTCAGAATTTAATTAAATTTGTAAAAAAAGCATGTATGTGAATAAAATTTTTTTGTTTTTATTGTTGTATATATTTTTTAATGTTTTATTAATTTTAACGTTTTCTCAAATCATGTTTTTCTATAATTTTTTATGTTTTAATTTTTATGGACACAATCTTTTTTCCTTCAACTTTTTCTTTGTTAAATTTGTTGATTGAAGGTAAGGTTTTCTCAAAGGATTTCTGAACATTTGTATTTTTTTTTTAATTTTTCATGGGAACCATCATTTTTCTTCCATTTATATATATCTTTGATTGTTTGCTGTATATATGGTTTTCTAAAAGGTTTATTCAATATTTATTATTTTAAAATATGTATTAGAATATAATTTTTATGTTCTTTTAAATGTCTTTATTTGTTTACTGGATATACATTTTTCTCAAATAATATTTCAAATATTAATTTTAATTGAGTTTAAAATGCTTGGCAGTATTTAATATGAAATAAAATAAAACTCTACACATTTATATTTATATAAATGTAATTTTAATGCCATAAAAAATATACTAACAACAAAACAAATAACAGCAGGGCTGAAACTAAGAATAGCAAAATGTTATATCTTCTCAATATTCCTGTTTGGTGCAGGAACATGGACATTAGACAAAAAACAGAACAGAAAATTGAATCCTTTGAAATGTGGATTTATAGAAGAATAGGTAGGATTGGATGGAAAGAAAAGAAAACAGACGACGAAGTTTTAATACAACTAAAAATAAAAAGAGAACTACTAAATACAATTAAGACAAGACAAATGAAATTTTTGGGGCACGTTAAAAGACACAACAGCCCACTAAAAGTAATATTGGAAAGGAAAATACAAGGTAAAAGAGGCAGACCAAGACTAACATGGACGAGTAACATCAAAAGATGGACAAGTCAATCTATGACAACCTGCACCATCAAAGCAAGAAACCGAGTTGAATGGCGATCCATGGTAGCCAACCTTCGTTGCGGAGACGGCACCCGATGATGATGTTGAATCAAAGAACCATTTTCCGATTTAGTTAATTCTTTATTACATCCATTATTTTACGTTATTTTTAAAGAATCATGACAGATGTCGTTGAAAACCATCTCGGGACTGTCATCGTTGGAAGCAGAACAATTACCAACCTACTTTTTGCGGATGATAAAGATGTACTGGATGGCGGTACAGCAGGGCTTGAAGAACTCGTAGAACGCCTTGATAGTACAGCAAGAGCGTAGGGAATGGAGGTCAATGCCGACAATGTAAAATTAATCACAAACAAGACATTATGCAATAGAACAAAAATAAATAGGATGAGACAAAATATCGACGATGTCAGCAAATTCAAATATCTGGGCTCTATTTTAGCTGGTGGACGATGAGCAGAAGTTCCAGCCAGAATAGCACAGGTAATGGCAGCCATGATAATACTGAACCATATACAGCAAAAGCAAAAACATCTCTCTACAAAAAAAAACGTTTCTTACCTGTTGGTTTGTTTATGGGTATTGATTTGTTTGTGATTGCGGGTTCCATGCTGGTATCTTATTATTTCCCCCATTGTCTGTGTGTGTGTGTGTTTTTTTTACTTTTTGTAGTTCTTAGATGCGAACTTCGAACACTTTCGTTGTAGTTTCTGTTTTATAGACGTTTGCTTGCAATAATATTTGCCTCCATCCTTCCTCCCATCCTTCCCAAGAAATTCCTGCGTTTGTGTCATTAGTTGTTTAGTCCTCAGATTTTATTTGTGTCTGTTTCTGTGACAACTTGTGAGTTTGTGGTTACTCCCCAGAGTTTGTGTCTGTTTCTGTGAGAGCTTGTGAGTTTCAGGTTAGCCTCCAGAGTTTGTGTCTGTTTCTGTGAGAACTTGTGAGTTTTTGATTAGCCTCCAGAGTTTGTGTCTGTTTCTGTGAGAACTTGTGAGTTTTTGGTTATCCTCTAGAGTTTGTGTCTGTTTCTGTGAGAACTTGTGAGTTTTTGGTTATCCTCTAGAGTTTGTGTCTGTTTCTGTGAGAACTTGTGACTTTTTTGTTATCCTCCAGAGTTTGTGTCTGTTTCTGTGAGAACTTGTGAGTTTTTTGTTATCCTCCAGAGTGTGTGTCTGTTTCTGTGAGAACTTGTGAGTTTTTGGTTATCCTCTAGAGTTTGTGTCTGTTTCTGTGAGAACTTGTGAGTTTTCGGTTAGCCTCTAGAGTGTGTGTTTCTGTTTCTGTGAGAACTTGTGAGCTTTTGATTAGTCCGCAGAGTTTGTTTGTGACTGTTTCTCTGTGAGCTTTTGAGTTGTTTCATGCCAGCTTCACATGATGTCCATTTTCTTCAATGCTAGATATTCAAATAAATGAAATATTAACATGAACTATTTAACTTCAAAGGGAGCCGCGATAGCTCGGTATTGAGTGGACTGGACAACAAAGGAGAAGAAGTAGGGTTCGATCCCAACCGACGGCTTCCGGTCCACCCAGCCTTTAATGGGTACCGGTTTTTTTTTTCTGGGAAAGTAAAGCGGCGCGGGCGTATTTCCTATACGCCACTTGGCGTGACGGGTGTACTTTACTTATTTTTTAAAATTTAACTTCAATTGTATAATGGGCAGTAAAGAAACAACTTTTAAAGTGACTTAAACAACAACATATATGTCCTGCGCAATTTCAAAGCACCGCCCTTATGAAAGTATAAAACTTTTAAGAATTTCTCATAATAAGTGAATCTTAGTAGTTAATTCCTTTGGATGATTAAAAAATTAAGCGAATTAATCTTTTGTCTGAACAATTTTGGTTAAAAATCTAATGTCTTGACAATATACCGAGTATCTCAACCTGGTGCAGCACAAAGTAAACAAATGCTTCCCATTACGTTTCGTTACTCTTGAAGAATATATTGTTATCGTCAACATTTTCTATGATCAAATGCGCTTTGTTTAGTGGATATGATAAGTATAACCCTCAGTCGGCTTAATTTTCTAAATAAAATCCACAGCCAACTCTCTGATAACCGATTCAAGAGGCCGATGAAGCAACAAAAGCGCATCACTGGGACAAAATCTGGCCACATTTGATAGATGAACAAGGATTACTTGGCCAACATACAAGTGCACTGGCCACTAAACCACATCATGTTATTAGGATTTGATGCCTATTATGAATACTTTAAAAATACATTTTGAGACCTCACTGTGTAATCAGATAAATTATCTGAAACTTATGACTTGTTCATTGATGATAATTCTTTACAAGAGAGTAAAATCAAAGTTGGAGAAAGGGGGGACTGGTGCTGTAACAATGTTACCTTCGTGCCCTGTTTCACAACAAGCTATTATTAGCACATTCACCAGCAGGAAACAAATTCCTTGTCAGAAGCAAACTTCTTGTCAGTGTTATCCATCGCTTCTTTTAAAAAAAATGGTAAAAATTTAAAGCTGATTTTACTTTAAAAATTTACTGAAGGAAATAAAAGGAAAAAAACGCAAATTAAATGATTTGCTCAGTAACGTCAGAAAGTTGATCTTTTCGTGCACGCAAAATTGATTTCCCCATTACCAAAATTATATTTCATTCTTCCAATGTTTCAGATTACAAATAAATCAAAACGTTCTAAATTGCACGCTACATTTTTACAATTCAGATGCAAATGCGAACAACCAAACTACTCTCGGAATGTAGCTGGTTCACTTAATTTTAGTTTGTTTCTTTTACCATCAAAAGTTGCTTCAGGCGATGATTTCAGATATTCACATCAATTGTACATTATTGTTTTGTGTTTAAGCTGTCTGGCAAATGTTTCCAGAATTCAAATCTTCTTGGTTGATGTTTTCACTCACTGATCGATAATCTCTGTTTTTCTCTTCCTTTTGTTTTAATCAAAAACTTATTTTAAGAAATTATATTTCAAATCTGAACTTAATCAGTTTGCTCTTTGTTTATCAATTTTTCGTTTTTATTTAATGTTTACCATTATATATAATAGACTGCAATCTCGTTCAATTTCGATCTTATCGTCGGTGCTAATTTTCACTGATTAATAGGTTCTTCGCTGATGTACATACATTTTGCTATAAGTTGATCGAATGTCTAGAATAATATTCTTCAAATCAACAATTCACAATACATACATTATTGTAAATAGAACACTTTTATTCAGATTATACAGCGATCTGTTTTTTTTTCCCACGTAAAACATGTTCTGACAACCCTAAAGTTAGTCCGTTGATCTAGATATAATTATTATTTATATCAGTTATATGCGACACATATATTATGTTAACTATTGCACATAGAATAAATATTAGCTTTCTTGTTTAGCCTGCATCAGCAACTTCAATTTTGTAATCAAGATGATCGTCATGATATTACATATCCTCTCACTTTGAAGAAGAAAACAAATTGACAGATACAATGATTTAACAAAAAAAAAAGTAAAGTGCTCCCGTCACGCCAAGTGGCGTATAGGGAACATGGTGTTAGTGACCATAAATTTTACAGACCTTCGGCACATGAATTTTGGGGTAATGTGGTCGGTATTACGCCCGTGCCGCTTTACTTTCCCAGAAAAAAAAGCCGGTACCCATTAAAGGGTGGGTGAACCCGGAAACTGTCGGTTGGGATTGAACCCTACCTTTGTCCTTAGAATTTAGTGTTATATAGAGCCAATATAGTGAAGTTTATTAGGGACGATCAGTAAGAAACAATTAAGGTACCTTTAAGTCTAAAAGTGTATTGGAGTGCGTTCCAGACAATTCCAGTTCGAAAAAAACGAGCGGCTGAAGTTATACAAATTTACTGAAAGCTTACACAACTTAACTAATAGGTTTTTCTTTCTTTCTATCTATCTTTATTTCTTCCGAAATATTAGCTGGATTGCTTCTCTTGCAGCAGCACTTGATTAGAAAAAAAGTCATGACACTTGAATAATATATTGACAAGAGGGATAAACTCGTTTCATTTTCAAATATTGTTTCGTGTTATAGAACACCTCTAGCGTTTGTTGATTCTCAAGAACAGATGCTATTTGTATGTGTTAAAGAAAGACGAAACGGTCTATATATGAAGTATGAGAAATAATTACGAGAGACATTATATAAAACTAAGAGAAAGAAATACAAAACAAATACAGATATAATATCAAATCTAGTCATCTCTAAACTGCTATAAAAACTTTACAAGTTTACACAGTCATACATAAAGGTTCGATAAATAAACAAACGTAGACACTGACCATTTTTAAGAGAAATTTTTACTTTCGAAAACAGGTAACTGGTGAAGTTGATTGAAGATGAGTGATGATTTGAAACTTTAAAGCACATGTTTAGTACAGATGTTTGCAGTTTACGTTACAGTGATACTTTCCGGATATCACATAGAAATAATTTAATCCATTTAACGTATTCTACTCCCAGGATTCTCGACGACAAATTCTAGATAAAGATCATTAATTACAAAACCAACAGACACCAAGAACGTTATTGAAAGTCTCCACGCGTTTCTCGACTGTGTTCTCATTCAGATCATCGCTCTCATTGCTTCCCTCGGAAACGCTGTCACCATGATCACCTTGTACCGTCTTAGTTTCAAGGACTCCACCAATATTTTACTATTCTGGCTGGCCGTCTTTGATTTCCTGACATTCGTTATCACCGCTTTAAGAAAGTTTTCACACATTCGTATCGAAAGACTTCTAGGAACATAGTATGGCTTGTATGTGGAGTCATACGGGTCAGCATTCTGTCATCTAGTTTTAACAATATCCTCTGCCTATATTGCAATAATTGATTTTGAGGGGTTCATGTCCGTCTTCTTGTCGAGGGCTTGCTTTGCTATTCGGTTATTATCTCTTCTCATCACATGTCCAACATATGATCATCGTCTTTTCTTTATTACTGAAGATATTAGTGGTTGATTGGCGATTTCTCTATCTCCCTCGTTTGTTTTGAATTCGTTCCACGCTATACCAAGTATTGTCCTTTTTTTCGAATTTATTTTCGAATGCGTTCAACTTTGTTTCTATATCTCTTGTTGTTTTCCAGCTTTCACATGCATACGTAAGGGTTGATAGTACATTTGATTTGAATAGTCTAAGTTTTGTGTTTGTGCTGATGAGTTTTGATTTTCACAACTTTTCAAGGCTTCTGAAAGACATTGCTGCTTTACTACTGCTTTACTTACTGTCCTAGTACTTAGTGTATAATATTGTGTAAGCTAGGAGGTTCTAGTAACCGACGTACAGCTATGGCATGTAAACCGTACAACAGAACCGGCTCTGACCTACTTGTTTTTAGGATGCTTAGCGATCCTGATTTGTTGTTTTTCAGTATACCCCTAATTTAAACATTGATATAGCTCTGGACGAACATCTTGTTGACGTTAGAGGAATTTTTCTGGACTTTTAACTCCTCAGCAAATGTCTTGATTTATATTTTTATGTCAAGGAAATGTAATAACTAGAATACTTAGAAACCTAATGTTTTGTAGATTGTAAATGGTCAGTTTTTATTAAAGCATATATTTCCTAAATAAACCAGAAATAAGTGAGGAGCAATGTGGATTTGAACTACAAGAAATAATAGGCATATTAGCAAAAGAAAGCAACAAGAAAGGTCTCAGTCTGAATAGTAAGAAAACAGAAGTAATGGTCATATCGAAGAAACAAGCATCACCAGCATGCAGCATAAAAATAAACAGGGCAAATTTGAAACAAGTGCAACGCGTCAAATACTTGGGCACAATAATAACATCGGATGGAAGATGCTCCATGGAAATAAAAAGCAGAATAGCTCAGGCCAAAATAGCATTTCAGAAAATGAAAAATATCTTATGCAACAAATCTATGTCAAAAGTAGTGATAATGAGAGTTCATCGGTGCTATATAGAACCAATTCTGACCTATGGAAGCGAATCATGGACAATAGACAAACAAATGGAAAGACGATTAGAGGCCACAGAGATGGGATTTCTCAGAAGAATTTTGACAGTTCCCTGGACAGCTAAAAAGACCAATGAGGAAATTCTCAAAGAGGCCAACACTAAAAGGTAAAAAAAAAAGTAAAGTACTCCCGTCAGGCCAAGTGGTGTATAGGGAATATGGTGTTAGTGACCATAAATTTTACAGACCTTCGGCACATGATTTTTGGGGTAAAGTGGTCGGTATTACGCCCGTGCCGCTTCACTTTCCAGAAAACAATTCGGTACCCATTAAAGGCTTTGTGAACCCGGAAGCCGTCGGTTTGGGATCGAACCCTACCCCTTGTCTTTTGTAGTCCAGTTCACTATCCACTGAGCTATCGCGGCTCACCACAAAAAGGTAGCGCCTAAAAAAACATCAGACTTAATCTCGAACCGTCTATTAGGGAATAAGACCGAGTCAGTAGGGAGCAAATAGGGAGGTGATACTGTTCCGACCACAAGGGACCGTACCGAAGTGTTGATGATCGGAGCGAGAGAGATGGCTCCTAACTAGAATATCTCCCAAATTCCTGTCGCGCTTGAAGACGATCATCGGAGATCACTAAAAAGTAGACGGGTAGTGGGATCAGAGAGGAGAATGGAACCGTAGCGGTTGAGTATCCTAACAGCACCTAACTTGTGAGGATGATAGGTGAGGGTGAGTATAGTTCTCTCAGAAGGGGGGGGGGGCGGGCGGTTGGAAGGAGTGAGTGCCTCGGGACGGGAGATAAGGAGGACCCGCTTGAAGGCAGACACGCTTGGGGGTTCGAGTCTGTATAAAGCCGACGGCTGAAGAAACCTAATATGAGGTGAGCCTGTTGGAGGAAATCTTGGTCATCCTGGCAGATGCGACGGAGGCGCAAACACTGTGAGAATACATTAAGTCATGCCGGTATCATTACCATCATGCAACATAAAAATGTACAGAACAAATCTGAAGCAAGTGCAACGTGTCAAATACGTGGGCACTATAATAACATTAAATGGAAGATGCACCATATAAATAAAAAAGCAGAACAGCTCAGGCCAAAATAGCATTTTAATGTATATTTAACAAATATCTTGCAGCTGCAGTTTTCTTAAAGCGGCGAATTTCTTTGATGTTTGTCAAAATTGTAAATTGTGAACCCCTAAATAATAGAAATTACCGTAGTTGCTGATCTATGATTAATTTTCACTAGGTAAAGGCGTGGCCGTAATGAGGAAATAACTGAATAAGGAAAAACACCAGGAGAATTACTGTCTTCTCAGTTCGAGGACGGACGATAATATCAAGGTATACCTGTATGTCCAATTTTCATAGTTGTGTGGTCCTGAAAAGGACCGTTTGTTGAACTAATTTAAGGTAATATAGGGGCCAACATTGTGGGGGCTATATACTTTCATTCTGAATCAGACGAGTCTGAAAGATTAATAACTGTTTGGGGTTGAACATTCCATAAACCATCATTTTTCCAATATTCCTCTTCCTGTTTTAAGACGCGGTCTTCACATTTAGCCCAATAATCTTTGTCTATATTTAATAAAGCGAGATTAGCAAGAGTCTTTACATCGCATATTTTGAATGTTGTATTTTCATCTGCCACTTGTCCTTTTAATTTTGCCCAGATTAGTTCTATTGGATTTAAATGAGCATGGTAAGGTGGCAGATTCAAACTTATATGACCGTGCTCTTGGATAATCTTATCTATTTGAAAAATCGTTGTCCTTTGTTTTTGCTTTACTAGAGATAGTAATTCAGGTTTTAAGTACATGTTATTAAATTGTATGTGCTCTTTTGCGAGCCATATCTTAATAGCATCTTTTGTACTGGATGACGTCGGGACTTTATCTTCAAGTGCAACAATGTTGTGGTACGCTGCATTGTCCATTATTAGGCAAGATGGTCGATCTAGTGATGGGAGAACAGAATTTTCAATCCAATGTCTAAATATGTGACCATTCATCTCAGAGTGATAATCCCGATTGTCTATGGATTTTGAAAGAAAAATGAGCTCTGCATTCTGTATTAGTCCATGTTGTCGACTACCTGCATGAGCAATTATCAAGCGCTGTCCTTTGCTGCTAGGTATTAATCTCTTAATCTTTCCATCTGGTGACTGCCATTCCCTTTGGTTAGTGTGGTGAGCATTGATCCATGTTTCATCCAAGTACACAATATCATAACCTTGCTTGCGCACCTCTTTTACTTCACGTAAGTACTTGCTTCTCATGACTACTATATGTGGCTTCTCACAGATGATGTTTCGTCCATTGGGATACTTTCTGAATGTAAAGCCTGCAGCTCTCACATTCCTCCATAATGTAGACTTTGATATTTCAATACTGTTGTTCTTTTACAGCGAAATTTTTAATTTTCTTATTGTAACAGTTTCATTCATACCCAACATTTTGTGAATTTCACTTCTAATAAGTTCACTGTCGAAATTATCCAACATTTTTGCTCTTCCTTGTGATTTTGTATATTTTGAACATTGACGGTCACGTGCTTGAATCCATCGATTAAATGACCGTTTAGATAAATCCAAAATGTGTCTTGTCCTATTCTCAGGGTTTTCTAAAGAATGAAATAATCTTCCTCGTTTAGCCTCTTTGCAAAAATAGTCATACATTTTTATTGCGATGTTTTGTAAACTGCAGAATTTCATTTTAAGACTCATGATAAATGTTATTGTTCCACGTCTACACCTATGAATGAACGGAAATGGAACACACAATTTCTCAAGTGTCTAATTGTGTCAAAAAAACTTCGGGTAAAGCGTGCAAATACGTCAATTCTACCGTGTATGGTTTTTGTACTCGCTATTTTTAGTTTAAAATACTGTAAACATTAAGTTTTGACTAATCAATGGGTCGTTATAAATTTATATAAATCAAATAAGCAACAATAATAACCAAATGTTTTTTTTAATGAAATTAATTCTCTGTTGGTTTCTAATCATTATAACTTTACATGCACATTTTGAATATCTTACAACAAGCGGTTAAAAAGCTATCGATTTTAAAAGTTGGGCACTAGTTATGAAACAAGCTATAGGTTAACTCAACCGCAAAGACACTGATAATGTCTGAAATTATACAAGGGCCCATAAACACATGTCTACACACTCCCAGATGCGTGTATACATATGTACACGGACATGCACATACCTATACATATCAACCCACACATGCCTACATACACATACATATATATGCACACCAACAAGCACACATATATAATATATATATATATATATATATATATATATATATATATATATATATATATATATATATACCAATGCCCACACATATGAACAAATACATGCATGTGCACAGATTCATTTATACCTTGTCGTAGAGAAGAAACTCATTCAACGTGCAACCACTTACTAAACACTTTCGTTTCTTCTACAATTTTAAACTGTAACAAAGGGTTCGCGAATTGCTCTAAGAGGAAGGTATACTCTGGGTAAATGAGAACTCGCTTGTTTAGAAAGAGCATTGGTGGATTGTGATAACCATATTCTACGGTGATATCGAAAACACTACTATTTTATTAAACAAGAACCTGTGCTGAACGTCTAAAGAAGGATTGTTTAAAACGTATGACAAAAAATGGAATTCCTTGTGCATCTCCAATGAAAAACATGCCGAGTTCGATATATATGTTCATGCACCATGAGAACTAAGGATATGAGTTTACAAATCATTAACTACAGCTGAAAATAGAATGCCTGTCTACAAATATTAATTTTACAAAGAGTTACGTTAACAATAAAATAATAACTTCAAAATGTTTAGTCGTTTTGTCTCTATTTCTCTCGTTAATTGCAGCTTAGACTTTCGATACAGTCTATACAGTAAATTGTACCACTTCCATGAATCTCGTTTTTAGCAGAGTGTTGTTTTGGCTGTCTCATGTTTTCTGCTCTTTGTTCTTTATCCCATATCTTTTCCTTATACAAAATATTGCATCAACACAAAATTGGCGTGCATAACACATTAATAAAACAAAAATAATTATAAATGCATTTAGCCATCAGAATTTGTGAAGAGAGATACGCAAGATAATTTAGTTAGTATAAGCAAAATTTTCAGATACACAGAGATGACTTCACTGGCATATAACATAGGGTTAGCCCGAATAAAAAACAGTAAAAGTAAAGTACCCCCGTCACGCCAAGTGGCGTATAGGGAAATATGGTGTTAGTGACCCTATATTTTACAGACCTTCAGCACATGATTTTTGGGGTAATGTGGTCGGTATTACGCCCGTGCTGATTTACTTTCCCGGAAAAAAATCCGGTACCCATTTAAGGCTGGGTGAACCCGGAAGCCGTCGGTTGGGATCGAACCCTACCCCTTGTCCGTTGAATAAAAAACAGGAACAATAAAAACCTCAATTATTTATGATTCAGCCTATATTTATCACCAACGAGCAGACCCCAATATCCAGAATCTTCGTGTTGTATGTGATGGCAAAAGTGAATTAATCTTTTGTGAATATCTAATAAACTTGGATAACAAATTAAAGTGTACAGTACAACAGCTAATCTGCAGTAGCTTTCATAAACATTTGTTTTGTGGATTTTTTTCAAACTGAAACGCCCAGTGAAGTTTCATTTTCTATCATTTTTTTTTTAAATAACGGCCTCATTTAGTTATTTTCCATGAGAAGATATAAATTTAGTGCTTATAATCTTCAATAATAATGAAACAATTTTAGTGATGTCACACGTCAGTCCGTTCAACTCTCCCTGTAAATAAGTAAAATGGTCACCAGATTAGAAAAGTGAACTCTAAACATCTGACCAGCAACTCAAGCCATGTAACCATCTTGGCATTTTACAACTAAATTGCTAATGTGGTCATTAAGTCAACAAATGTTTTGTAAACATCTGATTTATAAACTGAAACTCTCTTCTGGCACAATAATTGCAGTTTCATACATAAAAATACAATTAATGTATACAGAAAATAAAAGAAACAGAAAATCACGCTTATATTCTTTCTTACCGAACTTTAGAGAAGTTAATGATTGATTAAACTACCTTCAGATAAAAGCTCAACTCAAATAAACACTGCAGCTGTTGCTGTAATTTGCGAAGACAAAAATGTTATTAATTCTGCAATAAATTATTTAAAAAAAAAACAGAAAATAATGTTAGTCCCAGTTAAAAAAAATCTTTAAAAAGATTGTGCAAAATAAATGTTACAACCTTTTGAAAGTTATATTTCCTAAACTCAACATCTTTTTTTGATTCATCAATTGTAACAAATGTAAATATATTTTACGAGGTTTTGTTTAAAAAATAATTTGAATGCCCAAAATTGTACAGTTATGTTATTATTTTTTTTTTGAAGGAGCAATTGTAAATCTCCTCGCATATTCCGTTGCCATGAAAGAATGTTTCAAGTGCTGATTTACAATAATCACAGTAACACTTACATCTCAATTATTTTGAAGTTCCTGGTAGTTGGACATTTGATTTTTGACGACCCAAAATTTACCTATCATCGAATTATTTTGAAGCGCACGTTCCGTTTTACTGATTCAGTAATTTACAAATGATATTTCATTATCTTTGATAATAAAATTTAACAATATGCTAACATTTAAAAGAATCAATCTTTATTTCTGTGACTACTTGTTCAATGTTACGTGCAATCTGACATAGTGTTTGTAACATGTAAAGATGTATACAGATAGAGATGATACAGGCTCTAGAAGAGTTTGGCATCGAAGTGATCACAGGCATATGCAATGACATATACCATATAGGATACATACCAAACGATCTAAAAACATCAACTTTCATTGCATTGCCTAAAAAGAATGGTGCAGTTGAATGCAGTGATTTCAGAACAAAAAGCCTAATGAGCCAGTAACAAAAATTTTACTAAGAGTTATACAGGGAAGGATTCAGAATATAAAAAATACTGAATTAGATGAGCAACAATTTGGATTCAGGAAAAACAGTGGAACAAAAGAAGCCATATTCAGCAAGAGAACATTGATTGAAAAGTACACAGAAGTAAACAAACCAATATATGCCTGCTTTATAGACTACACCAAAGCTTTCGATAGAATACACCATAACCAACTCATAGACTGCCTAAAGGATATAAATCTAGACGACACAGACATACGACTAATATGTAATTTGTACTGGGAGCAAACAGCAATAATAAGATATAACAAGGAGGACTATATACATACTATAACCAATGATGGAAAATGCAAAACTAAAATAAACAAAAGAATAGGTATGGCAAAAAGTAATTTTAATGGCATGAAAAATATATTAACAACAAAACAAATATCAGCAGGGCTGAAACTAAGAATGGCAAAATGTTACGTCTTCTCAATATTTCTGTATGGTGCAGAAACATGGACATTAGACAAGAAAACAGAACAGAAAATTGAAGCCTTTGAAATGTGGATTTTTAGAAGAATAGGTAGAATTGGATGGAAACAAAAGATAACAAACGATGAAGTTTTAAAACAGCTGAAAATAAAAAGAGAATGACTAAATACAATTAAGACAAGACAAATGAAATTTTTGGGGCATGTTACAAGACACAACAGTCTACTAAAAGTAATATTGGAAGGAAAAATACAAGGTAAAGAGGCAGAGACAGACCAAGACTAACATGGACGAGTAACATCAAAAGATGGACAAGTCAATCTATGTCAGCCTGCACCATCAAAGCAAGAAACAGAGTAGAATGGCGATCCATGGTAGCCAACCTTCGTTGCGGAGAAGGCACACGATGATGATGATGATGAAAAATGTATAGCTACATAAGACGTTGTGTGTAGGCTGATATCTGTCTCAGTTCCTGTCTTACCGTTAGTGTAACAGTAGACAACAAACTTTGTAGTAAATCTATGTCAATGTTTTAGTATATCCAATGTCTATCTTTTTTTCTTTCTTTTCTTTTATCTTTCTCACTGGTACCGAAAAGATGTCATGGTTATATCATTTGTCGTTCTTGAGCTGCTCGAATTGTCTTGAAATGTCTATAAGAATATTAATTAATATATGGTATTCACAAAGCATAATGAATCGTTAATCACTCAATTAAAATGTGCACATGAGAAAGAAAAAAGTGAAAACATCAAGACAAACAACTGAAATGTTATACAACGTTAGTAAAAATAACAATGAAAGTATTACAAACAAAAATTTATTTAGGCAGAAAAGTGATAAGTGATCTTAAAAGTTAAATAAAATAGTTCGAAAACGTAATATGATCAAGAAACGAAAAGATCAAGATTTTAAAAAGTTGTCTCCAGTGCATCTCTTTAATAAATAAAAAAAATAGATACTGGTACTCACGTACGAAGTAAGACGACAGAATAATTGTAAAAAAAAATGTTTATGATTCATCAAATTTAGAACTTCGAAAGATAAGTGTTTTTTTTTAAGCATAAATATAAGATGAAGCATAATGGCTATTTAATTGTTAAAGTCTCCGTATACTGGAAATTAATCAAATTTCATTGATATTTGGACCTTACTTAATCCACCATTTATAAAATGTATGGTCACTAACACCATATTCACTATACGCCACTTGGCATGACGGGGCTTTTTAATTATTTTTCTTTACTACTCTGACATTATTCAACAGCACTGAAATAGTGAATGTCTTGAACATATAGCAAACTTGTCTGTTTCTAAAATGTGTTGCTACATACCTTTATAGCACCCAGACTTGTTAGCAGCATTCTCATAAAACCGGCTCCTATATTTGTTGTTGCATCTCCTTATAATGGCCAGACATTTTAGTAGCATATTCGTAGGACTGGCCACTACATTTGTTGTTCATCATCGTCATCGAGTGCCGTCTCTGCAACGAAGGTTGGCTACCATGGATCGTCATTCTACTCTGTTTCTTACTTTGATGATGCAGGTTGTCATAGATTGACTTATCCATCTTTTGATGTTACTCGTCCATGTTAGTCTTGGTCTGCCTCTGCCTCTTTTACCTTGTATTTTCCATTCCAATATTACTTTTAGTAAGCTGTTGTGTCTTTTAACGTGCCCCAAAAATTTCATTTGTCTTGTCTTAATTGTATTTAGTAGTTCTCTTTTTACTTTTAGTTATTTTAAAACTTCATCGTTTGTTTTCTTTTGTTTCAATCCCATTCTACCTATTCTTCTATAAATCTACATTTCAAAGGCTTCAATTTTCTGTTCTATTTTTAATTCGTTCTTAAAACAATAGTTAGGATTTCTCTTCATGGCTTTCTTTGGAGTGTTACGTGATGAGGCTCCAATCTCTTTCACGGTGGTCTACCATATTCGTCTTTCGTGTTCTCAATATGCCTCATGTTTTTGTTGTTATATCCCCTTATAACGGCCAGACATGTTAGCAGCTGTTGCCATAAGACTGGCCCCTACATTTGTTGTTATATCCTCATATATCGGCCAGACATGTTAGCAGCTGTTGCCATAAGACTGGCCCCTACATTTGTTGTTATATCCTCATATATCGGCCATACATGTTAGCAGCTGTTGCCATAAGACTGGCCCCTACATTTGTTGTTATATCCTCATATATCGGCCAGACATGTTAGCAGCTGTTGCCATAAGACTGGCCCCTACATTTGTTATTATATCCTCATGTATCGGCCAGACATGTTAGCAGCTGTTGCCATAAGACTGGCCCCTACATTTGTTGTTATATCCTCATATTTTCGGACAGACATGTTAGCAGCTGTTGCCATAAGACTGGCCCCTACATTTGTTGTTATACCCTCATATATCAGGCAGACATGTTAGCAGCTGTTGCCATAAGACTGGCTCCTACATTTGTTGTTATATCATCATATATCGGCCAGACATGTTAGCAGCTGTTGTCATAAAACTGGCACCTACATTTGTTGTTATATCCTCATATATCGGCCTGACATGTTAGCAGCTGTTGTCATAAAATTGGCCCCTACATTTGTTGTTATATCCTCATATATCGGCCAGACATGTTAGCAGCTGTTGTCATAAAATTGGCCCCTACATTTGTTGTTATATCCTCATATATCGGCCAGACATGTTAGCAGCTGTTGTCATAAAATTGGCCCCTACATTTGTTGTTATATCCTCATATATCGGCCAGACATGTTAGCAGCTGTTGTCATAAGACTGGCCCCTACATTTGTTATTATATCCTCATGTATCGGCCAGACATGTTAGCAGCTGTTGTCATAAAATTGGCCCCTACATTTGTTGTTATATCCTCATATATCGGCCAGACATGTTAGCAGCTGTTGTCATAAGACTGACGCCTAGATCTGCTGTTTCATTGCCATGATAACGTTGACAATTCTTTTCAGGTCATGACGGGTAGCCCATAGTCCAGTGCACACGGAATGCCTTTGTTCAACACTCTCTGGTCAGATTTGGCATTATGGCTCCTTATGGGCTGGAAATAGATGGAGTATATGCTCTTTGTCCTTGATAGCAAATGCCACTTAACCCATACCTGTCTACCGTTACTAACATTTCTTCCTACTTCTTTACACGGGGGGGGGGGGGGGGGGGCTCGTTGATCTCAAGGCAAGACACCGGTCAAGTGAGGTTGTGAGTTCAAATCCCAGCTTCACCAGTTGGGATTTTTTAAATTGTGACTTATCTCTGCGACAACCACCCCTGGTCATGGCATGGTGGTCTGGTTTTAAACGTCAATTGTTCATCGACGGAAAAAAAATATGAATACCTCCGAAGACGGAGTTATCTGCATGTGCGGCGCGGTCCCCTATGAATACGATTGCCAGGGAAAAACGGATTAACTCGCAAAATTCAGTTCCTAGTCTCTAGGGACAGAGTTGAAAGCTGGTGAACGAACAAAAACACTTCTTTACATTTGTCTCCTAATTCGTTGTTTTTTATTTTTTATTTTTTTTACATTTTGAATATATTTCAATGTGAAGACGTTGACTTTTTTTTTCTAATTTCTATTTATCGACAAATCTGAACCATCCCATTTTCTCATATCTTTGTTCATCCTCAAAAGATGATACTGTTTGTGTCTTCGAACATCATTCTTTCTTATTTGTGGTTGCAAATACGTACCTGCATTTTTACAAGTATAGATACATCACAAGAGAACACCAGTATGTCATGTATACATTCTTTAATAGTTTCCACATCAAATATGTAGGAAATAGTCATGAACATACGAATCTCCAGGGGTTCTTCGATTTATGTAAGGAATTGAGATTAATTAGCCGATATCTGTGGATATGACGTCGCTACAAATATGTCAATAAAGTAAAAATCTGAAGGTTTCTCTTCACTCTAAAGGTGTATGAGAAACATATTTATTTATGCACCCTTGTTTTTTTCAGCCATAAACGGCACATTTTATGCGCGATGTGGACGGTATCATTACAAGTCGCTCTACTGTCACAGATAAAAAAAATAATAAAAACAATATCCAGTACACATTTTCAGAAACTGTATTAAACTCGAAGTCATGTCGATCGGCAATAACATCCGTCGCATCTGGTAATTGAACCCCAACCATTTTGAACAACAGCGATCGCATTTACCATTGCAATAGCGTGAATTCAGACAGTTAGCGAAACAAATAAATTCACAGAATAAATATAAAGTAAAGTACCCCCGTCACGCCAAGTGGCGTATAGGGAAATATGGTGTTAGTGACCCTATATTTTACAGACCTTCAGCACATGATTTTTGTAGTAATGTGGTCGGTTTTACGCCCGTGCTGCTTTACTTTCCCAGAAAAAATCCGGTACCCATTTAAGGCTGGGTGAACCCGGAAGCCGTCGGCTGGGATCGAACCCTACCCCTTGTCCGTTGTAGTCCAGTTCACTAACCACTGAGCTATCGCGGCTCTCATTGTGTGTGTGTGTATACATGTATTTATGGGCCCTTAGATACTTTTAGACATTGTCAGTGTCCTTGCAGTCGAGGTAACCTAGACAGCGCCCCCCCCCCCCCCACTCGTGTATATTTAAAACCCTTCAACTGACCAGAGGGTATAATTACAGCTACACCCTTTGACAATTCCTTTCCCATTCCGACCACGGTGCACGACACAGGCAAGTCATTTTCTTTTCTTTAACCAATTTCTATGATTTTGTTTTTGATGTTTCGTTACTAGTTAGCTATGTAGGATTAGTTTTATTTACTTACATATCTGTGTGTGCGTGTTGTTTGTTTGTTCCTGCTGAAGGCCTATTGAGCCGAAACGTCGTTCAAACCTGTATCGTCCACTAATCACGTAAAGCTTTTACCATACCATTTTTTCCAATTTTTTTTCAATTTTCCCTCACATTCAGCTTTACTGCAGCTTCACATTTGTATGCATGCATTTCTTTGCCTTAACCCATGACTTAATGCCCCTCGGATGAACACGGTCAGTAACCGTCGATTTGTCGGAGAACCGCTACGTATTTCGCCGCTTTAGTTCATTAAACTCAAAAATGAACTAACAGTATCCAATATTTTATTTAATTGTACTTTAAGCAAATTTCATTACACTGTACTTGCACGTTCGACTGTTCTGTCTTTTAAACGTTTGTATTCTGTTTTGTTGCTTTCGTTCCAGTTGAAGACTTTTCGGTCGAAACGGTGGTTCTTTGTTTAGCTTTCTCTTGTTCGAAAATTCGAAACATCCCAGTTGTATTTGTCCTATATTTGTATGCGTGACAAAAAATGGAATTCCTTGTGCATCTCCAATGAAAACATGCCGAGTTCGATATATATGTTCATGCACCATGAGAACTAAGGATATAAGTTTACAAATCATTAACTACAGCTGAAAATAGAATGCCTCTCTACAAATATTAATTTTTTACAAACAGTTACGTTAACAATAAAATAATAACTTAAAAATGTTTAGTCTTTTTGTCTTTATTTCTCTCTTTAATTGCAGCTTAGATTTTCGATACAGTCTATACAGTAAATAATCGATAGGCGGTTGGCATACCACGGCAACAGCCGGGGTTCGTAATCCTGGCGAGGACACCTGGGTTTTACTAATTCCCTAAAAATTAGTAGGAGCCGCGATAGCTCAGTGGTTAGTGAACTGGACTACTACGGACAAGGGGTAGGGTTCGATCCCAACCGACGGCTCCGGGTTCACCCAGCCTTAAATGGGTACCGGATTTTTTCTGGGAAAGTAAAAGCAGCACGGGCGTAATACCGACCACATTACCCCAAAAATCATGTGCTGAAGGTCTGTAAAATATAGGGTCACTAACACCATATTTCCCTATACGCCACTTGGCGTGACGGGGGGTACTTTACTTTACTTTACTATACAGTAAATTGTACCACTTCCATGAATCTCGTTTTTAGCAGAGTGTTGTTTTGGCTGTCTCATGTTTTCTGCTCTTTGTTCTTTATCCCATATCTTTTCCTTATACAAAATATTGCATCAACACAAAATTGGCGTGCATAACACATTAATAAAACAAAAATAATTATAAATGCATTTAGCCATCAGAATTTGTGAAGAGAGATACGCAAGATAATTTAGTTAGTATAAGCAAAATTTTCAGATACACAGAGATGACTTCACTGGCATATAACATAGGGTTAGCCCGAATAAAATACAGTAAAAGTAAAGTACCCCCGTCACGCCAAGTGGCGTATAGGGAAATATGGTGTTAGTGACCCTATATTTTACAGACCTTCAGCACATGATTTTTGGGGTAATGTGGTCGGTATTACGCCCGTGCTGATTTTACTTTCCCGGAAAAAAATCCGGTACCCACTTAAGGCTGGGTGAACCCGGAAGCCGTCGGTTGGGATCGAACCCTACCCCTTGTCCGTTGAATAAAAAACAGGAACAATAAAAACCTCAATTATTTATGATTCAGCCTATATTCATCACCAACGAGCAGACCCCAATATCCAGAATCTTCGTGTTGTATGTGATGGCAAAAGTGAATTAATCTTTTGTGAATATCTAATAAACTTGGATAACAAATTAAAGTGTACAGCACAACAGCTAGTCTGCAGTAGCTTTCATAAACATTTGTTTTGTGGATTTTTTTCAAACTGAAACGCCCAGTGAAGTTTCATTTTCTATCACTTTTTTTTTTAATAACGGCCTCATTTAGTTATTTTCCATGAGAAGATATAAATTTAGTGCTTATAATCTTCAATAATAATGAAACAATTTTAGTGATGTCACACGTCAGGCCGTTCAACTCTCCCTGTAAATAAGTAAAATGTTCACCAGATTAGAAAAGTGAACTCTAAACATCTGACCAGCAACTCAAACCATGTAACCATCTTGGCATTTTACAACTAAATTGCTAAAGTGGTCATTAAGTCAACAAATGTTTTGTAAACATCTGATTTATAAACTGAAACTCTCTTCTGGCACAATAATTGCAGTTTCATACATAAAAATAAAATTAATGTATACAGAAAATAAAAGAAACAGAAAATCACGCTTATATTCTTTCTTACCGAACTTCAGAGAAGTTAATGATTGATTAAACTACCTTCAGATAAAAGCTCAACTCAAATAAACACTGCAGCTGTTGCTGTAATTTGCGAAGACAAAAATGTTATTAATTCTGCAATAAATTATTTAAAAAAAACAGCAAATAATGTTAGTACCAGTTAAAAAAAATCTTTAAAAAGATTGTACAAAATAAATGTTACAACCTTTTGAAAGTTATATTTCCTAAACTCATCTTTTTTTGATTCATCAATTGTAACAAATGTAAATATATTTTACGAGGTTTTGTTTAAAAATTAATTTGAATGCCCAAAATTGTACAGTTATGTTATTTTTTTTTTTGAAGGAGCAATTGTAAATCTCCTCGCATATTCCGTTGCCATGAAAGAATGTTTCAAGTGCTGATTTACAATAATCACAGCAACACTTACATCTCAATTATTTTGAAGGTCCTGGTAGTTGGACATTTGATTTTTGACGACCCGAAATTTACCTATCATCGAATTATTTTGAAGCGCACGTTCCGTTTTACTGATTCAGTAATTTACAAATGATATTTCATTATCTTTGATAATAAAATTTAACAATATGCTAACATTTAAAAGAATCAATCTATATTGCTGTGACTACTTGTTCAATGTTACGTGCAATCTGACATAGTGTTTGTAACATGTAAAGATGTATACAGATAGAGATGATACAGGCTCTAGAAGAGTTTGGCATCGAAGTGATCACAGGCATATGCAATGACATATACCATACAGGATACATACCAAACGATCTAAAAACATCAACTTTCATTGCATTGCCTAAAAAGAATGGTGCAGTTGAATGCAGTGATTTCAGAACAAAAAGTCTAATGAGCCAGTAACAAAAATTTTACTAAGAGTTATACATTGAAGGATTCAGAATATAAAAAATACTGAATTAGATGAGCAACAATTTGGATTCAGGAAAAACAGTGGAACAAAAGAAGCCATATTCAGCAAGAGAACATTGATTGAAAAGTACACAGAAGTAAACAAACCAATATATGCCTGCTTTATAGACTACACCAAAGCTTTCGATAGAATACACCATAACCAACTCATAGACTGCCTAAAGGATATAAATCTAGACGACACAGACATACGACTAATATGTAATTTGTACTGGGAGCAAACAGCAATAATAAGATATAACCAGGAGAACTCTACACCCATGGACATAAAAATAGGAGTAAGACAAGGATGCATCCTATCACCAAGCTTGTTCAATCTATACACTGAGCAAATCTTTAAAAACATCTCAGAGATGCCAGGCCTACACATTAATGGAAAGATAAACAATAACCTAAGATATGCTGACGATACTGTACTACTATAGCTCGTTTCAAATCACGTGCCCAACTTCAAAACGTTATTACTCAGTAACCATTTGTTAAAAACTGTTGAAATTTTCCAAATGTTATTATAATGCAAAAGACCCTTTAAATGTATATTTAACAAATATCTTGCAGCTGCAGTTTTATTAAAGCGGCGAATTTCTTTGATGTTTGTCAAAATTGTAAATTGTGAACCCCTAAATAATAGAAATTACCGTAGTTGCTGGTCTATGATTAATTTTCACTAGGTAAAGGCGTGGCCGTTATGGGGAAATAACTGAATAAGGAAAAACACCAGGAGAATTATTGTCTTCTCAGTTCGAGGACGGACGATAATATCAAGGGTACCTGTATGTCCAATTTTCATAGTTGTGTGGTCTTGAAACGGACCGTTTGTTGAACTAATTTAAGGTAATATAGGGGCCAATATAGGAGCTCCTAATAAACATTAAAAAGAAACAATCAACATTATTTCGGGCATATCATGGGCAAAGGAAAGTTGAAATACTTGGTTACAACTGGCAAAGTACAAGGAAAATGGAGATCGCGAGCGACAAAGAGAGGAGATACTAGATAGCTTGGTGTCAAGGCATGAAAACCAGTCAGCAACAGAACTGATACGATACTCTGTGGATTGAGAATTGTGAAGGACATGACCACTTACACCAAATGGTAGTGCACATGATGATGATGAGAAAGAAAAGAAAACAAACGATAAAGTCTTAAAACAACTAAAAATGAAAAGAGAACTACCAAACAAAATTGAAACAAGGCAGAGGATACTTTTGCGGTATGTTAAAAGACACAGGAGCATACTGACAGTAATTTCGGAAGGAAAATGCAAGGTAAAAGAGGCAGGAGACAAATAATAATAAATGAATATTATTATAGAGGGAAACTTCCGAGGCGGTAATCAGCGAATCAATTCAGAGGAAGAGGTATGTTTACAGCACTTGGAAAAAAATGACAAAGAACAATATATGAACCGAAGCAGGATCAAACCCATACTCAGTGGCACAGCGCCTTGCCACGAAAAGCCAAACGCTAGGGAACACTGCCACTCAGCTAACTAAAAAATTAGCTATCGTGGACAATGTCTTTCACTCAGGTGTTCGCATGACTGTAGCATAAGGCTGCGATTGCAACTCGGAAAAACATTGTGTATCCGTATTTTTCCTATTAAGACAAGTATCTCCCGGATAGGGTAGGGCTGAATACTTTTGTTGCAGACAAACATTTAGGACGAAACAGCACGAATAGTAGTTTCCAGTGGTTTAGACTAAAGACAAATAATGATAAATGAATATTATTATAGAGGGAAACTTCCGAGGCGATAATCAGCGAATCAATTCAGAGGAAGAGGTATGTTTGCAGCACTCTGAAAAAATTACAAATAATCAACAACAGAAAAAATACAAATACAATATAAACAAGCCAGAGGCTTACCAAGACTAACATGGACGAGAAATATCAAATGATGAGCAAGTTAGCCTATAACAACTTGCACCATCAAAGCAAGAGACAGAGCGGAATGGTGTTCTTTGGTAGACAACCTTCTATGCGTAGACGGTACTCAATGATGATGATGATGAATATATATTCTGATAATTTCTTATATTTTAACATACGAATGCAGATTACTACTAAAGAGGCAGTCAATCGTAACATTGACTTAAGTGTTAAAATGTGAATGGTTGCATTTAACACACCTTGTCATATAGTGCTGCACTCTTTTAAAAAAATAAAAACAGATTATGTGGATATTGCTAAATTGAAATATAAAATAATAACACTATAACTGTTGATTAAGTTAAGTTCAATTAAAAGTTATTGAATATTTGTTTTTTTTCCCTTTATAAAATAGTGAAACAAAAACACACTTGATCGATCATCGCTTTCAAATAAAGACGCAAATATAATTTAATAATAAGTACATTGAAGAATTTCTCCTGAAACAATCGTTGAACAAAATTACCAGTCTCTTCAAGAATTGAAATGTAAGTTTGATGTAATTCTTTTAAAACCATCAGTTTGGTGAACCTTTGATGCTAGAAGAAACAAAAAAAGAAATTGACCGAATAAATAACTTTCCGTAATGGCGTGTTTTGAATAAATTTTCCATGTTGGTAATTGCACGTAAACTTCCAGTGAATGTGATGCACCATTTAGAGATAGATTTATTTTTAAACCAATTATTTACAAAAGTGAAATATATTTTAGGTAATTCTAAAATCAGTGAAATTCTGAATGTATGAAAACATAGAACTTGTTTCAGATGTCTATAGTACTTGAGAACAAATAAATAAATTCCTGTTTATTTTCATTTGATTTGGGATCTAGTTTTAAACCCACATTTCAATTATGACCATTTTGCTTTTGCAATTTACGGCACAGAAAACTCGGTTTCTTAAGATCAATATTTTTCGGCGGTGAATGCGTTATTCATGTAAACTGTTAAAACAGGAATGAAAGGAAAGATAATTAACGTTTTTAATGTGACTCCTCTAATGTGCCTTGTTTTTGTTCTTGTGTGTAGAGCTTTCATTATTAAACTCCAGAATGGCCACGTCAGGTTTCCTATCCTATTACAGAGAAAGATCTCAAATTTTCATCGTCACTGCCAGTGTTTTTTAACCTTTTTTTTCTACAGTGGCCCTTCCGACCTTTGTTTTATTACCGTGCCGCCACGGCGCCTCCCCCCCCCCCCCCCCCACCGTCCTTTCGTGAACATGGTAATGAATTTAACGGGTTTAATTATAAAAGAAAGAACACGTCACTCTAGACATACAGAAAATAAAGATAATGTCTGCTGACAAAACAAAAAGCCAACCCAAAATCATCATCAACGGTGAAGAACTTGAAATTATAACAATCAATGAAACATTTGGGATCTGTAGTAACTAACAATGAAGACTGCCAGATAGAGATCAAAAGAAAATTAGCAATGACAACACAAAAGTTAAATGCCACGAAGAACATGTGGCACAACATTAGCAAAACAGTGAAATTAAAATTACTGAATGCATGAATATTCCCTATAGCATCATATGGTTGTGAATCATGGATTATCTCGCAAATAGCACGAAAGAAAACTGATTCATTCGAAACAAAATGGTCCAGAATAATACTTACCTTGGATAATGACACGGAACATTGAAGATATCCTAAATGATTTAACCATTAAAATGAACTGACTTATAAACACCATTCTACAGAGGAAATTAAAATACTATGGCCACGTCAAAAGACACAGAAGGCTGGCAAGAACATGAATGGAAGGCATGGTTCTTGGGCGACACACACACACACGCACACACACGCACACGCACACACACGCACATGCACACGCACACACACACACACGCACACACACGCACACACGCACACGCACACGCACACACACACGCACGCACATGCACACGCACACGCACACACACACACACACACTTATACATATATAATATATAATACAATATACAGTTATATATGCTTGAAATATTACTGTTGAAATCATGTACAAATAAGGACTCACCAAGCAAAATCATGAATTCCCATATTAAACGTGGTTTTCCTTCTTTAGCTACCAATTTGAGCTATTGAGTTTCTAGCGGGTCGTCATCATTGCACTCCGAACATGTCCATATGTGCTCAGATCCCCTCCTCAGCAAATCTCGCAGTGTTCAGCTACTGACGAATCCAGTTCTGTGTTGGTTGATAAGTCTTCTTACACGCCCACTAAGTTTCTCGTGTCTGGCTGTGCCCATCGTAACTCCCATCTCTTTTTGTCCGAAGGAGTGACGTGGACTCATAGTTGTCGAAGTCCTGTGACCTTCCCACATCTCGGAGTGCATTGAATATGTTCGCCCGAATCATTGGTTGACCGTCCGCAACAATAGCGTAGCTAGCCAACCTGTCCACTCTTTCATTTCCCCGTACTCCCGCATGTCCTGGGTCGTAAACAAAGGTTACTTTATTGTTATTATTATATTATTATTAATATTTATATATTTATAAATTAATATAAATATATTATGTATAATAATAATAATTATTACTTAATTTGTTGTTCTGTTATTTTTATTATTATTATTGTTATTATTATTATTACCAGTCTGAGTATTTCGAAAAAAGCGATTAAATCTTTGTCATTTAAATTTATATATCATGAAAACAAATTTTTGTCACTGTTGGTCTAGCTTTAAAATTATCTTCCAGCGAGCGTAACAATATTTCTTTAGTTTATTCTTTTTGTTTTTATGAAACGTTTCAAACATTTCTAGTTGCACTTACTTGGTCGATATACTTTCATTAAAATACATAATATTGCAAATTAAACACATGTGTGCTATCTGGTCGTGCGGTAACGGGACAAATCTGTAGCCGAGATACTTGATTGAGCACTGTAGACATACCTTCGTTGGCGCCGTAATTTTTGATTAACTTAGCATATTGTGCACTGAGAGTAGCAAAAGAAATAGAAACGGATGGACAGACATGGTACTTAATTTTGCCGCTACAAAATGAAAAAAAATATCACTTTTCATAAATAAAACTGTGATAGAACTTCCCAAAAAAAGACATATGAAAGATGACGCCATTTCAGAATTTCTATTATATAAATATTTTAAGAATATACGGTTATAAATATATTTATCTCGTAAGTGTATAATGTTATCCGGAGTATGATGTCTGGTGCCTTGACCATGCCTAAACATTCATGGAAAGATAATATATAACCTAAGATATGCTGATGATACTGTACTACTAGCAGAAAATTCTAAAGATCTACAACAATTACTTAATGAAATAAACACGACAAGCAAAACGTATGAAAACATTTAGATATGAATATCAAAAAGACTAAAACTATGATCATAAACACAGATAATACTCAGAACCTACAAGTAAATATCAAAGTTGAAGAAAAAGACATGGAGACTGTACAAGAAATAGACATGGAGACAGTTCAAAGCTACAACTACCTTTGACATACTATAACCAGTGATGGAAACTAAAACTGAAATAATAAGAGAATAGGAATGGCAAAATGTATTTTATTGTCATGAAAAATATACCAACAACAAATAACACCAGGGCTAAAACTAAGAATAGCAATATATATATATATTATCTTCTCAGCATTCTTGCATGGCGCAGAAACATGGATTTTAGACAGGAAAACAAAACAGAAAATCGAAGCCTCTGAAATGAGGATTATAGAAGAATATTAAAAATTGGATGGAAATAAAATAAAACAAACGATAAAGTCTTAAAACAACTAAAAATGAAAATAGAACTATTAAACACAAATCAGATAAGACAAATGAGATTTGTGGGGCATGTTAAAAGACACAGCAGTTTTGTGTCTTTTATTCATCGGAAAAAAACGGATTATATTTGTCCATTATGCAATCAAACTTTCTTTGGTGACATTCAGGAGGTAGAAAATATCAACAGCAGCCAAAGACATTAGAATAACATTGCTAGTGTCTTGACTCTCATATGAAACAGGACGACCAATGTCACCACATTCCCACACGTGCCACTGACAGCGGCAACGTTCATCTGGTAACAGTTTATTATTGTTCTTACTGCAGCTATCTCTTTATTAAAATACATTACGTTTATATTCTGGTTATAGGACCTGGTCGTTATTTGTAGACGAGGGACTTGGATAAGACTTAATGACATGTTCATAGTTCTTGTTTCCAGTTTGGCTAGTTCTACTTTGTATTTCGATGATGTCTATACTCTCAAAGATGATTGAAACGGTGCTTTTGTTACGCGGCTAAAAATATCATTTTTATTGTTTTCATGTCAATCCTCTATTTCTGCTGACTTACTTGCATTTTCAAATTTTCAGTTGTTCAAATTTTACTGTTTAATTTTTTTTAAAACTAAACGGGAGATATTTATATCGTGTCTGTGTTTTTGAATATTTATTCTAAAAAGGTGCAATAACTAATCATTACAAATTATTCATCTTCAGAAGGTTGCCCTTTTTGCAATAAAAGTCCCATTTAGCTACATTTACTTGTGTTGAGTTTGCACTTTGTAAAGGTTGTCTCCCTGCACGCATTTATATTTAAAATAACGGCTATGGTATGCTGTGTTCTCATTCAGTCCATGAACCGTTGCTCTCATTCAGCTCATGGACCGTTGCTCTCATTCAGCTCATGGACCGTTGCTCTCATTCAGTTCATGGACCTTTGCTCTCATTCAGTTCATGGGCCGTTGGTCTCATTCAGCTCATGGAATGTTGCTCTCATTCAATTCATGGACCATTGCTCTCATTCAGTTCATGGACCGTTGCTCTCATTCAGCTCATGGACCGTTGCTCTCATTCAGCTCATGGACCGTTGCTCTCATTCAGTTCATGGACCTTTGCTCTCATTCAGTTCATGGGCCGTTGGTCTCATTCAGCTCATGGAATGTTGCTCTCATTCAATTCATGGACCATTGCTCTCATTCAGTTCATGGACCGTTGCTCTCATTCAGCTCATGGACCGTTGCTCTCATTCAAATCATGGACCGTTGCTCTCATTCAGGTCATGGACCGTTACTCTCATTCTTTACCAGTGGAATTTGTGATCATAATCAGTCTAACCATACATTTTTAAACCAATCAATCAGCGTAACTGACAAGTCATCTACTCATAGCACATCATAAAATATAGACCATGATAATAATTGTACCATAATCTTTACCTTGCCGTAACATGTAATGATATATAAAATATTTGACGCCGATACAATGTGAATTTTAGAGATACAACATCCGAAGTAATCTCTTTGTCGACATTTTAAAAGCTATGTTAAACCACACGATTGCACTGAATCATTTCATTAGTAAATTGAGAAAAAACTTAAATAGAGCTTGATCTGTAAATAGACTTAACATTATTATACACATATTTGAACATTATCTGTTTTCAGTTCTTTCAAAGTGTGGAGACAGTACACAAACACTTAGTCTATCAATTATAGCTCGTTTCAAATCACGTGCCCAACTTCAAAACGCTATTACTCAGTAACCGTTTGTTAAAAACTGTTGAAATTTTCCAAATGTTATTAGAATGCAAAAGACCCTTTAAATGTATATTTAACAAATATCTTGCAGCTGCAGTTTTCTTAAAGCGGCGAATTTCTTTGATGTTTGTCAAAATTGTAAATTGTGAACCCCTAAATAATAGAAATTACCGTAGTTGCTGGTCAATGATTAATTTTCACTAGGTAAAGGCGTGGCCGTAATGGGGTAATAACTGAATAAAACAAAACACCAGGAGAATTATTGTCTTCTCAGTTCGAGGACGGACGATAATATCAAGGTATATCTGTATGTCCATTTTCATAGTTGTGTGGTCCTGAAAAGGACCGTTTGTTGAACTAATTTAAGGTAATATAGGGGCCAACATTGTGGGGGCTATATACTTTCATTCTGAATCAGACGAGTCTAAAAGATTAATAACTGTTTGGGGTTGAACATTCCACAAACCATCATTTTTCCAATATCCCTCTTCCTGTTTTAAGACGTGGTCTTCACATTTAGCCCAAAAAACTTTGTCTATATTTAATAAAGCGAGATTAGCAAGAGTCTTTACATCGCATATTTTGAATGTTGTATTTTCATCTGCCACTTGTCCTTTTAATTTTGCCCAGATTAGTTCTATTGGATTTAAATGAGCATGGTAAGGTGGCAGCCTCAAACTTATATGACCGTGCTCTTGGATAATCTTATCTATTTGAAAAATCTTTGTCCTTTGTTTTTGCTTTACTAGAGATAGTAATTCAGGTTTTAAGTACATGTTATTAAATTGTATGTGCTCCTTTGTGAGCCATATCTTAATAGCATCTTTTGTACTGGATGACGTCGAGACTTTATCTTCAAGTGCAACAATGTTGTGGTACGCTGCATTGTCCATTATTAGGCAAGATGGTCGATCTAGTGATGGGAGAACAGAATTTTCAATCCAATGTCTAAATATGTGACCATTCATCTCAGAGTGATAATCCCGATTGTCTATGGATTTTGAAAGAAAAATGAGCTCTTCATTCTGTATTAGTCCATGTTTTCGACTACCTGCATGAGCAATTATCAAGCGCTGTCCTTTGCTGCTAGGTATTAATCTCTTAATCTTTCCATCTGATGACTGCCATTCCCTTTGGTTAGTGTGGTGAGCATTGATCCATGTTTCAACCAAGTACACAATATCATAACCTTGCTTGCGCACCTCTTTTACTTCACGTAAGTACTTGCTTCTCATGACTACTATATGTGGCTTCTCACAGATGATGTTTCGTCCATTGGAATACTTTCTGAATGTAAAGCCTGCAGCTCTCACATTCCTCCATAATGTAGACTTTGATATTTCAATACTGTTGTTTTTTTTCAGCGATACTTTTAATTTTCTTATTGTAACAGTTTCATTCATACCCAATATTTTGCGAATTTCACTTCTAATAAGTTCACTGTCGAAATGATCCAACATTTTTGCTCTTCCTTGTGATTTTGTATATTTTGAACATTGACGGTCACGTGCTTGAATCCATCGATTAAATGACCGTTTAGATAAATCCAAAATGTGTCTTGTCCTATTCTCAGGGTTTTCTAAAGAATGAAATAATCTTCCTCTTTTAGACTCTTTGCAAAAATAGTCATACATTTTTATTGCGATGTTTTGTAAACTGCAGAATTTCATTTTAAGACTCATGATAAATGTTATCGTTCCACGTCTATACCACTGAATGAACGGAAATGGAACAACAATTTCTCGTGTTTTTTACAAGTGTCTAATTGTGTCAAAAAAACCACTGTGGAAGCGTGTAAACACGTCAATTTTACCGTGTATGGATTTTTAATCGCTATTTTTAACTTAAAATACTGTAAACATTAAGTTTTGACTACATCAATGGGTCGTTATACATTTATATAAATCAAATAAGCAACAATAATAACCAAATGTTTTTTTTTTATGAAATTAATTCCCTGTTGGGTTCTAATCATTATAACTTTACAACCAAATTTTAAACAACTTACAACAAGCGGTTAAAAAGCTATCGATTTTAAAAGTTGGGCACGAGTTATGAAACAAGCTATAGCAGAAAATCCTAAAGACCTACAACAATTCATCATCATGTGCCATACCGGTTGGCGTAGGTGATCATATCCCTCCACAATGTTCACAGTGCATCGTATGTGTTTTGTTGTTGATTGTTTTCCATGCCATGACACCAAGCTATCCAGTATTTTCTCTCTTTGTCGTCCGCGATCTCTCTTTCCTTTTATTTTGCCAGTTGTAACCAAGTATTCCAACTTTCCTCTTCTCATGATGTGCCTGAAACATGTAGATTGCTTCTTTCTGATGTTTTTTAAGATCTCCCTTTTTGTGTTGGCCTCTTTGAGAACTTCCTCATTGCTCTTTTTATCTGTCCAGGGAACTTTCAACATTCTCCTGAGAAATCCCATCTCTGTGGCCTCTAATCGTCTTTTCATTTGTTTGTCTACTGTCCATGATTCGCTTCCATAGGTCAGAGAATTGGTTCTATATAGCACCGATGAACTCTCTTTCTCATTTATATTGACATAGATTTGTTGCATAAGATATTTTTACAACAATTCTTCAACAATTACGTAATGAAATAAACATGACAAGCAAAAAATATGGACTAGATATGAATATCAAAAAGACTAAAACTATGATCATAAACAAAGAAGATACTCAAAACCCACAAGTGGATATCAAAGTAGAAGGAATAGTCCTGGAGACAGTTCAGAACTACAACTAACTTGGACATACTATAATCATTGATGGAAAATGTACAACTGAAATAAACAAAAGAATAGGAATGGCAAAAAGTAATTTTAATGTCATGAAGAACATCTTCCTCTTCTACCTTTTTAGCTCCCAGTGGAGCATAGGTCTTCAACAAACACTTTCCAAGTCGTTCTGTTTTTTGCCATTCTTTTAAGATCATTCCATGTCTTCCCCATCATCTTCATCTCTGCTTCTATCTGTCTTCTCCAAGAATTCCTTGGTCTTCCTCTTTGTCTTTTTCCCGTGGATTAAAAAAAAAATGGCCTATTGTGTAATACCTAGAGACAGTTCAGAACTACAACTACCTTGGACATGCTATAACCAGTGATGGAAAATGTACAACTGAAATAAACAATTCTTCTCATTATTCCTGTATGGTGCAGAAACATGGACATTAGACAAGAAAACAGAACAGAAAATTGAAGCCTTTGAAATGTGGATTTATAGAAGAATAGGTAGAATTGGATGGAAACAAAAGATAACAAACGATGCAGTTTTAAAACAGCTGAAAATAAAAAGAGAACTACTAAATACAATTAAGACAAGACAAATGAAATTTTTGGGGCATGTTAAAAGACACAACAGCCTACTAAAAGTAATATTGGAAGGAAAAATACAAGGTAAAAGAAGCAGAGGCAGACCAAGACTAACATGGACGAGTAGCATCAAAAGATGGACAAATCAACCTTTGACAACATTAACCATCAAAACAAGAGACAGAGCAGAATGGCGTTCCATGGTAGCCAGCCTTCGTTGCGGAGAAGGCACACGATGATGATGATGAAAGATAAATCAATGACAAATGCTATAGAAATAAAAGAAAAAAAATTGAAGGATTTAATCATGTATTGGCAATGCACGACACGGTTAAATGGATGAATAACGTTTGCTCAGAAATGATTCTTCACCTCCTTAAATAGGTACTCGAACTACCTACTTACCTCCCCACCGTTAGGTACTCTAACTACCTACTCACCTCCTTACCGTTAGTTATTCTAAATACTTACTTACCCCTCTGGCTTTAGGTACTCGTACTACCTAATTACCTTCACACCTTCTGCCTACCTCTCTAGCGATGCCTACCTGATTATCTGTCTATTTCTTTCTCTGACTTCCTGAAATCTATCTCTCTGTCTGTCACAGCATCCGTCCGTTTGTCTTTCTCTTTGCCAGTTCATCGATTTGTCATTTGTCTGTCGGTACGTTACACCTTTCGTCTATTTGATAGTTTGTCTGTTTGTCTATCCGTGTCTACATATCTATATTTCTATGTGTCTACATGTCACTCTAATCTGTGAGAATGATGAAGTAGAAAAATTATTCTTCTTCTCCTTTCTCCATTTACCTTTCAACGTTGAGGAGAGATATAATTTGCGGCCTTTTGCTCTTCTATTTTACTCTGCTGGTGTTATGTTTCCTAGTGCTTGTAATATTCCGTAAATCTATCTTTTTCGTGGTCGGCCCTTAGGTCTGGTCTTCTGACAATGTTCATTGATGGCTCGTTGTGTTGTGTTTTGGTGTTGATGCCTTACTGGCCTGTTAGGTTTGTCCTAAGTTAAAGCATTTCTTTTCATTATTTGTTTAAATAAAAATTATTATTAATGCTATTATTTTAATAATTTATTTATGTTATAAAAATATCGGCTATTAATTTATCTGAAGAATATTAATTCTAAGACAAAAGGTCATTTGAGGTTGAAAGTTTATTTAGAGTGCACGATAAATATCAAAAGTGTCAGATTAAATATCTTATGATGGGCAATTGACAATTATGAGGGGCAATGTTGTTATAAGGGGCAATGACAATTTGACAGCAAGAATAATCGAGAGCAAAAGAAGAGGCTGTGAAAAGCAAGGCAAAAAAGAGGAAATGTATGTGTCGTAATGACCAGGAACTGACAACGACCATTGTTGAGTAAATTATTTAAATTTGCAAAGGGAATATAAAATTAGAAGTATTAATCGACTCCTGAATCTTTTACAGTGAATATGTTTATGTACAGAAAGTAGTAGGATTTAAAATGAAATAAATTATTTACATACCAGTTGTTTAACCGATCTGTAAAATTTCTTTGACATAATAGTGTAGATAAGAACATTAGCTGAGGAGTTAACAGCCCAGAGGAATTCCTCTAATTGTAACATAAGTGTTCTCAAATCTTTACTAAAATATTTATTAAATTTAGACTCTGCTAAAACATGCACAACGCAGCCTATTATATTCACTAAAAGGAATACACCGCAAGCAGAAAGTAACATCAAAGTGAGTCTTATATCAATGTTACTGACGCTTTGTTTACCAGTTAAGGTCAGACGGAGCTTACTAGCGACACGTAACTTGTAAAAAGTGAAACTTGAAAGCACCAGCAACATTAATGTTAACACTGGAGAAATAACAATACCTTCCGTAACATCTTTAATGATACGAAATATCGCAGGATGTTTAAGAACAAAGTCAGAACCCTTCAGTTGTGGCATTGATCGGCCATACTTGACGTCAAACGACCACTCTATTTTGATGACCAAGAACTTCCATGATGCCATAATACATAAAAACAACGACACTAAAGCTATTGTTAGGATGACACGTTTCGGGGTAATCAATCGAGCTGCTTTAAATGGGAAGAAAACTGCTAGAAACCTTTCAAATGCGATGATTGTAATATGAGCTCCAGATAATGTTATACCAAGACGAGAAATGAAAAAACCAAACGATTCAAAATAAATGTAACAAATATTGGCCAGCACGAAGTCGATGTGGTCAAGAACACATTTAAACTTTCTTGTACCTGTCATTACGAGAATTAGGAAATCACAGATGGCCATCGAGAGCAACACAATATTGATGGTGTCTTTGAATCGCAGTCGATATAAGACGATAATTGCGATGACATTACCGATGGAACCAATGACAGCGATGACTTGAACAAGAACACAGTCGATAAAAATATTGATAACTTGAAGTAAAGTTGTGTCTCTTGGTATTTTAGCCATCAAAAGAGCTGAGTTATTCGTCCACGATTCTGGTCTGTTCATGTCTGGGGATATATGTTAACGGGAAGAAAAGTAAACATAAATCTTTTGTTTGGTTGATACAGGAAAATACGGATTCTTTAATACAGTGACAATAAATCATTAATAATTAAATACAGAGGGGTAGGCGAACTTCATTGAGTAAGACTTAGATAGTAAGGCTTGATAACGTTAATGGCAATTAGATGATAACAATAATATTATAAGAGAAGCATCGCTTAGAACACGCAGTGATACGAAACCATTTATATATTTTAAATGTTGATGTTTGTGGAATTGTAGATCAATGTGGCAAGGCACTACAGGTGAGGATGATGATCATCATCATCGTGTGCCTTTTCCGCAACGAAGGTTGGCTACCATGGATCGCCATTCTACTCTGTTTCTTACTTTGATGGTACAGGCTGTCATAGATTGACTTGACCATCTTTTGATGTTACTCATCCATGTTAGTCTTGGTCTGCCTCTGCCTCTTTTACCTTGTATTTTTCCTTCCAATATTACTTTTAGTAGGCTGTTGTGTCTTTTAACATGAACCAACAATTTCATTTGTCTTGTCTTAATTGTATTTAGTAGTTCTCTTTTTATTTTCAGTTGTTTTAAAACTTCATCGTTTGTTATCTTTTGTTTCCATCCAATTCTACCTATTGTTCTATAAATCCACATTTCAAAGGCTTCAATTTCTGTTCTGTTTTCATGTCTAATGTCTATGTTTCTGCACCATACAGGAATATTGAGAAGATGTAACATTTTGCCATTCTTAGTTTCAGCTCTGCTGATATTTGTTTTGTTGTTAGTATATTTTTCATGGCATTAAAATTACGTTTTGCCATACCTATTCTTTTGTTTATTTCAGTTTTGCATTTTCAATCATTGGTTATAGTATGTCCCAGGTAGTTGTAACTCTGGACTGTCTCCAGATGTATTCCCTCAACTGTGATATCTAATTGTAGGTCTTGAGAATTTTCTTTGTTTTTGATCATAGTTATAGTCTTTTTGATATTCATTTCTAGTCCATATTTTTTGCTTGTTATGTGTATGACATTAAGCAATTGTTGTAGGTCTTTATGATTTTCTGCTAGTAGAACAGTATCATCAGCATATCTTAGGTTGGTGATTATCTTTCCATTAATGTTTAGGGCTGGCATCTCTGAGATGTTTTTAAATATTTGCTCAGTGTATAGATTGGACAAGTTTGGTGATAGGATGCATCCTTGTCTTACTCCTCTTTTTATGTCCATGGGTGTAGAGTTCTCTTTGTTATATCTTATTATTGCTGTTTGCTCCCAGTACAAATTACATATTAGTCGTATGTCTGCGTCGTCTAGATTTATATCGAAGATGATACGGTTGAGAAACAAATGAATGTTTGCTGAGGCAAGGGCTGACCTAAGTTCATGTAATGAGAAACTGCAAAGAAAAATAAAACTAAAAACCTGGCAGAGACGACTCTGATACATAATAAGAAAACCAAGTCATTATTGAAGGCTGGAGAAAAATTGAGATTGAAATCAAGAGATATTTAAGAATATGCAAAAATAGGTTTATATGTTGAGATAAGACGGACATTGAAGAAATAAGATGAGTCCATGGCCCATAAATGTGGACATTACATTACTTCTATTGAAAGAAAAAGTGTGATTGAACTCTTTCTTTTTTCTTTCTTTCTTTCTTTCTTTCTTTCTTCTTTCTTTCTTTCTTTCTTTCTTTCTTTCTTTCTTTCTTTCTTTCTTTCTTTCTTTCTTTCTTTGTTTCTTTCTTTCTTTCTTTCCTTCTTTCTTTCTTTCTTTCTTTCTATCTTTCCTTCTTTCTTTCTTTCTTTCTATCTTTCTTTATTTCTATCTTTCTTTCTTTCTATCTTTCTCTCAGATTGTTACAAAGTCTCCCACCTGTTTTTGGGATTAGCTGAACACAACCTACTCTTTTGTGTACTTTTAAGAAAGCAAGTATATGATTCACAACAATTTTGACCTTTAATTCAACGGCATGTTTGAGCTCTTCACCGGTTCCGTAAAGTATGTTATGTATAATGGTTTCTGTTGACCTTATTTGTGTTCTTATTGTGTTGAAAGGGACGCAGTTCCGTAGAGTATGCTCTGAATGTTTTCCCCCACATACAACGCAGTCTGACATTCCAAGGTAACTGTGTTCTACCCTGTGTAGGTTTGTTCTAACTCGACAGTCACATGTTCTGAGTCTAAATATCTTGGTGCACTCAAATCAACTAAGATATATATTATATTAATATTTTTCTCACAACTCTCTAAATTCTGTTTTCCTAACTTGTTTCAGGATTGTCTTTACACATTTGAGATTTCTGTGTGATTATGTTCTTAAAGGTTCACACCTGTTTTTGTAAGGTGGCTGATTTTCTCATTCTCAGTGATGGCGTTGTACATTTGTATTGTTTCTGACTCTACATCGATCACTGACCTTGCGTCACTGACAATGAAATTTAGAGTTAGGACCTCTTGTTTGTTGAGAGATGGTATAGCCGTGTGGAGTATCATCGTCTCTCCTCTGAAATGCTGGACGAGAGTGTTTCTGTCTTTCCACTGGAATATTGCAATATTACGATTATTTCCTTCAACGCGTTCTATTCTAAAGCATAGGACTGTTGAAGATTTGACTCTCTTCCGCTGTGAGTAATAAAATTAGCAAACCCTCACTTTAATCGAAACAAGCTGTTCTGAATTCCAATTTTTCCCCACTGTTTCTCTGTTAATCAGCTTCATACATTCATTTATGTAAGAATGGAGTGTAAACGTATCAAGATGTAACACACTTATTTTTAAATTTCCAGCTGTTTCACTAAGTAATAAACTAATGTTGCAAAAGCGGGTAATACATTTTGAATATATACATAGTTCATTGAACATGTACACATTTCTATTCAATTTTTGTCTGCTTCGAATACGTAATTTTATTACCAACCCCTATAAGTCCACATTTTATTTTTAATCGGTTGTTTTAACTTGGGGAGACTTCTTGTCTACGCAGGAGATGTCTGTTGTTCCGAGCAACTGTTTTGCTGCTATAGCACGGGCACGGAATGTATAGATAATTGTGTAATAGCGGGGAATGTATAGTTAAATGTATATAATAGAGGGGAATGTGTGGCTAAATGTATAGCGGGGGAATTGCACACAAAGAGATGGGGAAGTAAAAATTAGGCACAAATGTACACTGAAGGAGAAATGACGAAAAATAAAACTTATGACGTATGGATAGAGAGACGGTTGTGAGGAGACAACGAATATAGTCAGTTAGAGATTGACAGCCGTGGAGTACAGACGGACAGTGAAGATAGAAGCAGTTAGAGATTGGCAACCGTGGAGTACAGACGGACAGTGAAGATAGAAGCAGTTAGAGATTGGCAACCGTGGAGTACAGACGGACAGCGAAAATAGAAGCAGTTAGAGATTGACAGCCGTGGAGTACAGACGGACAGTGAATATAGTCAGTTAGAGATTGACAGCCGTGGAGTACAGATGGACAACGAAGATAGAAGCAGTTAGGGATTGACAGCTGTGGAGTACAGACGGACAGTGAAGATAGAAGCAGTTAGAGATTGACATCCGTGGAGTACAGACGGACAGTGAAGATAGAGTTAGTGATTGGCAGGCTGGAGTACAGACGGACAACGAAAATAGAAAGCGGATGGGCATTCGGAGAACCTAAGAGAAGAGAGCAGCCGAGCTGGAACACCTAGCATACACCAAGTGGAGGAGGAACCTGAGAACAGGATGGATCGGTATTGGGGATGAACAGATGAATTGAGCAATTGGCATTTAGGAAATGGAAGAAAAGCGACAATAGAGCCGGCAACAGAAATAGTTAGAGTAAAGAGAGGTCGTTCGATGGGGAACGGTCTCACATAGGTTGATGCTGAGTCAGAGTATAAATAATGGGATAGAAAAGGATAGATGTAGCTGATAATGAATGGATTGTAAATAGAGTGATGAACTGAATTGATAGACCGACATGTATTAATTAACACGAGTAATAAAAAGGCTGCCAATCAATTAAATGACGGAGTTATTTTGTGACGTTGTTATCAGCAGTCGTACTTTCATCAATTGAACTCTAATTCGTGAATTGGCACGAAAGATATATAATACAGAGATTAACGGTCAACATGAGGGTCGATAGAAGGTCGGAAGTGTCGGTTGAGATCTGACTTATACAAGATATACAAGAAGGATTATGAAAAAGGAAGAAATAAAAGAAACTATACAAGATGGAACTAATCAAAGAATAAGAAGGAAATATAACAAATATAAAAAGAAAGAAAAAAAAAGATAAAAGAAGGGCACACTGCGAGTACATGTGTCTTCTAAAAGAATCAATGCAACAAACATCAAAAGATTTCATACCACCAGTGAGGATAAATTCAAGAAAGAAATGGATGACAAATGACATTTTGCAGCTAATGGATTAAAGAAGAATAAATAAAGAAGATAAAGATGTGTATAAGAGATTAAATAAAGAAATTGAAATAAAATGCAATGAAGCAAAAGAAGCATGGCTAAAAAAAAAAAAAGAAAAACGCAATCAAAAACTGGATGTTTAAGATCAAAGGAAGGAGAACTGTAGATTGAACAAGAAAGCATACGGGAACGATGGACAGAATACATTAAAAATCTTTATAATGATGAACTAACAGAAGTAAATATTAAGGACAATGGAGAAGGACCAGAAATACTCAAAGAAGAAGTGGACGATGCCTTGAGCAATATGAAAGCAAGAAAAGCTACTGGACCAGATAATATAACTAAAGAAGAGATTGAAACCATGGGTGATTTTGGAATAGAAGTAGCAACAAAAATATTGAATGATATCTACAACAGCGGATATATACCAGACGACCTGCTCAAAACAATATACATAGCCCTGCCTAAGAAATCAGATGCGATTGAATGCGATGAGCATCGCACAATAAATCTTATGAGTCACATCCCTAAGACATTACTAACAATCATCATGTGAAGAGTGCAAAACAAAATCAGTCCAGAAATTAGTGATCAACAGTGTTGTTTTGTTAGAGACAATGGAACAAGAAATGCCATATACATCATAAGATCTTTAGTAGAAAGAGCCATAAAGGTGAAAACAGATCTATACCTATGTTTCATAGATTACACCAAGGCATTTGACAAAGTAAAGCACCAAGAGATAATCAAAATTTTAGAAAGCATAAATGTAAACAGCACAGATCTAAGAATAATAAAGAACATATACTGGCAACAAACAGCGGCCATAAGAACTGGAAACCAATTGGGAATGTTTCAACAAATAAAACAGGGTGTTAGGCTAGGTTGTGTGCTATCACCAGATTTGTTTAATATTTATCGTGAGATTATTTTAAGATCCATAAGGGGTATGCCTAGAATAACAATCGGAGATCCTAATATAAATAAGCTAAGGTATGCCGATGATACAGTCTTAATCCCTAAGAGTGAAAAGGAGTTACAAGAAATGTTAGACATTATAGTGAAAGAAAGCAAAATAAAAGTCTCAGTCTTAATAGTAAACAGACAGAAGTAATGGTAACAACAAAGAAAAAGATATCACCTCAGTGCAAAATAAAAACAACTGGAAGAATATTAAAACAGGTAAATGAATTTAAATATCTTGGAACAATGTTAACCTCAGATGGCAGGTGTACAACCGAGGTGAGATGCAGAATGGCTCAGGCAAAAGCAGCTTTCCAAAAAATGAGGAAGATACTATGCAATCCATTTCTGGCAATAGAAACAAGAAAAAGAGTTCTTAAATGTTATGTAGAACAAGTTTTAACATATGGATGTGAATCGTGGACAATAGGACAACAGACAAGAAAATCACTTGAGACTGTTGAAATGTAGTTTTACAGAATAATGTTGAGAATACCATGGACAGCTAAGAAGAGTAATAAAAACGTTCTGAAAAAGGCCAAAGCAAAAAGAGAGCTAATTTCCAATATTAGGAAGAAACAATCATTATTTTTTGGTAATGTAATGAGAATAGAACATCTGGACTATACTGTAACAACTGGAAAAATTGAGGGACGGGGAGATATAGGGAAGCAAAGAGAAAAGATCCCAGACAGCTTAAGAGAATGGCTTGGCAGAAGGTCAACAACAGAAATGATAAATAACTGTCGTGATAGAAAGTTGTGGAGAGACGTGATCACCTACGCCAGCAGGCTTGGTACTTGATGATGATGATGATGATGACATGTGTCTTGTACATGCAGGGCATATATGCTGTTCCGACCAACTGTTTTGCTGTGAGTACAAGTGTCTTGTACATGCAGGACATATCAGTTGTTCCGGTCAACTGTTTTGCTGCGAGTACAAGTGTCTTGCACATGAAGGACATATCTGTTGTTCCGGCCAACTGTTTTGCTGCGAGTACAAGTGTCTTGTACATGAAGGACATATCTGTTGTTCCGGCCAACTGTTTTGCTGCGAGTACAAGTGTCTTGTACATGAAGTACATATCTGTTGTTCCGGCCAACTGTTTTGCTGCGAGTACAAGTGTCTTGTACATGCAGGACATATATGTTGTTCCGGCCAACATGTTTCTTGTTCATATATAACTCCCTACCCACTAGAGAACATTAAAGCTTTTGTTTACTCTTTCTTTATGCAGAAACGTTTTCCCTGGAGTGTATTGTTCTTGTTCTCTGCAATCAAATAGATTGACACTTCAGCTGTCTTAAGTAAACTCTAGTAGGCTTTGATGTTAAAAATTCACATTACCTGGTGTTACATCTGTGGAGGGAATACATCTGGAGACAGTCCAGAGCTACAACTACATGGGACATACTATAACCAATGATGGAAAATGCAACATTGAAATAAACAAAAGAATAGGTATGGCGAAAAGTAATTTTGATGCCATGAAAAATATACTAACAACAAAACAAATATCAGCAGGGCTGAAACTAAGAATGGCAAAATGTTACATCTTCTCAGTATTCCTGTATGGTGCAGAAACATGGACATTAGACAAGAAAACAGAACAGAAAATTGAAGCCTTTGAAATGTGGATTTATAGAAGAATAGGTAGAATTGGATGGAAACAAAAGATAACAAACGATGAAGTTTTAAAACAACTGAAAATAAAAAGAGAACTACTAAATACAATTAAGACAAGACAAATGAAATTTTTGGGGCATGTTAAAAGACACAACATTACTGAAAGTAATATTGGAAGGAAAAATACAAGGTAAAAGAGGCAGAGGCAGACCAAGACTAACATGGACGAGTAACATCAAAAGATGGACAAGTCAATCTATGACAGCCTGCACTATCAAAGCAAGAAGCAGAGTAGAATGGCGATCCATGGTAGCCAACCTTCGTTGCGGAGAAGACACTCGATGATGATGATGGTGTTACATCGCAGACGGAACACATGATCAATTTCTGATGCATTTGATATTTTATATCGTGTGGATAAATTACTCTGCATTGCATTTTTGAGTATGGTTGCCGTAATTCTATCATCCCACCCTTAACGTCCGCTTTCAGCGAACATTTTTTTCTAACTTTGTTTTCCTAATTCTTTGTTTGTTCCTCTTCTCCATCAAGTAAGAGCGTATTTTTGTTTGTAGACTCCGTAATTTTCTTCAAATGAACAACCTTTCAAGACCTGCAAATTTCATCTTCCATTATATTTTTGACAGAGACTGTTTTTATCTTCATTTTAGAATGTCATATTCACCTTCGTGATTCGCAGATCCTTGGCATCAATGTTAAATTTCTCCAGCATATTGATTATTTCCACATGCTTTACTTTGTCAAAAGCTTTTGTGTAGTCTATAAGGCACATATATAGATCTTTCTTGACCTCTGTAGCTTTATCTGTCATTGTTCTTAAATGTATATTGTATTATTGATGCTCATTTCTTCCAAAAATCCACAATTTATCATTCTAGTTTTTCTTCATGCTGTTTTTTATATTTCTCTTTTGCGCATTTTAATTTAGTTTTTTTTTTACGAATAAAAGTACATTATAAATTATCATCATCAAATACCATGTCTGCTGGCGTAGGCAATCAAGTTTCTCCACAACTTTATTTTTCATTTCTGTTCTTGACCTTCTGCCAAGCATTTCTCTTAAACTGTAAACATTATCTTCTTTTCTTCATCTTTTTCACTGATACCTAAAAGGTGTCGTGGTTATAACATTTGTCGTTCTTAAACTGCTCGAACTGTCTGAATTAGTGATTTTCTTTTGTTGTTACATGTCTCTGTCACTGCATCTATCCATTTTCTTCTGGGTCTTCCTCTTGGTCTTCTCCCATGCATTCTTGAGAAGAACGCCCTTGATGGAGAGGATTCATTCTGACCAGGTGGCCAAACCATTTAAGTTGTTGTTGTTTTATATATATTCTTGGCAGGGTTTTGTTCCTACCATTTTCCTTATGGTTTCATTTGGTATTCTATCTCTTCTTGTGTTGTTTGTTACTTTTCTCAAGCATCGCATCTCACATGTATTGATCTTTCTTAAATGTGATTTAGAAAGGGTCCATGTTTGACTTTCATAGCACAAAGTTGGTATGAAAATGCTATTTATCATTTGTTGTTTAGCTGGCAGAGAAATATTTGGATGTCTTAGCAATGGTGAAAGCTGGTATTTGACAGCATTTGCTTTTTGTATTCGCATGTCAATTTTTCTGTCTAGTTTTCCATCTTCTGTGAACATTGTGTCCAAATACTTGAATTCCTCTATTTGTTTTATTTCTTTATCTTTGATCTTAATGTTTAATTGGTGTCTTAATTTGCTTATTCTCGTAGACTCTGTTTTTGCTGTGTTAATTTTCATACTGTAGTTTGTGCAACTTCTATCTAGAGATGTTATATGCTGTTATAGAAGGCTTTATACTCATATATTAGGCAATGGTCATCTGCGAAGAGTAGTTCGTTCATGTTGAAATTTTCTACCTCTATGTTATTATTTGCGCCCGTGCGCTGCCGGGGCCCGAAAGGGGAGTAAAGAATAGCGGCGCTGTACCCTACCAGGCATGTTCGTAAGAGGCGAGAAAGGAGGGTTAGGCATGGGACTGGCTATCCCATACTGTAAAAAAATAAGCCGAAAAAACTTCACAAACATGAACAAGTCAAAGAAAGATAAAGTTAATCCGTCAACCAGGAAAGAGAAGGGCTCTCTGTCTAAGAGACGTATGACGCAATCCGGAGAAAGCCATAAGGAGTCCGGGTTGCCGACTCACCATTTGTCTACCAGGAAATCATCCAGAATTGGCACCTGGAATGTTCGTACCCTTAACGAACAGGGAAAAGCGGCACAAGTGGCAGCAGAAATGACCAACTACAAGATAGATATTCTGGGAATGTGTGAAACAAGATGGCTGAGAGCGGAGAGAATAAAATTGAATACATGGGAGATGATTTTATCATCAGGACACCAGGAACCAGGAGCACAACATAGCGAAGGGGTAGCTATAATGCTATCAAAGAATGCACAGAAGACACTAATAGAATGGGAGGCAGTGGGACCAAGACTGGTGAGAGCAACATTTAAAACAACCAAAAACAAAATAAAATTACACATTATACAATGCTATGCACCAACCAACGATAAAGATGACTCAGTTAAAGATGATTTTTATAAACAGCTACAATGTCAGATGGATGCAAGACGAGCCAAGGATATTATAATCTTGATGGGAGGCCTACATGCTAAGGTAGGATCAGACAACAGAGGCTTCGAAGAGATTATGGGAAAACATGGACTTGGAGATATAAACGAAAATGGAGAGATATTTGTGAATTTCTACGCCCTTAATCAAATGAGCCTAGGAGGAACAATATTCCAACATAAAAGAATACACAAAGCTACATGGGTGTCACCAGATCATAGAACGGAAAATCAAATTGATCACATATGTATTAATAATAAGTTTAAGTCATCCTTACAGGATGTAAAAGTATATAGAGGGGCAGATATAGCTTCTGATCATCATCTTCTGTTAGCCAAACTTAAAATTAAATTAAAAAGGTATACTACAACGAATAAGGGTAGGAAGTATTGCAATGTAGGGTTTCTTAAAGAACAAGGAATTAAAGATAAATTCGCAGTCACAATATCAAACAAATACCAAGTCCTCCAACAACTAGAAAATACAATAAATATAGAAGATCATTGGAAACAGGTAAAAAATATATGGAAAGAGGCATGCGAAGAAACACTAGGGAAAAGAGAACGCCAGAATAAGGCATGGATGACAGCAGAGACCCTAAATAAAATAAAAGAAAGAAAGAACAAGAAAGCAGACATAAATAAAAGCAAAACAAGAAGTAATAAAGCCAAGACACAGGAAGCTTACACAGAGGTGAACAAAGAAGTGAGAAGATGCATTAAAAGGGATAAGAGGAAATATATAGATGAACTAGCTAGAGAGGCAGAAAAAGCAGCAAATAAAGGGAATATGAAAGAACTATACAACAGCACAAAGAAATTAGGTGGAAAATACAAACAGATCAACGCCTTTATCAATGACAAGAAAGGAAATCTGCTTAGTAATATAAGGGAACAAATGGAGAGATGGAAAGAGCACTTTGAAGAACTTTTGAACAGACCCGGCTCAAATAATCCTCCAGATATACTACCAGCAGAAGAAGAGTTACACGTTAACTGCGGAAAACCAAGCAAAGAAGAAATAATGAAAGCCATCAAACTATTAAAAGATGGTAAAGCCACAAGACCAGATGAAATTCCTTCGGAAACCATCAAAGCAGATATTAACACCTCTACCAAGATGTTACATGATCTATTGGATAAAATTTGGGAGAGGGAAGAAATACCTAAAAACTGGAGAGAAGGTTATATGATCAAACTACCAAAGAAAGGAAGTTTACAGGAGTGCACAAATTATAGGGGAATTATGCTACTATCAGTGCCAGGAAAAATATTAGGTAGAATCATTCTGGAGAGACTAAAAGAGGCTATAGAGAAACACTTGAGAGATGAACAAGCAGGTTTTAGGAAGAACAGATCTTGTGCTGATCAAATAACTACCCTACGTATAATAGTTGAACAAAGTTTAGAACTAAAATCCCCACTTTATATTGGATTCATAGATTACGAAAAGGCATTTGATAGTTTAGAAAGAAGAATGCTTTGGAAGTTGCTGAGTCATTACGGAATCCCCATAAAGTTTATTAACCTGATAAAAACAATGTATGAAGGAACAAAATGTAGCGTGGTGCATGAAGGACAGCTTACAGAAGCATTTGAAATAAGAACAGGAGTAAGGCAAGGATGCCTCCTGTCTCCATTTCTCTTTCTACTGGCCATAAATTGGATTATGAAAATAACTCAAAACAACAGAAATGGGATCCAGTGGTCACTGACCAAATAACTTGATGATTTAGACTTTGCTGATGACATAGCTCTCCTATCACACAGCCATCAACAGATGCAGGATAAAATGAGTATATTAGATGAGAGATCACAACAGCTAGGACTAAAGATTAATAGAGATAAGACCAACATTATGAGAATTAATGCAGTTGGCAATAACCAAATAAAACTAGGAGAAATACCTCTACTAGACGTACAATCTTATATATATCTGGGCAGTAACATAGATAAAGAGGGAGGAACAGAAAATGATACCAAAATAAGGATATCAAAAGCAAGAGGAGCTTTTATTGCACTGGGAAACATATGGAAATCCAAAGAAATTAGGCTAAATACAAAAATAAAAATTTTCAACTCAAATGTTAAGTCGGTCCTATTATATGGCTGTGAAACATGGAGAATAACAAAATTGACAATCACGAAGGTACAGACTTCATTAATGGATGCTTGCGCAGAATAAAGGGATGGAAATGGCAGGACAAAGTCACTAACGTGGAATTATGGAAATGTACCGGTCAAATACCAGTGGATAAAGAGATACAGCGAAGACGATGGCGATGGATAGGACACACACTACGGAAGCCAACTGAGAGTATTACACAACAGGCCATTTTTTGGAATCCCCAGGGGAAAAGACAAAGAGGAAGACCAAGGAATTCTTGGAGAAGACAGATCGAAGCAGAGATGAAGATGATGGGGAAGACATGGAATGATCTTAAATGAATGGCAAAAAACAGAACGACTTGGAAAGTGTTTGTTGAAGACCTATGCTCCACTGGGAGCTAAAAGGTAGAAGAAGATGTTATTATTTGATTTTTTCTTATTGTTGGTTGTTTCCAGATTTATTGTGTCCATATATATGATGAGGAGGAGTGGTGAGAGGACACATCCTTGTCTTACTCCTGTTGTAACCTGAAACCATTCTGACAGACCTTCCGATGTTCTAACAACTCTTTGACTGTTTTTATATAATGCCATTATATTATCTGGTAGTTGTCCTGCTACACCGTAAGTTTCTAAAGTTTGCCAAAGTTTGTTCCTGTCCACACAGTCAAACGCTTTTTCCTGATCTATAAACACTATATTTAGGTTTCTGTCATATTCTTTTTTTTTCAAATAGTTGTCTCAATGTAAATATAGCATCAGTACAGCTTTTGCCTTTTCTGAATCCGAATTGATTATTACTTAATTGAGGTTCTATTATGTATCTTACTCTCCTCTCTAATATTTTAGCAAACATTTTACCAACTTGACTCAATAGGGATATTCCTCTGTACATTTCACACTCCCTTTTGCTTCCTTTATTTTTCCAAAATGGGACAATGATAGATTTTTGCCAATCGTCTGGGGCTTTTCTTTCTTCCCAAGCCATATTGAATATTATAGTAAGCCAATCTATAGCTGTTTCCTTACCAGGCTAGTAGCATTTATGTTGTTATTCCATCTATATCAGCTATTTGTTCTTTTTATTCTGTTTCAATGCCCATTCTACTTCTGCTTTAAGTATTCGGTTCCTGTTCATCATACTGCCTATGTTTAAACTCTGTATTTCCGTTTGCATTTCCCTGATTTAATAGTTCCTTAAAGTATTCTCTCCATCTGATTATTATGTTTTTTTTTTATGCTGCTGATTGGTCTACAATTCTTGTCGTTTATTATAGTGGTTGGGTTATAAACATTATTTCTTACTCTCGTTGATATACACTTTTGAAAAAAAATTATCTTGATTCCTCTCTACATGTTTTTTGCTAATTCTTCACCAAATGCTATCCAAGAGTCTGCATTTGCTTGCTCTACGATCTTTTGCTATTATTTCTGGCTTGGCTATAGTGATTGTTGTCTTCTGTTGTTTTTGTCTTCTGCCACGTTTTATACGTTTCTTTCTTGTGTTTCACTGCTGATTTTACTACTTCATTCCACCATCTTGTAAGTTTCTTTCTGCTCTTTCCTATATTTTTCAGGTTGCATTTCTCTTGTGTTGACTTTATTCTATCTATCTTTTTGTCCATTCGAGCAGTAGCCGGCCCATTGGGCGTAGACCAAGATACTCCTTCTCTTATCTAAATTTTTGTTCTAGCAGCTTTCAATTCTTTTAAAGATATTTTATCAAATCTCGCCATTTGTCTCTGTTCTGTGCAAGCAGCTCTATCTCATTGAGGGAGCCGATTCCTGCTGCTTTTGCCACTCTCAGCAATGTTCTTCTCAGTGTCTTTCTGTGTCTTCCTCTTTTTCTCTTACCTGTTGTTTTCCATATGAGGACTTGCTTTGCTATTCGGTTATTATCTCTTCTCATCACTTTCCAACATATTACCATCTCTTTTCTTGATTACTAAAGATATTAGTGGTTGATTGGCGATTTCTCTAATTTCCTCGTTTGTTTTGAATTCCGTTCCAAGCTATACCAAGTATTTTCCTTAGACATTTATTTTCGAATGCGTTCAACTTTGTCTCTATATCTCTTGTTGTTTTCCAGCTTTCACACGCATACGTAAGAGTTGATAGTACATTTGATTTGAAACAGTCTAAGTTTGGTGTTTGTGCTGATGATTTTTGATTTCCACAACATTTCAAGGCTTCTGAAAGAGATTGCTACTTTAGTTATGTTGACTTTATTAGACCTTCTTTAAACTGTTGCCATGCTTCCTCTATGTTTGTAGCGTGTATTCCGGTTAGGTATTTGTTGGTTACGGATTATTCTATTTCTTTTTTTTTGTAAACATTATCAATGTCGGATATTAAAAAAATATTGTTGTAGAAAAGATATAGATAAAAAAGAAGCTAAAATATGGACACAGACTTACTGCTCAGTTTGTTGTCAAATGTAACACTACTGTTAAGACTGGAACGGAGACAGATAGCAGCATACATACCAAGCCTTATATAGCGCTATATCTTTTCATATTATAATCAATGTACATATAACATTTAACAAAAAATCTGGTAAAAATAAATTGATTCTATTAAAGGTTGCAGCAGTGTTTGTTAAATATAACTGTTATCTTCAAAGCTGACGGGAAACATAATTTTAACATTTCTGAATCAGAACATTCACTTAAAGAAAAAAATGAGATGATAGGTAAATTGTAGGACATCAAGAATCAATGTCCAACAAACAGCAGCTTCCAAATAATTGAGATTTAAGAGCTTCTGTGATTATTGTAAATCAAAACTTGAAGCATTCTATAATGACTAACGTAATGTTCGCCGACATTACAATTGCTACTTCAAATAAAACAAAACCTAACTGCACGATTTCGGACATTTATTTTATGAAAGAGACTTCCTAAAATAACTTTACATTTGTAATAATTGCTCAATCAATTTTAGAGTCTATGAAACACACATTTCAAGTGGTGGCTTTTATTGTGCTCAATCAATCTACAATCTAACTAGTTTAACTCCCTTTAATCTTTGTTCTTTTCTAATAATTTCATGTTAGAATTAAGAACGCTTTTTATCTTTGCAATTTATCACAATAGCAGTAGTGTTTATCTGAGTTGAGCTTTTATTTGTAAGCTGTTTTATTAAACATAAACTTCTATGAAATTTGATAAGAAAGAATGTTAGCGCCATTTTATTGTGCCTTTACCTGCGCACACTGATCTTATTTTTATTTATAGAACTGTCATTAATGTTCTAGGGGAGGCTCTCCTTTCAGATTACAAAAGAGACTTTGAATATTTGTGGAATTCGTGGTCACTTTAGCAATACATTTATACGACACCGAGATCAGGTGTTTAGATTTCACTTGTCCAGTATGGTGGATGTTTGACTTAGCGACAGGGTCAGTTGAACATCCTGGCGTGCTATTGCCGCCAACATTACAATAGTTGGTTGTTAATTATTATTATAGGCAATAACTTTATAATTTCCAATGTCACAAAATACTTTTTTAGAAAAATTTGACATGGTATGCGTCAGTGAAGTCCAATATGTAAATCACTAAATTTGTGCTTATTATAACTAGTTTGTATTTGTTATCTCCCCTGTCTTGTTGTGATGGCTAAATGCATTTCTAATTATTTGTGTTACTTTAATGTGGTATGCATACCTCTTTTGTGTTTATGCAATATTTTTTATAAAGAAAATAAATGGCTGAAAGAAAAAAAGGCAAAAAACATGAGACAGCCAAAACAACCCCCTGCTAACAAGGAGATTTCTAGAAGCGATAACTCTTACTGTGTAGAATTATGGGTATAAGAAAATGTAAACAGATTAACACAATGAAATAAATAAATATAGACAAAATAACTAAACATTATAAAGACATTATTTTGTTGTTAACTCTGCTGTTTGTGAAATTAATATTTAAAGATCTATAATCTTTTTATTTGAACTCATGTTTTGTAAGCTCATTTTTTTTTTGTTTTTGTTAGTTTTCGTGATTAATGTTAATAAAAAAGTAAAGTAAAGTACCCCCCGTCACGCCAAGTGGCGTATAGGGAAATATGGTGTTAGTGACCCTATATTTTACAGACCTTCAGCACATGATTTTTGGGGTAATGTGGTCGGTATTACGCCCGTGCTGCTTCACTTTCCCAGAAAAAATCCGGTACCCATTTAAGGCTGGGTGAACCCGGAGCCGTCGGTTGGGATCGAACCCTACCCCTTGTCCGTAGTAGTCCAGTTCACTAACCACTGAGCTATCGCGGCTCCCACTAATTTTTAGGGAATTAGTAAAACCCAGGTGTCCTCGCCAGGGTACGAACCCCGGCTGTTGCCGTGGTAAGCCAACCGGATTAATGTTAATGAACAAATAATAAGCTGATCATGTGTGCTTTAGGATCGCATGGCCACGCAACGCTGAATTAGATATAATCAAAGATAAAAACAACTAGGATGGTTTGGCTTTGTGGACAAGATAAATCTAAAAAGAGAACCAACGATTCGACCAAAAAGTCTTTAAATGGGACGAACACAACAAAAACAATACAAATCATAAAAATATAGAATAATTATGCACAATAGACATAATTATTTAACGCGATGATATGTCATATAGCAAAAGAAGACGGAAGAAGAACGGTACTGAAACCAAGTATGAGAATACTACTTCACGTTCAAATAAAATATTTACAAATAAAGAAAGGTATATTTTTTATGGCATATTATTAGGTTTTGCCATTCCTATTCTATTGTTTTTTTTTCAGTTTTGTATTTTCCATCACTGATTATAGTGTGTCCAAGGAAGTAAACAACTATAAACCACGTCTTAAATGATTTTATCTCGTCTGAAAGCAACTAAAGACGGATCAGAGAAAAGAAACAATGTGATCAGAGCTCTTAATGTATCATCATTATCAAGTGCCATACCGGTCGGAGTAGACGATCATGTCCTTCAATAATTCTCTGTCAATAGTGCATCATATTAATTCTATTGTTGACTGTTCGTTTTCCATGCCACTACATCAAGCTATTTAGTATCTTTTCTCCTTGTTGTCCTGAATCTCTCATTCAATCTTCCTCTCTCAATCTTTTGTGTTATCTTCTCATCTCTTGCTATTCCAACCTCTTCTTCTTAGTCATTTCACAGTTTTGTTTTTAAAGAATGGTCTCTGCTTGTCATTAATGATCAGTTGCTGGAATTCATTGATGTAAAACGAAACGTAGATGTACATTTTGTACAAGAAGTCTGAAATACTAAAATTAGAAAAGACAAGTAGAAACACTGGCCTAACATATGAACCATTCTACAACGATATCAACAATGAAAGACGACAAAGAATGTTTAAAAATGTCAGATAACGATCTGATGCTTGCCAACCCACTTGGACAATATACACTATCCAGATTATCAACCTATCACTGCCCAGATGAAAATTACTATAACCATTTTGATTGCATTCTAGTGAACGGAAGTTTTTTGTCTGCAGAAATCTGTCAATAACGAGAAGCTTTTCAGGAACAAACTTTGGAAGCGACCATAATCGGATTATGACCACGTTCTGTTTGAAAAAAGTAAGAAGAAATTCTAAATTCATGTTAGACATATATAAATTGAGTGGCGCTAACGTTAATGATGTCTTCTATACAATGATAGGAGGATAGTTTGCATATCTCACCATGTTTGAAATGTGCAATTGTCTTGGCCATTAAACTGAACTCAGCTATATCAGTTACACCAATGAAATTCTCGACAATCGTCAAAGGACAAAGAAACAATAGATTACAGAGGGCAACATCAAACCGTGTGACGTAAGAAGAAAAATAAAACATAAGAAAATACACCAGAAGGCAGCCACAAATGCAGGTAAACAAACCACAACATTCATTCGAAGCAACATGAAAAAAAAACGAAAAAAAAGACGGATAGAGTATAAATGTAAAGAAATAGAGGATAACTTAAGCAAAATAAACATTCATCATCATCATCATCATGTACCCTGCCGGTTTACGTAGGCGATCATGTCCCTCCACAATCTTCTATCCACAGTGCATCGTATCAGTTCTGTTGTTGACTGTTTTCCATGCCATGACACCAAGCTATCCAGTATTTTCTCCCTTTGTCGTCCGCGATCCCTCTTTCCTTTTATTTTGCCAGTTGTAACCAAGTATTCCAACTTTCCTCTTCTCATGATGTGCCCGAAAAATGTTGATTGCTTCTTTCTGACGTTTTTTAAGAGCTCCCTTTTTGTGTTGGCCTCTTTGAGAACTTCCTCATTGGTCTTTTTATCTGTCCAGGGAACTTTCAACATTCTTCTGAGAAATCCCATCTCTGTGGCCTCTAACTGTCTTTTCATTTGTTTGTCTACTGTCCATGATTCACTTCCATAGGTCAGAATTGGTTCTATATAGCACTGATGAACTCTCTTTCTCATTTGTATTGACATAGATTTGTTGCATAAGATATTTTTCATTTTCTTAAATGCTATTTTGGTCTGAGCTATTCTGCTTTTAATGTCTGTGGTGCATGTCCCATCTGATGTAATTATTGTGCCCAAGTATTTGAAACGTTGCACTTGTTTTAGATTTGTCTCGTTTATTTGTATGCTGCATGATGGTGATGATTGTAAATAACATTAAGGAGGCATATAAAGTGGTTAAAAACTAATCTACTGATTATCAAATAAAGATCCAAAATATTATTCAATAAATAAGTAAAAGGTTCGATCAAATCACATGAGATTATCACATGAAAAATAAATCTAACATCAAGTAAACTTGATGTATGAAACCATCATCTCGGCCACGTATGTGACGTCATACAAACTTTGAGATAGGGATAGAGTCAAGTCAGACTCTAAGGTAAGAAGAGGCGTCAATGACAAATGAATGAATTTATGATGACTTTTAAAAATGGATGTTTCAAGGGCAGAGAATACTGTCTGATAGAAGCTGGCACATATATTAACCATATTGTGATTATGCTAATACATTATCTTTTTCAGTGTCAACATTTTAAATTATAATTCATAGTGACATTTATATTATGGCATCCTCTTAATTGACTTAATTGACCTAATGTTATTCTCAGCAGATTCTGTTCGTCTTAAATGTTTCAACTTTTACAATATGATTGTTTGAAGATTGTCAACATTCTTATAAGGTCGGAGAATGGCGTAGTTGCCGGGTGAAAATGAAAGGTTAAGAATAAGATTGTCACCTGAAGGTTGTTTATCTGTGATCTGCAGTCATATTCTGTCTATATGCTATCATCCGTAGACTCTGCTCTAGTAGACTGTTTGAACCAGTAGACTGTTTGAATGTTGTCACCAATAGACTGTTTGAATGTTGTCACCAGTAGACAAAAAATGTGGTCACATGTAGTCTGTGGGAATATTGCCATTAGTAGACAGTTAGGTGTTGTAACCAGTGGAATCTGTTTGAATGGTGTCACAAGTAGACTCTGTTCGAATGGTGTTACCAGTAGACTCTGTTTGAGTGTTGCCACCAGTAGACTGTAGACTGTAGGAATGTTGCCACCAGTAGACTGTTTAAATGTTGCCACGAGTAGACTATTTGAATGTTGCCACGAGTAGACTGTTTGAATGTTGCCACGAGTAGACTTTTTGAATGTTGCCACCAGTAGACTGTTTGAATGTTGCCACGAGTAGTCTGTTTGAATGTTACCACCAGTAGACTGTTTGAATGTTGCCACGAGTAGACTGTTTGAATGTTGCCACGAGTAGACTGTTTGAATGTTGCCACCAGTAGACTGTTTGAATGTTGCCACCAGTAGACTGTTTGAATGTTGTCACCAGTAGACACTTGTTTAATGTTGTCACAAATAGACTGTTTGGATAATGTCACCAGTAAACTACGTTTGAACGTGGCCAACAGTAGACTGTTAGAATGTTGTCAACAGTAGATTGTTAAAATGTTGTCACCAGTAGACTGTTAGAAAGTTGTCATATGTAGACAGTGAGAATGTAGCCATCAGTAGGTAGTTTGAATGTTGTCACCAGTTGACTCTTTGAATGTTGCCACCAACAGACTGCTAGACATTTTGTCACATGTAGGCTGTAGGAATGTTGCCATTAGTAGGCAGTTTGAATGTTATCACCAGTGGACTCTGAATGTTGTCACCAGCAGACTGTTTGAATGTTGTCTCCACAGGACTGTTTCAAAGTTTTCACCAGTAGACTGTTTGAATGTTGTCTCCACTTGACTGTTAAAATGTTGTCACCAATAGACTGTTTGAATGTTGTCTCCACTGGATTGTTAAAATGTTGCCACTAGTAGACTGTTTGAATGTTGCCACCAGTAGACTGTTTGAATGTTATTTCCACTGGACTGTTTGAATGTTGTCACCAGTAGACTGTTTGAATGTTGTCACCAGTAGACAAAAAATGTGGTCACATGTAGTCTGTGGGAATATTGCCATTAGTAGACAGTTAGGTGTTGTAACCAGTGGAATCTGTTTGAATGGTGTCACAAGTAGACTCTGTTCGAATGGTGTTACCAGTAGACTCTGTTTGAGTGTTGCCACCAGTAGACTGTAGACTGTAGGAATGTTGCCACCAGTAGACTGTTTAAATGTTGCCACGAGTAGACTATTTGAATGTTGCCACGAGTAGACTGTTTGAATGTTGCCACGAGTAGAATTTTTGAATGTTGCCACCAGTAGACTGTTTGAATGTTGCCACGAGTAGACTGTTTGAATGTTACCACCAGTAGACTGTTTGAATGTTGCCACGAGTAGACTGTTTGAATGTTGCCACGAGTAGACTTTTTGAATGTTGCCACCAGTAGACTGTTTGAATGTTGCCACCAGTAGACTGTTTGAATGTTGCCACCAGTAGACTGTTTGAATATTGCCACGAGTAGACTGTTTGAATGTTGCCACGAGTGGACTGTTTGAATGTTGCCACCAGTAGACTGTTTGAATGTTGCCACCAGTAGACTGTTTGAATGTTGCCACCAGTAGACTGTTTGAATGTTGCCACCAGTAGACTGTTTGAATGTTGCCACGAGAAGATTGTTTGAATTTTGTCACCAGTAGACTGTTTGAATGTTGCCACGAGTAGACTGTTTCAATGTTGCCACCAGTAGACTGTTTGAATGTTGCCACGAGTAGACTGTTTGAATTTTGTCACCAGTAGACTGTTTGAATTTTGTCGCCAGTAGACTGTTTGAATATTGCCACGAGTAGACTGTTTGAATATTGCCACGAGTAGACTGTTTGAATATTGCCACGAGTAGACTGTTTGAATATTGCCACGAGAAGACTGTTTGAATATTGCCACCAGTAGACTGTTTGAATATTGCCACGAGTAGACTGTTTGAATATTGGCACGATTAGACTCTGTTTGAATGTTGCCACGAGTAGACTGTTTGAATGTTGCCACGAGTAGACTGTTTGAATATTGCCACGAGTAGAGTGTTTGAATGTTGCCACCAGTAGACTGTTTATCAATGTTACCACGAGTAGACTGTTTGAATGTTGCAATAGTAGACTGTTTGAATATTGCCACGAGTAGACTGTTTGAATGTTGCCACGAGTAGACTGTTTGAATATTGCCACGAGTAGACTCTGTTTGAATCTTGCCACGAGTAGACTGTTTGAATGTTGCCACCAGTAGACTCTGTTTGAATATTGCCACGAGTAGACAGTTTGATTATTGCCACGAGTAGACTGATTGAATGTTGCCACCAGTAGACTCTGTTTGAATATTTCCACGGGTAGACTGATTGAATGTTGCCACCCGTAGACTCTGTTTGAATGTTGTCACGAGTAGATTGTTTGAATGTTGCCACCATTCGACTCTCTTTGAATGCTGTATTAACTACACCCTACTCGAATGAGTGCGCCATCACAATACTTCACTCATCTCAATAATGTCGACACAGAACTCTGCTCATCTGAATGTTCTTTTCTTCAGACTCTTCTAGTGTTAAGTAATATAGTCACCCCAAGTTTTCATCTCGACTGAATGCTGTCTACTGTAGGCTTTACACATCTGAATGCTATCATCAGTAGATTGTGTTCTTCATGATGTTGTTAACATTGAAGTTTGCTTTTCTCAATGTTGTCACAGTAACCGTTCTTTTAAATATTGCCACAGATGGACTTTTGTTTTTAACATTTCAGCAATTATGGATTCTGCTAGTCTAAATTGTGTTACAACTAAAATTTGCTAGACTAAATGTTCGAATCATTAAACTCAATTCGAAGGAACATTGATATCAATAAACTATGCTAGTCTGAATGTCGTCACGTATAAACTCTGTTCGTCTCAAAGTTGTCACCACTAATACTTGCTCAACTGAATGTTGGCATTAGTAGACTCTCTTTTATTTTTATAAAATAGTCTCTTTTTATAGACTCATATTACTATACTTGAATGTCTGTTGTTATGAGAAGACTACTCGCCTGAATATTGTCATCAGTAGACTCTCAGCTCGAGTTCATGTTGTCATCAGTGTACACCGAGTTTCTCTGAATGTTGTCGTGACGTTTCTCTCATCTGAGCGTGACATCTTTAGACTCTACTTACATGAAGATTGCAAATAGTAGAGTCTGCTCATCTAAATGTTGTCACCAAAATAACAAGGAGGCGTGACTCAAAGCATTAGATCGCGTCTTTGGTGAACATGAAGGATTCCATTAACGCGAGGAGAGCTATGCAATAGACAATAGACACTGAATTATTTTTAAACTGCCCCATCATCATCAGGTCTGAGGTGGTCTTTGCAGAAGATTGCAGGTCAAACACAGCCAATCTGAAAGAATATGTCTTTAGCCAGACCTCTCACTTTTAAATGTCATATAGTTCTTTTTAATTTGCATTTTGGATATTTAACTAAATTAATTCACAGTCACACTAGCTTTCAATACAAAAATTGAAGTTCGACAAGATACGGAGTATCAAATATTCTTTTATTAAATGAAATAGACTGGATGCTAAGACATACAATAACGGTTTCCTAGAGGATTAAATTGCCTATTTGTTATCAGAAATGGGACAATACTTAGATCGACAAGTGGAACAAGACAAACCCATAGAAGTCAGATAGATTTTATACAAATAAGAAAAGATTAACCAACAACAGAGCTATCTCCCAACATTATAGCCGATAATGATCATACAATGAGGATTATCAGGCTTAGAAAACCAGTAACAAAGAGAAGATACGTAAAGACAAAAATGAAAACAAAAATAACAGGCAATAAAACTAAAGAAATTAAAAGATGAACAACCAAAGAAGACTTTCAAAGAAATACTAAAAGTAGAATTTAAGAGATTACCTTAAGAACTAAACACGTGGAAGAAAAGTATAAACCAGAACCAACATCGCAACAACATTGTGTGGAGCAAAATCTAAGAAAGAAAGAAAGAAGGGCACCTTGTTGCACATTGACACAATCAGAGAAACAGTAAAAGAAGAGAATAAAATTATGCAAAGATTGCAAGAAGACAAACTAAGAATAATATAAAATGCATGCCTCAGCACGGACACTGAATTATAAAAAAGTGGTGTTCGAATTTGTAAATCAAAATACTTTGATATATATAGATAAAGAAAATGAGCAGGGACTTTAAACAGTTACAAGAGACAAACCATTAGATAGAACCAAAGCAAAAAACGTGAATTTTGGTACCTATAAACTCAAAACATACACTAACTCACAACATACACTATTTCCCCACTAAAGGCATCCACTGGGAAGAAAATAACAGATAGAGGCAAACAAATAAAAAAAATGGGTGGAACATTATACATCATTTTATTCAAAAGAAAACACTGTTACACCAAACGCCCTCCAATGTCTCCCACCTATGGAAGAGTTAGACATTGAGCCAACTGTAGAAGAACTTAGCAATGCCATAGATAGCTTGACCACCTGCAAGGACAAAATGGGATGAGCACCCCCCCCCCCCTTTTCCCTCGATCTGATCATATTCTGCCAAAGTGCACTGTTACATCCCCTGCATGAAGTACTACATCAATTCTGGTAAGAAAACCATTTCCCGAGATATGAGAGACTCCGTGAGTGTAACTCTCTAGAAGAAATAAAGGAGAAAGAAGCGACTGCAACAATTACAGAGGTATCTCTACAACAACTACAGAGGCATCTCCGTTCCCAGCATCATCGTCAAGACCTTCGCCAGAGTCATCTTAGGAAGGTATCCTGAATCACAATGCGGTTTTAGATCCGAAAGATCAACTGCAGACATGATTTTCTCTCTACGTTTACTTCAAGAACAATATAGAAAGCAGAAAAAGCCTCTCTTCATCGCCTTTATCGACCTTACAAAAGCCTTCGACCTTGTCAGCAGGGACTGTCATTTAAAAATAATTTCCAAAATAGGCTGCCCACATACTCTGCTAATGCTAGTCAAATCGTTTCATTCAATACGACGGCTACCATTCAATACGACGGCTACCATTCAATACGACGGCTACCATTCAATACGACGGCTATCTTTAAATAAGACGGCTACAATTCAATACGACGGCTACCATTCAATACGACGGCTACCATTCAATACGACAGCTACCATTCAATACGACGGCTGTACCTCACAATCCTTCAACTTGCGCAGCGGTGTCAAGCAAGTTCTCGTTCTTACTCCGACCCTATTTGGAATCTTCTTCTCTGTTCTATTAAAACATGCATTCTGGAATGCTAACGAAGGATTTTAGCTTCATACTAGATCTGATGTTCGGCTGCTCAATCTCGCAAGACTAAAGGCAATGTCAAAAACCAGACATATCACTATTAGAGTCATGTTATTTGCTAACGACGCTGCACTTGTCATGCAAAATCAGGAAAAACTCCAGAGCATGGTACTTCGCTTTTCGCATAACTGCAGACACTCCAGTCTAACAATAAGTTTGCAGAAAACTATTATACTCGATATGGATGTCAAAGCAACACCTGCAGTCTCTATCGTCAACTACAAACTCCATGTCGTGCAGAAGTTACAGCTACCTGAGGCCCATCATCTAACGACAACCTATTTCTACATGCAGAAATTGAAACCCCCATTAGTAAAGCTGCTACCATCTTCGCCCCGGTTACAAGGCTTGTCTGGCAAAACAGTAAAATGACAACTGAAACAAAGGCCGCAGTTATAACTCATGCTTTATTAGTTTCCTCTTGTATGGCAGCGAATCATGGACAACTTATGCAAGGCAGGAGAGAAAGTTAAATGTATTGCATATGCGATGTCGTATTCTTGGTATCACCTGGAAGGATAAAATGACAGGGGACTGTCTAGCTACAAGTTTTATCCTCTTCGTAAAGGGTTCTTCATGTGGTGCTACCTACACGACTGGCTTTCTGCTTCGTCGTAAACCGCTCCTGATTGGTTGTTGACAGTCAGGAGGTCTACGGTCTCTTTGAGTAACCGCTGCACAGCCTCCTTACCTCGTTCTTTGAAAGCTACACTGACATTTCTGGCTAATGCGTGACCCGCAGACCGATCCCCACGCCTTTCCCCAGCAAGGCCTTAACCCATGTTTTTAGCTAGGGTAAAATAGCCCTCCCGATTCCCCCAAAGAAACTACCGATGCCTCGACCTTTCATGCTTTCGACCTCCTATAAACACCGGGAACTCATCATTCGACCGACAGCAGTAAAACTCTTCGTTTGGCCTGCATAGTGATGAAAAAGTGTGTGTTTCATCATTATTTTATCAAGATGTTTCCTCACTCTGTACCGACATCCCACTAGTGAATGGAATGAAGTTTGTTGTTGATCTGAAAAAACCAATGTGTAATTTATGTTGAGAAAAGGCACGCTCCTGAGCGATGTTACCAACACAACTCCGACAGGTCTTGGTGAAATGAGATCACTGTAGACAGACATTTTTTACAGCGTTTTCCAATTCCATCTCGCGCTCGCTGTGGACATCGAGAACGGCGTCTGTAATGCGGGGGGTCGTGGGAAAGGCTAAGATGTTTTCCAAAGTGTCGTTTATGATAAAGGTGGCTCCTATTTCAGAGTTTAACGATGGCTTTATTTGGCTCCCTTCTAAATGAGAAAAGAATCTCATTTTGAATTTTTGTTCCACCCACGTGCGCCCCCGCTCTTATGACCATCGTGTTCAATGCGGTGATAAAAGCCTCGGCTATCTTGTATAACCCAGGTGCAAAGATCACGAGGAAGGAAGATCTAACATCAACACTGCCAATTACGCTGATAGTGAGATGTTAGTAACGGATCCAGACAATACACGTTGAAATAATTAAGTGTAAACTGTATCTCCACCAGGCCCACCTCATATTGAGTCGATATGTCAATGTTTTGGGGCAGTTTGACGAAAAAGTGACCGGGGTTATTTTCTTTAAAAATATCTAGAGGCATCGCTTGGTAGGGTAACATACAATCTCATGGTCGCTTTTTATCGTCTCGTCTCCAACTTTGGATTTGGAAGCATATAACACAGACAACTGCTCAGCAGGGCTATCCTTAATTTTCCGTCCTTTGCGTCTGCCTTTGCGGTGGTCAGATTGAACAGCGAGACCTCGACAACGGCATATATAACCACCATTCGACACAAAAAGACATCTTTAATCGCGGGAATAGTTTCCCAAATACAGACCAGAGCGAGGTTCTCTCTCTTCTCGGGTTTAGGGCGCGCAAGAATGGATCATTGAAAAATTCACCTTCTTCTGCCATCTCTAGTTTTTGTAACTGGCAATGTCCCTTCTCAGTATCCAACTGCTGAATGAGGAATCATAAACAAACCACTTGACTAAACTCTCTTTTCGTTCCAATGACGTGCGACGTTCAGTTATAACGTTCTCGATCTTTTACTCGCGTTATTCTTCAACTTTTTGAACTTCTTGCGCGTCCAATGACACCTCTATTTCACCACCCTTTTCGTCTTTCAGCACATCTGTAGCAGGTCTCGTTCCATTTACTCGATTGATGGTAAACAGTTCCTCCGTCCAAATCGGGACGCTTTTTTTAAAAATTAACTCTGCCCAAGACCAGTCTAACTCGATCACCCCCCTTATACAGGATTATTTCAAATTTGAAGTGCTGTCTGTTATTATACAACTTTGTCGAGCTCGGAAAAGTGGATGTGAGCTACTTGGCTGCAGAACACTTAACCCAACGGTTAATGGGATGCATCAATTGGGAAGCGACTCACTCAATACCAACCTCCCCATCTCCCGTCACATAAACGAACCAGAAGCTGTGGTGACTGACATTGCATCAGGCGTCAATTCGAGTAACCAAGCTGGTATTGAAAGAGAGGTCAATTCAAGTTCAAGTAACTCACCACCTGCATTATCCTGTCCCACCAATAACTCGACAGGCGCCACAGAGTGTACATTTGTTTTGGAGGACGCAGACATTTCACCACGAGCTTTGTTCTCCACTCTACCGATGAGATAGACTGAACATACATTCGAAAGACACTTGAGGTTATTGTTTGTTTATATTCACTTTAATACTAATGCTCTTCTCTGAACGGTTACTTTAGCATCATCATCATGTGCCATACCTGTTGGCGCAGACGATCATGTCCTTAAAAATCTTCTATCCACAGTGCATCGTATCAGTTCTGTTGTTGACTGTTTTCCATGCCATGAAACCAAGCTATCCATTATTTTCTCTCTTTGCCGTCTGCGATCTCTCTTTCCTTTTATTTTGCCAGTTGTAACCAAGTATTCCAACTTTCCTTTTCGCATGATGTGCCCGAAAAATCTTATATTTTTTTTCGCTCCTTCCATCCTAATGCTCTTCTCTGATTGGTTAATCTATGTATCAGTCAATGTTGTCATAGTAACTCTCTGCTTGGTTTATTTATTTGTCTATCATTCACATGTTTTTAAATTATATTGAAAACTAGCACACGAGCGCATTCGTGTTATAAGTGGGGTGCTTACTATAAAGAAGGTTATACAAGAACCATCGCACATATTTCATTCAGAGCTGGGGCAGTGTTAAATATGACTTCCCCAAGTGTAAGTCGAGACAGTTATACGACAAACTGACTCCTGGTCTGTTCAAGTTGGAATATTCGGGCAATGGGATTATATCCTTGTGTAGCAAGACCTATCACTGCTTTGGGGACTGTGTGAAAATTAGCACGAAGGGTCTTAATAAACACCGCAACAAGAACTTATATAAGGATAAATTCACAGAGATCCGAACTAAAAAGCAAGCCTGAGTGGTAACAGTATGGGATTTAAAACACACGAAGGATCAATATACACATACACGCAACATCGTAACTAACTTTCCTTATTCTACATCAAGCGACAGGTCCATTCTGATAACATAACCACATCCACACTACCTGTTTAATAATGTCAAGCATTTTATTAATTATATATATATATATATATATATATATATATATATATATATATATATATATATATATATATATATATTAATATTCACATACAATAACTACTTTTTTAATATATGTAATTTCGTTGTTATAATCTTAAATTGGTTGTCTATTATGTTAAAATGTATTAGTTTAAGTTGTTGTCTATTCTATTTGAATTAAAATATAAACTAATGTTTTGTCCCTTCTTGAGAATGAGAGAATAATGTGTGGAAAGAGAGAATAATTAGTATCACAGATGAAAGCTATGTCACTGAAAGGCCGATGACGTCAGCAAATTAAGACAGCACGCATTTAAATACCAAATTTTAAAACAAGCTTTATAATTCAGAAACTTCAAGACCATTACCAATAACACCAAGGAACCCACGGATCCAACCCACGACCCAAACCCCGACACTACCGCCGATACACCTGAATGACCAACCTCCGACCAAGGCCAAACCTGGATGTAGGGGATGGGCGTAGTTTCGGATGTATTATTCGTCATACCTTACTACTCACGGAAACCATGTCAAGTCTCGATGAAGCTTGAGTATAAAAAAGAAAGCACTAAAACCAAGAGACTAAACAATAAACTAACAATACGAATCTGAAAGAACTTCATTTAGGACAAGCACAAACAACTATACCGTTGCTCTCTACCTCTCTGCCGATATTCGCATTTATTTGGATATCTAAAGATTTTTATTCTGGTTTTTTATTTTTGTTCTGCTTGAATATCTTTCAACGTGACACGTTGACCATTCTCTAGCCTTATTTTAGTGACAAATCTGAAATATCCAATTTCTCATGTTTGTGTTTTAACCATCCTCAAAAAGATGATTTTGTGTGTAGCATCGGACAACATTCTTTCTTGTGACTGCTATTAGGATTATGCATTTTTACAAGTACACATCACAAGAGAACACTAACGTATAAACCCTTTAATATCTGCTATATCAAGTATGTTGGAAATAGTCATGAACATACGAATCTCTTTTTTAAAAAAAGGTGTTTTATTTTCGCGGTGCACGTCATTGATTTATTGAGTTATTTGCGGGTCATCATCACTGCACTTCGAAAATGTCCTTTGGTGCTCAGATCCCCTCCTCATAAAGTCTCGCAGTATCCAGCGACTGACGACTCCAGTTCTATGTTGGTTGATACGTCTTCTTACACCCCCACTAAATTTCTCGTTTTTGACTGTGCTCATCTCAACTCCCATCTCTTTCATCCGAAGGAGTGACGTGGACTCATGATTGTCGATGTCCTGTGATCTTCCCACATCTTGGAGGGTATTGATGATGTCCGCCTAATCCATTGGTTGACCGTCCTCAACGACAGCGCAGTCGATCAACCTTCTCGCTCTTTTCATTTCCCCGTACTCCCTTTAGTCCATTGACGTTGACAAAGGTGACCTTTCGTATTTGTGAGTTCTGCAATGAGTCATTGCATGTGTACAGAGCCCGCCTCCACTTTTTTTCATGTCATCGAATCACTCAGTATGCAGTCGTTGGTGTAATCTTGTGACTCTAACCAGATGAATGCCCTGGTCACTGCAATTACCTACATCGTTATGCTACTCGTGGTCATAACGTATGCACCACTGTCTGCCTTTACTATTCTGCCTACCGAGCCTGCTGAAAATGTCCATGCACTCCTTTGGTGTCGTATTACAGATCTGTCTGTATAGAAGACTGCCTCATTCTCATCGGTGATTTCCCAGATGTAACCGTTGACCTTCATAATGACCACGCCTGAGTTATGTTCCCTGCATTTCCTGTCGAGTGTGGCAATACACGAGAGTGTCCCCCTGAATGATGTAGGCACCGGTATCCACTCCTCGCCAGCGTTGATATTGGTAAGCCATCAGAACTGTTTAATGCCATCATCTGCTCGGCCCACCCATGATTTGCCTCTTTTTAGTCTGAAACCTCTACCTGTGTTGAGCTCGTGATGCATTGGGTGATCCCTCGTACACCCCAAGGTAATGCGCATAGCTTCATTCTGTATTTTCTCCAGCTTGTCAATTTTCTTCGTACTGACAGTAACAATTGCCAGGGCATACTCCATTGGTGCGGTGACTAGTCCCTGTAACACAGTGGCAATTAACCTCTGCTCGATGTTAGCAGCTGCCATGACCTTCAAGATGGCTAATCCTTTGCGAGATATTATTATCACATGATCGACTTTGTCCATAAAACACAGGCTGCGATCAAACTTAACTCCGAGGTATGTCATCAACCTGTCCCTGGTCACCTCATAGGCTCCCATTAGTATCACCGCTGTTTCCGTGTTAACGATATCATTGTAAAGTAAGAACCATGCAACCGATGCTTTGTTAGGATTAACCAATGCACCTGATACTCCACACCAGGAAGAGATGCGATCGAGTTCATTTTTGCATTGTGGGGGGCGATTTCCCTTCTTTCTCTTCCCTACCTGTCGATATACCAGAAAGTCGTCAGCAAAAGCCATAGTTCTTTCCCTCTCATCAACTGTTGTTTCTGTGATCGTTATTGTGTACACGTTAAATGGAACTGGTGACAATGGTGAATCTTGTGGCAGACCTGGACAAATGGATTTTGGCTCGGATGACCAACTTCTACATCTGAGAATCACCTTCATCTGAAACAGTGCTGCAATGGTCCATCTAATAAGGAAGGGATACACTGCGAGTTTGAGGGGCATATGCACGAGGTATTCAAATGGTACTCTGTTGTGTGCATCCTCCAGTTCTATAAACAGCAGCACGTCTTCTCTCGTCTGTGGAAGCCTTTGAAGACGTCATAAGCGAAGACTGCCGCTTTGAGCCATGTCTCTTTGTTATAACTATAACCACCGATTGTGGGTGTGAATGGACGTATATGTTCAATATGGCATGTGAGTACACGGGCACCATTTTCTCCAGTAGCTTGCTTGTAGTATTCTGCATTGTGATGGTTCTGACAATGTATTGAGAATGGCCCTTGCTAGGCTTCGGTATCGGCAGTAAGCGGCTATGTAGCCACTCCTCCTTAATCTGGCCACTCTGCATACTTGCATTACACTTTTTGGCCTGTTTTTTTTCCCAGTCGTCGTCAGCTAAATCGCCTATGTCGTCGTACTGAACACTATCTGGACCTGGAGCAGAGTTGTGTAACCTTTTAAATGTTGTGCGAATGGTATTGGTTTGTGATTGTACGATCTACTCCAAGCACTACATCCTCACACAATTCTGAGAGTGATCTCCGTACCCTCAATATTACAGCCTCATTTCTTTGGTCAGTCCCCTCAATGTAGCTGGCAATCAGGGCCTTCCCTTTGCTTTCACCAGATGTGTGCCATATCTGGCCTGTGCTCTGGAAGTCTGGTATGCCTCATGTCTCGTGTTGCAGCATTCATGCTCTCATGAAGGCGCCAAAATGTGGCTAGCAATTTTTCTGTTCACACTTTTTTGCAGAAATTATCCCACGTTGCACCCTTAGCCTGATTAGCACATACGTTAAAGCACGCCATATTGTCGACCTCTGCTTTTAGACGATTCAAGAGGTCAGTTTGTATTTGTCCAGTCTTTCTGGCTTTCTGTCATGTCTTGGCTGTTTTTCTCTTGATCGGCCAAGCTTCCTCGACTTCTACAATCCACCAAGACAGCTGTGTCCATCTCTCCTGCCTCCTGCAAGGGGCGCCCTGCTTCGTATGTCTGATTTTGCTAAAGACGTACTGATCTGTGTTATCATAGTAAAATGTGTTGTGCTGGCTTTTCTGGCTTCATTTTCTGCCTTTCTCAATCAGGATAACATATGGATAGTGATCACTTCCGTGGAATCCCAGTATACGCAACATGCAAACCGGTTGAAGACAACAGTGCCAGGTCTATGACCCTATCTCCTTTTAGAGGCCCTTTTTAGAGTGGCCATTCTGGTTGCCTTCCATTGTACAAGCAAAGTAAATCGACTGACACCAGTCCGTCCCTATGTCTTCTCACTGCTTGTTAGTTATGACGTTACCACACTGATTGCCTCTAGTATTAAAGTTTCCTCAGAGATTTAAGTTTTCCTCCTCGAACGCGAAGAAATTGCCATTGTCGTGTGTACACCTTCCCATTACAGATGTACTCATTTATAACCACGAAAGAAACTGGGGTTTGCACCCTAACCGCGTGCACCTGGAACTCTTCACTGTCCCAAGTAGACATAACAGACTTAGCTGTCACCATGTTGTTTCGCAAAAAGGATGGACTGTCGAAAGTGTCGTCTAATGTTGAAATAGTAAAATGCACGGGCACGAACAGTCCTATCATCAAGAAGTATTTATTGCAAAATCATTATATCTCCACCACACAGTAGCTTATCAAGAATGGAACGTCATTGATTTATGGAATCACAGTTCCAATATGTAACGCTGACATATTTTAGGACTAACCCCTCGCACATTAACCGTTTACACATACCACCACGTTTACTTTTTCTTCTTTTCCTTCTTGTTGTTTAGACTTCATCTGAATATTTAATGTCCTCATTGTTGACTTTGACATTGAAAGTCGATGCTGTGGAGAGTCTAAACTCACATGCACGGTCCAGAAACTGTTTCCGAGTTATAAACTGGCCAACTCCAGTCAGTCAGCTCTTCGTCACGTGGATACACTGTGAGCTTCTAATTTCTTAATTTACAAGAACACATAAATGAAATTACGCGTCCTTGACAACAAGCCTGCGAAAACAGACCGCTATCTTGGGATGCACCAAAATGCATATTAGGTTTTACACTGATATGTTAATTATTTACATACCATAAGTTTTTTAACCGATCTGTAAAATTTCTTTGACATAATGGCGTAAATAAGAACATTTGCTGAGGAGTTAACTGTCCAAATGAATTCCTCAAATTGCATTAGAAGAGTTTTCAAATCTGCGCTAAAGTAAAAACGAAATCTAGACTCTGCTAACACATGCACAATGCAGCTTATTATATTCACAAAAAGGAAAACACCGCATGCAGAAAGTAACATCAAAGTGAGTCTTATATCAATGTTACTGATGCTGTGTTTACCAGTTAAGGTCAGACGAAGCTTACTAGCAACACGTAACTTATAAAAAGTAAAACTCGAAAGCACTAGCAACATTAATGTTAGCACTGGAGAAATAACAATACATTCCATAACATCTCGAATGACACGAAATATCGCAATATGTTTCATGACAATGTCAGAAACCTTCACTTGTGGCATTGATCGACCATACTTGACGTCAAACGACCACTCTATTTTGAAGGTCAAGAACATCCATGATACCATAATACATAAAAACAACGACACTAAAGCTATTGTTAGGATGACACGTTTCGGGGTAATCAATCGAGCTGCTTTAAATGGGAAGAAAACTGCTAGGAACCTTTCAAATGCGATGATTGTAATATGAGCTCCAGATATTGCTATACCAAGACGAGACATGAAATAACCATAGGTTTCAAAATAGATGTAACAAATATTGGCTAGCACTAAGTCTATGTGGTCAAGAACACATTTAAACTTTCTTGTACCTGTCATTACGAGAATTAGGAAATCACAGACGGCCATCGAGAGCAATACAATACTGATGGTGTCTTTGAATCGCAGTCGATATAAGACGATAATTGTGATGACATTACCGAAGGAACCAATGACAGCGATGACTTGAACCATAACACAGTCGATAAAAATATTGAGACCTTGAAGTAAGGCAGTGTCGTTTGGTATTTGAACCATCAAAAGAGCTGTGTTATTCGTCCACGATTCTGGTCTGTTCATGTCTGGGGATATAAGTTAACGGGAACAAAAGGAAACATAAATGTTTTGTTAACAAAGTAATAAATGGATTATTCAATACAGTAACAAGAAATAATTAATAATTAAGTACTAAGGGGCAGGCTAACTTCATTGAGCAAGGCTTAGATACTAAGGCTTGATAAAGTTAATGGCAATTAGATAATGTAAAGCTAAGAAAGTCAGGAAAAATAATACAAAGATGCCAAAGCAATGACTGAACTAAGTTGATGTAATCAATCTAATGTAACTGCACACAAAAAGAAAACTGAAAACTTAGAAGAGACGACTATCTATTACTATATATATATATTATATCAGTTGTGGCCGACAATAAGAAAACCAACACATTATTGAAGGTCAGTCTTGACCTGGTTGGCATTTTGAGATTGAAATCAAAAGAGATTGAAGGATATGAAAACAGATTTGTATCTGTGTATGTGTTGAGGTGAGATGGACATTGAGAAATAAAATACGTCCATGGCCCACAAATGTGGACATTACATATCTATTTCTATTGAAACACACAGATTACGTTTGAACTCTATATTTCTTTTCTTTTCTTTTTTTTTCTCTTTCTTTTTTTCTTTCTTTTTTTCTTTCATGTTGTTACACAGATTAACTGAACACAACCTACTCTTTCGTGTACTCTTAAGAAAGCAGGTGTATGATTTACAACAAATTTGACCTTTAATCTAACATGTGTCATGAAACAGGCGGCATGTTTGAGCTCTTCACCGGTTCCCTATAATGTATTATGTATAATAGTTTCTGTTGGCCTTAACTGTGTCCTTAGGTTGTTGAGAGTCACGCAGTCCTGTAGAGTATACTCTGGGTTTTTCCCGAATATAGTCTCAATTTCCAAAGTAAATGTGTTCTACCGTGTAGGTTTGCTCTAATTCCACAGTCCCCTGTTCTGAATCTGAATTTCGTGGTTCACTCAAGTCAACTGAGATCGTTTACGCTGTTATGTTCGGGCTAATATTTCTCATACAACTCTCTAAATTCTGTTTTACTAACTTGTTTTAGAATGATCTTTACGTATTTGAGATTTCTGGGTGATTATACTCTTGAAGGCTCACATCTGTTTTTGTGAGGTCGATTAATTTTTCATTTACAGAGATGGCATTGTGCGTTAGTATCTCCTGCAGGACTATTTCAAACTTCCTTGTCAGGAAACATACGTTGGACATTTTTGTCTGAAACGAGCTGTCCTGTTTCTGATTTTACATCTATGACTGACCTTGCGTTACTGAAAATGACATTTAGAGAAAGGACCTCTTGTTTGTTGAGAGTTGGTATGGCTGTGTGGAGTATTATCGCCTCTTCTCTGAAATGAATGACGAGAGTGTTTCTTTTTTTTTCATTGCAATATTACGATTATTTTCTTCACCTCGTTTTCTATTCTAAAGCCGAGGATTGTTGAAGAGTTGACTCTACTCGGCTGTGAGTAATAAGATTACCAAACCCTGACTTTGATTGAAACAAGCTGTTCTGAATTCCAATCTTTCCCCACTATTTCTCTGTTAATCAGCTTCATGCTTTTTCATATGTAAGAGGTGAGTGTAAACGTATCAAGATGTAACACAATTTTTAAATTCCAGCTCTTTCACTAGTTAATAAATTCAGGGGCAGGTCATAAAGAAGGTGGATTTAAGACATCAATGAGACCTTGAACATGACAACAGAAGTGGGAGATCTGACTAAAGACAGAGGTTCTTTGAGACAGGCATTAATACAATGTTCTACAAAGGACTTGTGACCTGTAGGTGATTGGATAACAACTGGATTGGGGGGGGGGGGACGGGGAAGAACTATGGCATATGCTGATGATATCCTGGTATATCGACAATGATATGACAGACAAATGGGTAATGCCTCACCACTGAAAACTACTGAACGCATCTCTTCCTTTTGTTGAGTCCCTTGGTTAATTATAATAAAGCATCAGTGGAAGCGTTCTCACTAAAAAGTCACCAAGACATCACCAAGAAATATAAAATTAGAACTAGGTATGCTAAGAGTAGATAAACAGGTGAGTGACAAGTACAGAACGATAGTACAAAATAGATATAATGCTATTGAGAAAATACAGGACATTCAGCAGCAGTGGGAAATGCTCAAACAATCGATTCAACAAACATCAAAAGAAGTAATACCAGTGACGAAAAGAATCAACAAAAAGAAATGGATGACAGAAGAAATATTACAACTAATGGATGAAAGAAAAAAACATAAGAAAGAAGAACGGACATATAAAATATTGCACAAGGAGATCCAAAACAACTGCAGAGAAGCAAAGGAAGGATGGTTAAAACAGAAATGTGAAGAAATGGAAAAACAACAAAAGAAAGACTCAAATATTTATGCACAATCAATTAAAAGAATTAACAGGAAGAAAAGAAGCAAAAATTTCAGGATGTGTGAAATCAAAGGAAGGAAATATAATAATTGGGCAGAAGAAGACAATGGAAAGATGGACAGAATATATCAGTCAACTCTATGATGATGAAAGAACAGAATTAAACAATTCAAATGAAGACACATGACCACCAATAATGCAGAGTGAAGTAGAGGACACTATTCAACACTTGAAAAGAGGCAAAGCTCCAGGTCCTGACAATATAACAATCGAAGAGATAAATGCATTAGGAGAGCTGTGAGCACAAGTCATAAAAATTACTCCATGACATATATAACACCTGACACATACCCGAAGTTCTACTAAAATCTATCTTTGTAGCCATACCGAAGAAGTCAGGAGCTACTGATTGTGAAGACCATCGCACTATTAGTCTCATGAGCCGTATGTTTAAAATATTACTAAGAATAATCATGAGACGTGTAATGAATAAAATAAAACCGGAAATAAGTGAGGAACAATGTGGATTTGTGGAAGTAAAGGGCACCAATAATGCAATATACATCTTAAGAACATTGATAGAGAGATCTATAGAGGTAAAGAAAGACCTATATATGTGATTTATAGACTACACGAAAGCATTTGACAAAGTAAAGCATGTGGAAATAATCAATATGCTGGAAAAATTAAACATTGATGGCAAGGATCTGCGAATCATAAAAAAAAACATGTACTGGCAACAGCAGCTATACGAATTAACAACCAAACAGGACAATTCCTATTTATAAAACAAGGAGTTAGACAAGGCTGTTTTCTGTCACCGGATTTGTTTTCATTTTACAGAGAATATATTATGAGATCAATAGTAGATAAAAAAAGGAATTGAAGTTAACGGTCACAACAAAAATAATTTGCGATATGCGGATGACACAGTTTTAATAGCAGAGACAGAGAACGAACTACAAGAAATGATAAACATAATAGTAAAAGATAGCTAGGTGATCTCTTTTGATGGTTCAAATACCAAACGACACTGCCTTACTTCAAGGTCTCAATATTTTTATCGACTGTGTTATGGTTCAAGTCATCGCTGTCATTGGTTCCTTCGGTAATGTCATCACAATTATCGTCTTATATCGACTGCGATTCAAAGACACCATCAGTATTGTATTGCTCTCGATGGCCGTCTGTGATTTCCTAATTCTCGTAATGACAGGTACAAGAAAGTTTAAATGTGTTCTTGACCACATAGACTTAGTGCTAGCCAATATTTGTTACATCTATTTTGAAACCTATGGTTATTTCATGTCTCGTCTTGGTATAGCAATATCTGGAGCTCATATTACAATCATCGCATTTGAAAGGTTCCTAGCAGTTTTCTTCCCATTTAAAGCAGCTCGATTGATTACCCCGAAACGTGTCATCCTAACAATAGCTTTAGTGTCGTTGTTTTTATGTATTATGGTATCATGGATGTTCTTGACCTTCAAAATAGAGTGGTCGTCTGACGTCAAGTATGGTCGATCAATGCCACAAGTGAAGGTTTCTGACATTGTCATGAAACATATTGCGATATTTCGTGTCATTCGAGATGTTATGGAATGTATTGTTATTTCTCCAGTGCTAACATTAATGTTGCTAGTGCTTTCGAGTTTTACTTTTTATAAGTTACGTGTTGCTAGTAAGCTTCGTCTGACCTTAACTGGTAAACACAGCATCAGTAACATTGATATAAGACTCACTTTGATGTTACTTTCTGCATGCGGTGTTTTCCTTTTTGTGAATATAATAAGCTGCATTGTGCATGTGTTAGCAGAGTCTAGATTTCGTTTTTACTTTAGCGCAGATTTGAAAACTCTTCTAATGCAATTTGAGGAATTCATTTGGACAGTTAACTCCTCAGCAAATGTTCTTATTTACACCATTATGTCAAAGAAATTTTACAGATCGGTTAAAAAACTTATGGTATGTAAATAATTAACATATCAGTGTAAAACCTAATATGCATTTTGGTGCATCCCAAGATAGCGGTCTGTTTTCGCAGGCTTGTTGTCAAGGACGCGTAATTTCATTTATGTGTTCTTGTAAATTAAGAAATTAGAAGCTCACAGTGTATCCACGTGACGAAGAGCTGACTGACTGGAGTTGGCCAGTTTATAACTCGGAAACAGTTTCTGGACCGTGCATGTGAGTTTAGACTCTCCACAGCATCGACTTTCAATGTCAAAGTCAACAATGAGGACATTAAATATTCAGATGAAGTCTAAACAACAAGAAGGAAAAGAAGAAAAAGTAAACGTGGTGGTATGTGCGAGGGGTTAGTCCTAAAATATGTCAGCGTTACATATTGGAACTGTGATTCCATAAATCAATGACGTTCCATTCTTGATAAGCTACTGTGTGGTGGAGATATAATGATTTTGCAATAAATACTTCTTGATGATAGGACTGTTCGTGCCCGTGCATTTTACTATTTCAACATTAGACGACACTTTCGACAGTCCATCCTTTTGCGAAACTACATGGTGACAGCTAAGTCTGTTATGTCTACTTGGGACAGTGAAGAGTTCCAGGTGCACGCGGTTAGGGTGCAAACCCCAGTTTCTTTCGTGGTTATAAATGAGTACATCTGTAATGGGAAGGTGTACACACGACAATGGCAATTTCTTCGCGTTCGAGGAGGAAAACTTAAATCTCTGATGAAACTTTAATACTAGAGGCAATCAGTGTGGTAACGTCATAACTAACAAGCAGTGAGAAGACATAGGGACGGACTGGTGTCAGTCGATTTACTTTGCTTGTACAATGGAAGGCAACCAGAATGGCCACTCTAAAAAGGGCCTCTAAAAGGAGATAGGGTCATAGACCTGGCACTGTTGTCTTCAACCGGATTTAAGTGTGCATGATATGGAGGTAGTCTCAAACATCTATGGCCATGTTCTTGAATTAACTTGTCTATTTTAAATATCTTTGTACGTTGTGTCTGTTTTACAAGTCTAAGCAATTCGGGTTTCAAGTAGCTGTCGTTAACTTGTATGTGTTCTTTTATGAGCCACGTTTTGATTGCATCTTTTGTACTTGATGATGTTGGGATTCTATCTTCTACGTTAACTACGTTATGGTATGAAGCATTGTCCATTATCAGACAAGAAGGTCGATCTAATATTGGAAGGATACTTTTCTCGATCCAGTCTTTAAATATGTGCCCATTCATTTCGGAGTGGTAGTCTCTATTGTCTATGGATTTTGAAATGAAAACGAGATGAGCATTCTGCAACAACCCATTATGTCTGCTACCTGCATGTGCAACTATCAAACGTTGCCCTTTACTGCTTGGTACTGATCTTTTAATACTTCCATCTGCTAACTGCCATTCCTTTTCATTTGTATGATGAGCGTTGATCCAAGTTTCATCTAAATAAACAATATCATAATCATTTTCGCGCATTTCCTTCACTTCACGTAAATACTTGCTTCTAAGAGCTACTAGATGTGGCTTCTCACAAATAATGTTTTTTCCACCAGCATACTTTCTAAAGGTGAAGCCTGCACTTCTTAATATTTTCCATAATGAAGTTTTTGATATTTCAATGTCGTTGTTAGTTTTCAGCCAAAGCTTCAACTTTCTAAGTGTCACTTCTTCGTTTATATCAAACATTCGACAGATTTCTCTTTTTACTAGGTCCTTATCAAAACTGTCTAACGTTTCTTTCCTTCCTTGCTTTCTTGCATTTGTTGGCAATAAATATCCGCTTCCTTTAACTATTCGATCAAATGAACGTTTACACAAACCTAAAATATGCATTGTTCTCTTCTCAGGGTTTGATAAAGAACAATAAAGATATCCCTTTTTACGCTCTCTGCAGAAGTATTGATAAATCTTTATAGCAATGTTATGCTCAGTAAAATAGTTTGCCTTTATATTCATTCTCACATAGACTTGCAGAAGATAATATGGATAGTGCCGCCTCCTTTCTGTAAATATTGAGATTTGCCTCTGAATTATGACTCGAACTCGAGTCTACGGCCGTGATTTTGACGTCACATAATTTCCGGTTTCGGCTAAAATGTCATTTTGTGCTAAACGGGAAATTTCATATGTAACATTTCTTTATAAAAATTTATAGTGGAAACATAACTATTTTAGGACGGTGCGCATTCAGCCGTGAAGGTCATGCCTATATGTTAAAGAATCAGCTGTGAGATGTAAGCATCTACATAATCCCGCCGGTGTTTATAATATCGATTAACTTTTTTTTAATATAGGTTAAATAAGGCATCTTTGAAACTGGATCACATTTCTTTGATAAAAAAATATTTTTATAGCGACATTAGTATTCTAAACCTAACTTCAAAAGATCAATGCAAATGAACAATAAGTTTTTGAAAAAAATAAATTAATGTCTAGGCAAACGAATCTGAACGGACTATAGTATATTTTCATGACATTAACATTAATTTTTGTCACTCCTTTTTTTTTTTTTTTTTTTTTTTTCAACATTCCTCTTCTAATCGTGTGCCAGAAGAAATGTGGATTGTATTTTTCTGATGTGTTTAGATTGCTCTCTTTCTGGATTGGCCTCTCTGAGAATTCCCTTGTTGGTCTTTTTGTAACACATAAAAAATTATATGTCTGGTGTAACAGTTACACATAAAAGATTATGTGTCTGGTGTAACAGTTGCACATAAAAGATTATGTGTCTGGTGTAACAGTTGCACATAAAAGATTATGTGTCTGGTGTAACAGTTGCACATAAAAGATTATGTGTCTGGTGTAACAGTTACACATAAAAGATTATGTGTCTGGTGTAACAGTTACATATAAAAGATTATGTGTCTTGTGTAACAGTTGCACATAAAAGATTATGTGTCTGGTGTAACAGTTACACATAAAAGATTATGTGTCTGGTGTAACAGTTACACATAAAAGATTGCGTTCAGACGTAACATCTTTAGTGAAACACCTTCACGTTCCGTATAGAAATGTTGAAATGTAAAGAAACGTTCTTGCTATAGCTCGTTTCAAAACATATGCCCAACTTCAAAACGCTATTACTCTCTAACCGTTTGTTAAATACTTTTGAAATTTTCCAAATGTTATTAGAATGCAAAAGACCCTTTAAATGTATATTTAACAAATATCTTGGCGCTGCAGTTTTCTTAAAGCGGCGATATTTCTTTGATGTTTGTCAAAATTGTAAATTGTGAAGCCCTAAAGAATAGAAATTACCGTAGTTGCTGGTCTACGATTAATTTTCACTAGGTAAAGGCGTGGCCGTAATGGGGAAATAACTGGATAAAACAAAACACCAGGAGAATTATTGTCTGCTCAGTTCGAGGACGGACGATAATAATATCAAGGTATACCTGTATGTCCAATTTTCATAGTTGTGTGGTCCTGAAAAGGACCGTTTGTTGAACTAATTTAAGGTAATATAGGGGCCAACATTGTGGGGGCTATATACTTTCATTCTGAATCAGACGAGTCTAAAAGATTAATAACTGTTTGGGGTTGAACATTCCACAAACCATCATTTTTCCAATATTCCTCTTCCTGTTTTAAGACGTGGTCTTCACATTTAGCCCAATAATCTTTGTCTATATTTAATAAAGCGAGATTAGCAAGAGTCTTTACATCGCATATTTTGAATGTTGTATTTTCATCTGCCACTTGTCCTTTTAATTTTGCCTAGATTAGTTCTATTGGATTTAAATGAGCATGGTAAGGTGGCAGCCTCAAACTTATATGACCGTGCTCTTGGATAATCTTATCTATTTGAAAAATCTTTGTCCTCTGTTTTTGCTTTACTAGAGATAGTAATTCAGGTTTTAAGTACATGTTATTAAATTGTATGTGCTCCTTTGTGAGCCATATCTTAATAGCATCTTTTGTACTGGATGACGTCGGCACTTTATCTTCAAGTGCAACAATGTTGTGGTACGCTGCATTGTCCATTATTAGGCAAGATGGTCGATCTAGTGCTGGGAGAACAGAATTTTCAATCCAATGTCTAAATATGTGACCATTCATCTCAGAGTGATAATCCCGATTGTCTATGGATTTTGAAAGAAAAATGAGCTCTGCATTCTGTATTAGTCCATGTTGTCGACTACCTGCATGAGCAATTATCAAGCGCTGTCCTTTGCTGCTAGGTATTAATCTCTTAATCTTTCCATCTGATGACTGCCATTCCCTTTGGTTAGTGTGGTGAGCATTGATCCATGTTTCATCCAAGTACACAATATCATAACCTTGCTTGCACACCTCTTTTACTTCATGTAAGTACTTGCTTCTCATGACTACTATATGTGGCTTCTCACAGATGATGTTTCGTCCATTGGAATACTTTCTGAATGTAAAGCCTGCAGCTCTCACATTCCTCCATAATGTAGACTTTGATATTTCAATACTGTTGTTCTTTTTCAGCGATACTTTTAATTTTCTTATTGTAACAGTTTCATTCATACCCAACATTTTGCGAATTTCACTTCTAATAAGTTCACTGTCGAAATTATCCAACATTTTTGCTCTTCCTTGTGATTTTGTATATTTTGAACATTGACGGTCACGTGCTTGAATCCAGCGATTAAATGACCGTTTAGATAAATCCAAAATGTGTCTTGTCCTATTCTCAGGGTTTTCTAAAGAATGAAATAATCTTCCTCGTTTAGCCTCTTTGCAAAAATAGTCATACATTTTTATTGCGATGTTTTGTAAACTGCAGAATTTCATTTTAAGACGCATGATAAATGTTATTGTTCCACGTTACGCCGCTGAATTAACGGAAATGGAACACACAATGCCTCGTGTTTACTACAAGTGTCTAATTGTGTCAGAGAACTCACGCGGAAAGCGTGAAAAATCGTAAATTTGAGCGTGTATAGATTTGTAATCGCTATTTTTAACTTAAATACTGTAAACACTAAGTTTTGACTACATCAATGGGTCGTTATAAATTTATATAAATCAAATAAGCAATAATAATAACCAAATGTTTGTTTTTAATGAAATTAATTCCCTGTTGGGTTCTAATCATTATAACTATACATGCAAATTTTGAAAAAAATACAAAAAGCGGTTTAAAAGATATTGATTTTTAAAGTTGGGCACGACTTATGAAACAAGCTATAACTGTGAACGTTCTGATTCTGTTCTGCGAACGTTCTGCGATTCGTCAAATGTGACTGAACTGGAAACTTAATCTGCTTCCCTCGTGATCTCTTCATGTGGTGTACTTCGCGATGTTATTTGATTGTATCTGGACTGCAGAATCTGATAACAAAGTCTTTCTCCGCGACACTATCGTTCGTTCGTGTACACGACAAGTAGTGGGTGTAATGCACTGTACACAAAGTACTCTCGTAAACGAAAACAATGAGTTTATTGACATGTAACTGATCCAATAAACAATATGTAAAAGCTAGCGGTTTACACTGCGCTCGGCTGTTCACACACACACAACTGTACTGCTGGCACCTCTGGACTGCAGTCATGCATCACGTAAACCCTCATACTCAATCGGTCCAAACACTGGAAACCCGCTAGTCTGAACCTTATCCTATCCTCCTTATATTAAACACCTGAAATTGTCTCGTCCTTCACTCGAGACGTAACTCTGCAATGGTCTAACACTTAGTTACTGCTTGGGCTCTACGAGCCATTGACTTAAGCCAAATCCACACTGGTTCTCAACCGCCCCATGTGAAACTACATCTCATGTGTCGGACTCCTCTGTATGAATCCTAATGTCTATATGACTAACACTAACTGTTCCTATCCATGTCTCCTAGTCCTATCTCACATGTGTCTGAATTCCTGTCTCAATCTCTGTTGTGGATCTTCATGTCTACATGACTAGCTCTCAATTCCTATCTCTGAATCCCCCTGTGTGTATCTTTTTCTACCAGCCTCGTACCTGGCTTAAGTATCTCGTCGCTTAACCAATCAAAATACACTACGTTGTCTCCCTGACCAATGAAACACTCCCTTACGTCAACTTCTCACCTCCAAGTTTACATTCTCATCAATCACGAGAATTTCCACTTTCTGTCTGAACTCACCTCTTCACATTCTTCCCGCGAAATGTCCACGTTTCATATTTATTCGCTCACCTCTGCTGTTACATATTTTCACCTCCACTGTTTCATTTTCAGCTGTCCATTGAACTTTCAACATTCTTTGAGAAATCCCATCTTTGTGACCTCTAATCGTATGTTCATATGTCTACTGTTCATGATTTGCTTCAATTGGTCAGAATTATCTCTATTTAACACTGATGAACTCTCATTTCTATTGACATAGACTTGCATCACGATATCTTTTTCCATTTTTCTGAAATGCTTATTTTACTGAGTTATTTTTTTATATACATATATATACATGTGGTATATCTTCTGTCTGATGTTATTATCGTGCCTAAGTATTTGACATTGAATGTATAAGTAGCCTATGTCGATTCTGGGTGAAGCTAAATTGTGCGTTGGATGAGGCAATACTTAAAAATGTCTATTATAAGTACAATAGGACGAGGGCAAGAGGGTATCTGCAAAGTAAATTAAAGGATCCGTAGGAACAAGCAGACTTGAGGGCGTGTCCAGGATACAAGGTAATTTTCCAGGGAAAAATACGCCTTCTTTCTACTTCTTTTTCTTTTTTATCAGTTAACCTTCGGCCTGTACTTTTTGGATGTTATCTTCCCATCTCTTGTTCTGCAACCTCTTCTTCTCATACTTTCACATTTTTTTTAAAGATGGCGTTTGCTTGGCAGAACCAATGATCAGTTACAGGAAGTCATTTTTGTAAAACCAAACGGAGATATAACTTTTGTACAAGAAGACTGGAATACAAAAATTAGACAAGACAAACGGAAACAATGGCACAACACTTGGAACATTCTACAACGATATCAACAATGAAAGACGACAAACGCCCTTCAAAAATAATGCCAGATAACGTTCTGATAATAGCCAACCATTTGGACAACACAGACTGTCCAGATTATCAACCAAGAACTGTCCAGATGTAAATTACTATAACCAGACTGATTATATTATGGTGAAACGTAGATTTCTGTCTGGAAAAAGCTCTGCCACTAACGAAAAACATTTCAGGAACAAAGTTTGGAAGCGACCATAATTTAATTATGACTACTATCCGTCTAAGTTTTTAAAAAAAGTTAGTAGACCGAATTCAATTTTGACATTGAGAAACTGAATGACACTAACGTTAAAGATGTCTCCTAGGCGATGGTAGGAGCAAAGTTTGCACATCTCACCATGTTTGAAATTTACAATTGTTGAATTCTTGGCCATTCCACTGAACTAAGCTATATCAGATACACCAATGAAATTCTTGACAAACGCCAAAGGACGAAGAAACAATGGATAACAGAGAACAACATCAAACCGTGTGACGTAAGAAGAAAACTAAAATGAAAAATTAAAAATATTAAAAAGTAATGTACCCCCGTCACGCCAAGTGGCGTACAGGGAATATGGTGTTAGTGACCATCAATTGTACACACCTTCAGCGCATGATTTTTGGGGTAATGTGGTCGGTATTACACCCGTGCCTCTTTACCTTCCCAGAAAAAAAAAAAATCAGGTACCCATTAAAGGCTGTGTGAATCGGAAACCGTCGGTTGGGATCGAACCCTACCTCTTGTCCTTTGTAGTCCAGTTCATTAACCACTGAGCTATCGAGGATCCACAATGAAAAATAAATCTAACATCAATTAAAATGTAAGAAACCATTATCTCGGTCACAAATGTGACGTAGTACAAACTTTGAGATAGGGAGTCACGCCAGACTCTAAAGTAGGAAGAGGAGTCAAAGACAAACGAATGAATGTATGATAGCTTTTAAAAATGAATGTTTCAAGGGCAGAGAATACTGTCTGATAGAATCTGGCACATATATTAACAATATTATGATTATGCTAATAATCTTTTTCAATGTCAACATTTTAAATTCTAATTCATAACATTTTAAATTCTAATTCATTTTTGAACGTTGCCACCAGTAGACTGTTTGAATGTTGCCATCAGTAGACTTTGTTGGAATGTTGTCATCAGTAGATTGTTTAAATGCTGTATTAACCATAATCCACTCGAATGAGTGCGCCATCACAATACTTCCCTCGTCTGAATATTGTCGACACAGAACTCTGCTCATCTGAATGTTCTACTCTTCAAACTCTTCTGGTATTAAGTAATATAGTCATCCCTAGTTTTCTGCTACATTGAATGCTCACTACCGTAGGTTTACACATATGAATGCTATCATCAGTAGATTGTGTCCTTCAGGATGCTGTGAACATTGAAGTTTACTTTTTTTCAATGTTGTCACAGTGGCCGTTCTTTTAAATATTGATACCGAGGGACTATATTTTTAACATTTCAGTAAATTTGGATTCTGCTCGTCTAAATTGTGTTACAAATAGACTTTGCTAGACTAAATTTTGCAATCAATAAACCCCGTTCGAGAGAACATTGTTATAAAAAAACTCTGTCGTCTGAATGTCGTCACATCTAAACTCTGCTTGTCTGAATGTTGTCATTTCTAAATTTTGCTCGTCTGGATGTCGCCACTTATAACCTCTGTTCGTCTCAATGTTGTCACATTTAAACTCTGCTCGTTTGAATGTTGTCACATCTAAACTCTGCTCGTCTGAATGTTGTCACTTCTAAACTCTGCTTGTCTGAATGTTGTCACTTCTAAACTCTGCTCGTTTGAATGTTGTCACTTCTAAACGCTGCTCGTCTGAATGTCGTCACATCTAAACTCTGCTCGTCTGAATGTTGACACATCTAAACTCTGTTCGTCTGAATGTCGTCACTTCTAAACTCTGCTCGTCTGAATGTTGTCATTTCTAAATTCTGATCGTCTGAATGTCGTCACATCTAAACTCTGCTCGTCTGAATGTTATCACTTCTAAACTCTGCTCATCTAAATGTTGTCAACAGTAAACATTGCTCAGTTGTATATAGACATTAGCAGATTTCTCTTTAACTGGATGATTTCACCACAATACACCTTTAGATTAAACTGCGTTACTGATAGATTGTTCTTCGCAATGTTCACTTTGAGTCTCTGTCGTATAATCTTGCCACCAGTAGACTACTCGTTTGAATATTATCAGTAGACTTTTTTGTTCAATTGTTGTCGTTAATTTTCCTCGTGTTAGTTTATTCACTAAGTGACTCAATTCGTTGCCTGTGTTTACCACTATATTTTGTCCAGATGAGTAATTTTCATCACTGGACTCCAGTATTCTGAATTTTGTCATCAGTAGACACTGCTCATTTGAATGAATGTTGCCAACAGTAGACGATGCATCTTCGAATGTTATCTCACACATTTGTTTACAGTCAGAAGAAATCTAAACAGTGGAATATTATTTAACGCAATGATGCGTTTAAAGTTGCAAAATATCAAATGTGAGCGATACAGAGACCCGGAGAGAATAGATGAATGAACTGTACAAATAAAGTTTAAGGAAACAGGAAAAGGTATAATTGAATAAATGATCGGAAAGGGTTAATCTAATGTTAATTCAATGAATCAAAGCCAGCTGTGATGCGGTTCTCCAATGCGAATAAGTGATGTTCTGCCAGTAAAATAGGTAATCTTCAACGCTCGATGAATGTGTTGAATTTGAATGAGCTACCATATGAGTACCTAATTAAGTGAGACGTCAGGGGGATACTCACGAAAACTATTACCCAAACATCTAACTGTTTTATTAATGTATGTCTTATGCAGCATTTACAGGTAACATTTCACGTTATCAGAAACACGGGTAAACCCCTAAATAATATTGAAATTGTCATTAACGAAGGATACCAGATCAGTCTCACGTATGTAACGGTAAATCCTGCAAAATTGTGGCGGAATGAAAGTCTTCTACGGTGATGAGTGGTAGAATTATTAAGACAACTATTAACAGAGTCAAAAGTGTTTCTATCACGCTGAAAGTACCTAAAGAAGGATCCGAGAATATACATCGTGTGGTCAGAGAGTTGGATAGATAAGTAGCCTTTTTTCATTTTGAGTGCAGCTATGTTGTGCGTGTGATGGGTCAGAGTTAAAACAGTTTTATTAGATGTAGAGTTAAATGACGGGATGAGATCACAAGCACAGGAAATATGGAGAACCCATTGGCAGGCAGACTGGATGATGTTTCCAGGATACAAGAGACGGCGAAAAGAATCAACAATCAAATACACTTGATGTGAGGAGTCACCACATCGTTTTAAAAAATATGAAAAAGTTATAGAAGCTGCGATAGAGGGTTAGAAATACGTGAAGGGGGTATGAGGAGGCGTCAAAGTAGTGGAAATGAGTTTCTGTTGGCTTTTAAAAATTATTGACAAAAACTACTGTCTGATAAAATGAGACACATATAATAGCAATGTTTTAGATATGCGCATGCTTTGTTATTTTCTTACTTAGAGTTCTCAATTCTAACTCACAGTGAATCCTAGCCTATGATATTATCTAGATGTTTCTAAATTAATTAATGTTGGCAGATGTAGAGTCTATTTGACTTAATTTTGTTAGCATCAGAGATTGTTCGTCACCTGATTTCTGTTCATATTGATGTTTTCACCAATAAATTGGCCATATGAGTGTTTGTGGCCGCTAGATTATACTTGTATGTCTGTTGTTATAAGAAGACTTCTCGCTTGAATGTTTATCACCGCTGGACCATACATGTATGTCTGTTGTTATCAGAAGACTTCTCGCTTGAATGTTTATCACCGCTGGACCATACATGTATGTATGTTGTTATCAGAAGACTTCTCGCTTGAATGTTTATCACCGCTGGACCATATACATGTATGTATGTTGTTATCAGAAGACTTCTCGCTTGAATGTTTATCACCGCTGGACCATACATGTATGTCTGTTGTTATCAGAAGACTTCTCGCTTGAATGTTTATCACCGCTGGACCATACATGTATGTATGTTGTTATCAGAAGACTTCTCGCCTGAATGTTTGTCACCGCTAGACTTTACTTGTATATCTGTTGTTATCGCAAGACTGCTCGTCTGAATATTGTCATCAGTAGACTCTCAGCACGAGTGCATGTTGTCATCAGTGTACACTGAGTTTCTCTGAATGTTGTCGTGACGTTTCTCTCATCTGAGCGTGACATCTTTAGACTCTACTCACATGAAGATTGCAAATAGTAGAGTCTGCTCATCTAAATGTTGTCACCAAAATAACAAGGAGGCGTGACTCAAAGCATTAGATCGCGTCTTGGGTGAACATGAAGGATTCCATTAACGCGAGGAGAGCTATGCAATAGACAATAGACACTGAATTATTTTTAAACTGCCCATCATCATCAGGTCACGTGGCCTTTGCAGAAGATTGCAGGTCAACCACAGCCAATCTGAAAGAATCTCTGTCTCTAGACCTCACTTCTTCATGTCATATACATATTTTTTTAATTTGGTATTGTGGATATTTAACTAAATTAATTCACAGTCACACTAGCATTCAACAAAAAAATTGAAGTTCGACAAGATACCGAATATCAAATATTCTTTAATTAAATGAAATAGACTGGATCATGAGACATGCAATAGCGGTTTCCTAGAGGATTATTTTGCCTATTTGTGATCAACAATGGAACAATACTGTTATCGACAACTGCAACAATACAAACCGGTAGAAGCCAGATAGTCAAATAAGAAATGAATAACCAACAACAGAGCTATTCGCCAATATTATAGCCGATAATAATCATACAATGAGGATGATCAGGCTTAGAAAGTCAGTAACAAAGAGAAGATACGTAAAGAAAAAATGAAAACAAAAAATAACGGGCAAACAATAAATAAAAGAATTAAAAGAGGAACAACAAAGGAAGACTTTCAAAGAAATACTAAACGTAGATTTTAAGAGATTCCCTTAAGAACTAAAGACGTGGAAGAAGAGTAGAAACCAGAAAGAATACCGCAACATAACTGTGTAGAGCGAAATCTAAGAAAGAGGAAAGAAGGAAGAGCACCTTTTTGTGGATTGACACAATGAGAGTAACAGTAAAAGAAGAGAAGAAAATTATGCAAAGATTGCAAGAAGACAAACTAAGAACAACATGAAATGTATGCCTCAGCACGGATACTAAATTATAAAAAAGTAGTGTTTGAATTTGCAAAGCAAAATACTTGATATATATAGATAAAGAAAATGAGCAGGAACTTTGAAACAATCACAAGAGACAAATCATTAGAAACAACGAGAGCAGGAAACGTGGATTACAGTACCTCTAAACTCAAAACGTACACTAACACAAATCATACACTATTGCCCTATATAAAGGCATCCACTGGGGAGAAAATAACAAAGGCAAACATATAGAAAGATGGGTGGAACAGTACTTTATTCAATAGAAAACACTGTTACACCAAACGCCCTGGACGCCACCCAATGTCTCCCACCTATGGAAACGTTGGACATTGAACCAACTGTAGAGGAACTTAGCATTGCCATAGATAGCTTGGCCATTGGCAAGTTGCCAGGACAAGATGGGATCCCCCCCCCCCCCCCCCCCCCGATCTGATCAAATTCTGCAAAAGTGCTCTGTTCCCTGATTGAAGTACTAAATCAATGCTGGAAAGAGAAAACAATTTCTCGAGATTTTAGAGACACCGCGATTGTAACTCTACAAAAATAAAGGAGAGAGAAGCGACTGTAACAACTACAGAGGCATCTCCTTACTCTGCTTCATGGGCAAGACTTTCACCAGAGTCTTCTCTGGAAGAAAACTCGCAAAGCGCGTAGATCTTGAATTGCAAGGCAGCTTTAGATCCAGAAGATCAACTGCAGACGTGATTTCCTCTCTACGTGTGCTTCAAGAAAAATATAGAGAGCAGAAAATGACTCTCTTCATCGCCTTTATCGATCTTACAAAAGCATTTGATCTTGTCAGCCGGGTCGGTTATTTAAAAATACTTTCCAAAATAGGCAGCTCATATACTCTGCTGGCGCTAAACCAAATCTTTTTATGAGGATATGAAGGGCACCATTCAGCACATCACAGTCCTTCAACAAACGCAGCGGTGTCAAGCAGGTTTGCGTTCTTACTCCCACCCTATTTGGAATCTTTTCCGCTGTTCTATTAAAACATGCATTCTCAAATGTGAACGAAGGAGTCTATCTTCATACTAGATCAGATAGTCTGTTGTTCTATCTCGCAAGATTAAAAGCAAGGTTCAAAATCAGACATATCACTGTTCTTCCACTTCTTCTTCTTTTACCTTTTAGCTCCTGGTGGAGCATAGGTCTTCAACAAACACTTTCCAAGTCGTTCTGTTTTTTGCCATTCTTTTAAGATCATCCCATGTCTTCCCCATCATCTTAATCTCTGCTTCTATCTGTCTTCTCCAAGAATTCCTTGGTCTTCCTCTTTGTCTTTTCCCCTGGGGATTCCAAAAAAGGGCCTGTTGTGTAATACTCTCAGTTGGCTTCCGTAGTGTGTGTCCTATCCATCGCCATCGTCTTCGCTGTATCTCTTTATCCACTGGTATTTGACCGGTACATTTCCATAATCCCACGTTAGTGACTTTGTCCTGCCATTTCCATCCCTTTATTCTGCGCAAGCATCCATTAATGAAAGTCTGTACTTTCGTGATTGTCAATTTTGTCATTCTCCATGTTTCACAGCCATATAATAGGACCGACTTAACATTTGAGTTGAAAATTTTTATTTTTGTATTTAGCCTAATTTCTTTGGATTTTCATATGTTTCCCAGTGCAATGAAAGCTCCTCTTGCTTTTGATATCCTTATTTTGGTATCATTTTCTGTTCCTCCCTCTTTATCTATATTACTGCCCAGATATATATAAGATTGTACGTCTAGTAGAGGTATTTCTCCTAGTTTTATATGGTTATTGCCAACTGCATTAATTCTCATAAGGTTGGTCTTATCTCTATTAATCTTTAGTCCTAGCTGTTGTGATCTCTCATCTAATATACTCATGTTAACTGCACCTGTTGATGGCTGTGTGATAGGAGAGCTATGTCATCAGCAACGTCTAAATCATCAAGTTGTTTGGTCAGTGACCACTGGATCCCATTTCTGTTGTTTTGAGTTATTTTCATAATCCAATCTATGGCCAGTAGAAAGAGAAATGGAGACAGGAGGCATCCTTGCCTTACTCCTGTTCTTATTTCAAATGCTTCTGTAAGCTGTCCTTCATGCACCACACTACATTTTGTTCCTTCATACATTGTTTTTATCAGGTTAATAAACTTTATGGGGATTCCGTAATGACTCAGCAACTTCCAAAGCATTCTTCTGTCTAAACTATCAAATGCCTTTTCGTAATCTATGAATCCAATATATAGTGGGGATTTTAGTTCTAAACTTTGTTCAACTATTATACGTAGGGTAGTTATTTGATCAGCACATGATCTGTTCTTTTTAAAACCTGCTTGTTCATCTCTCAAGTGTTTCTCTATAGCCTCTTTTAGTCTCTCCAGAATGATTCTGCCTAATATTTTTCCTGGCACTGATAGTAGCATAATTCCCCTATAATTTGTGCACTCCTGTAAACTTCCTTTCTTTGGTAGTTTGATCATATAACCTTCTCTCCAGTCTTTAGGTATTTCTTCCCTCTCCCAAATTTTATCCAATAGATCCTGTAACATCTTGGTAGAGGTGTTAATATCTGCTTTGATGGCTTCCGAAGGAATTTCATCTGGTCCTGTGGCTTTACCATCTTTTAATAGTTTGATGGCTTTCATTATTTCTTCTTTGCTTGGTTTTCCGCAGTTAACGTGTAACTCTTCTTCTGCTGGTAGTATATCTGGAGGATTATTAATTATTATATTATATTAATTATTGTATTATATTAATAATTATTTGAGCCGGGTCTGTTCAAAAGTTCTTCAAAGTGTTCTTTCCATCTCTCCTGTTAGAGACCTGTTATTTGCTGACGACGCAGCACTTGTCACGCAAAGTCTGGAAGAACACCAGAGTACATCGCTTTTCGTGTGCAGAGATTTCGGTCTAACAATGAGTTTGCAGAAAAAAAATATACTCGGTCAGGACATCAAATCAACACCTGCAGTCTCTATCGACAACTACAAAGTCCATGTCGTGCAGAAGTATAGCTACCCGAGATCCATCGTAAACGACAAACTATCTCTACATACAGAAATTGTCACCCACATTGGTAAAGTTGCTACCATCTTCCCCCCGGTTTCAAAGCTTGTCAGGCAAAACAGTAAAATGACAACTGAAACAAAGGCGGCAGTTATAACTCATGCTTTATTAGTTTCCTCTTGTATGGCAGCGAATCATGGACAACTTATGCAAGGCAGGAGAGAAGGTTATATGTATTCTATATGCGATGGGTGCATCGTATTCTTGGTATCACCTGGAAGGATAAAATGACAGGGGACTGTCTAGCTACAAGTTTTATCCTCTTCGTAAAAGGTTCTTCAGGTGGTGCTACCTTTACGACTGGCTTTCTGCTTCGTCGTAAACCGCTCCTGATTGGTTGTTGACAGTCAGAAGGTCTACGGTCTCTTTGAGTAACCGCTGCACAGCCTCCTTACCTCGTTCTTTGAAAGCTACACTGACATTTCTGGCTAATGCATCATGCGAGACCCGCAGACCGATCCCCACGCCTTTCCACAGCAAAGCCTTAATCCCTGTTTTTAGCTAGGGTAAAATAGCCCCAAAAATAATAACATCAGATGGGAGATGCACCACAGAAATAAAAAGCAGAATAGCTCAGGCCAAAATGGCATTTCAGAAAATGAAAAATATCTTATGCAACAAATCTATGTCAATAAAAATGAGAAAGAGAGTTCATCGTTGCTATATAGAACCAATTCTGACCTATGGAATCGAATCATGGACAGTAGACAAACAAATGAAAAGACGATTAGAGGCCACAGAGATGGGATTTCTCAGAAGAATGTTGAAAGTTCCCTGGACAGCTAAAAAGACCAATGAGGAAGTTCTCAAAGAGGCCAACACAAAAAGGGAGCTCTTAAAAAACATCAGAAAGAAGCAATCAACATTTTTCGGGCACATCATGAGAAGAGGAAAGTTGGAATACTTGGTTACAACTGGCAAAATAAAAGGAAAGAGAGATCGCGGGGGACAAAGAGAGAAAATACTGGATAGCTTGGTGTCATGGCATGGAAAACAGTCAACAACAGAACTGATACGATGCACTGTAGATAGAAGATTGTGGAGGGACATGATCACCTACGCCAACCGGTATGGCACATGATGATGACAATAGCCCTCCCGATTCCCCCAAAGAAACTACCGATGCCTCGACCTTTCTGATTTCGACCTCCTATAAACACGGAACTCATCACCCGACCGACAGCAGTAAAACTCTTCGTTTGGCCTGCATAGTGTTGAAAAAGTGTGTGTTTCATCATTATTTTATCAAGATGTTTCCTCGCTCTGTACCGACATCCCACTAGTGAATGGAATGAAGTTTGTCGTAGATCTGAAAAACCAATGTGTAATTTATGTTGAGAAAAGGCACGCTCCTGAGCGATGTTACCAACACATCTCCGACTGGTCTTGGTGAAATGAGATCGCAGTAGACAGACATTTTTTTATAGCGTTTTCCAATTCCATCTCGCGCTCGCTGTGGACATCGAGGACGGCGTCTGTAATGCGGGTCGTGGGAAAGGCTATGATGTTTTCCAAAGTGTCGTTTATGATAACGGTGGCTCCTATTTCAAAGTTTAAAGATGGCTTTATTTGGCTCTCTTGCATAAAAGAATATCATTTTTGATGTTCTTCCATCCACGTGCGCCTCCGCTCTTATGATCATCGTGTTCAATGCGATATTAAAGCCTAGGCTATCTTGTATAACCCGGGTGCAAAGGTCACAGTGAAGGGAGATCTAATAAAAACACTGCCAATTGCTTTGGTCGTGAGAAGTTCGTAACGGATCCAGACAACACCTTCTAACACGTTGAAATAATTAAGTGGAAACTGTATCTTCACCAGGCCCAACTCATTTTGAGTGGATATGTCAATGTTTACCAGGGGCAGATTGCAATAGTGATCATGTACCAGTTGTGGGAAAGCTTAGAGTAAAATTAAAAACAACAAAAAGCCTCAGTTAACATCAAGTTAAATTTAGATTTACTCAAATCAGACAAGAAGCTGCAAGACAAGTATAAAATCACAATTCAGAACCGGTACAATGCAATAGAGAAAATACAAAGCATTGATGAACAGTGGGAAATGCTTAAAGAATCAATGCAACAAACATCAAAAGAGTTCATACCAACAGTGAGGAAAATTCAAGAAAGAAATGGATGACAGACGACATTTTGAAAGAAATACGCAATCAAAAAATGGATGTCTAAGATCAAAGGAAGGAGAACTGTTGATTGATCAAGAAAATATAAGGGAACGATGGACGGAATACATTAAAGATCTTCATAATGATAAACAAACGGAAGTAAATATTAAAGATAATGGAGAAGGACCAGAAATACTCAGAGAAGAAATGGAAGATACCTTGCGCAATATGAAAGCAGGCAAAGCTCCTGGACCAGATAATATAACTAAAGAAGAGATTAAAGCCATGGGTGATTTTGGAATAGAAATAATATAAAAAATAATGAATGATATCTACAACAGCGGATATATACCAGACGACATGCTCAAATCAATATTCATAGCCCTACCAAAGAAATCGGGTGCGATTGAACGCGATCGCACAATAAGCCTTATGAGTCATATGACTAAGATATTACTAAGAATCATCGTGCGAAGAGTGCGAAACAAAATCAGTCCTGAAATTAGCGATCAACAGTGTGGTTTTGTTAGAGATAAAGGAACAAGCAATGCCATTTATATCATACGATCTTTAGCAGAAAGAGCCATAGAGGTGAAAACAGATCTAAACCTATGTTTCATAGATTACACCAAGGTATTTGACAAAGTAAAGCATCAAGAAATAATCAAAATTTTAGAAAGCATAAACGTAGACAGCAAAGATCTAAGAATAATAAAGAACATGTACTGGCAACAAACAGCGGCCATAAGAACTGGAAACCAATTTGGAATGTTTCAACAAATAAAACAGGGTGTTAGACAAGGTTGTGTGCTGTCACCAGATTTGTTTAATATTTATAGTGAGATTATTTTAAGATCCATATGCATGGAATATACATGCATATGGATCCATATACATGAATCCACATACATGCCTGGAATAACAATTGGAGGTCATAATATAAGTAATCTAAGGTATGCTGATGATAGTCTTAAGCTAAGAGTGAAAATGAGTTACAAGAAATGTTGGACATTATAGTGAAGGTAAGCAAAAATAAAGGACTCAGCCTTAACAGCATAAAGACAGAGGTAATGGTAACAACAAAGAAAAAGACATCACCTCAGTGCAAAATAAAGACAAGTGGAACAATATTAAAATAGGTAAATGAATTTAAATATTTGGGAACTTTTTTAACCTCAGACGGAAGATGTACAAAAGAAGTGAGATGCAGAATGCCTCAGGCAAAAGTAGCTTTCAAAAAAATGAGGAAGATACTATGCAATCCATTTTTGACAATAGAAACAAGAAAAAGAGTTCTTATATAATAAGTAGAGCCAGTCTTAACATATGGATGCGAATCATGGACAATAGGACAACAGACAAGAAAATCACTGGAATCTGTAGAAATGTGGTTTTACAGAAGAATGTTGAGAGTATCATGGACAGCTAAGAAGAGTAATGAAGATGTTCTGAGAGAGGTCAAAGCGAAAAAAGAGCTAATTTCCAATATTAGGAAGAAACAATCATCATTTTTTGGCCATGTAATGAGAAGAGAACGACTGGAACATAGTGTAACAATTGGAAAAATTGAGAGAACAAGAGAAAGAGGAAGCAAATAGAAAAGATACCAGACAGCCTAAGAGAATGGCTTGGCAGAAGGTCAACAAAAGAAATGATAAAGAACTGTCGAGACCGAAAGTTGTGGAGAGACATGATCACCTACGCCAGTAGGCCCGGTACGTGATGATGATGATGATGTCAATGTTTTGAGGCAGTTTGACGAAAAAGTGACCTGGGTTATTTTCTTTAAAAATATCCATAGAGGCATCGCTTGGTAGGGTAACATAAAATCTCATGGTCGCTTTTTACCGTCTCGTCTCTAACTTTGGATTTGGAAGCATATAACACAGACAACTGCTCAGTGGGGCTATCCATATTGTTCCGTTCTTTGTATTTGGCTTTTCAGTGGTCAGATTGAACAGGGAGACCGCGACAACGGCATATATAACCAACATATGACACAACAATACAATCTCTAATAGCGAGAATATTTTCCCAAATACCGACCAGAGCGAAGTTCTGTTCCCTCCCGGATTCAGAGCTCAAAAGAATGGATCTTTGAAAACTGCAACTTCTTTTGCCATCTCTTGTTTTTGTATCTGACAATGTCATTCCTCAGTATCCACCAGTTCAATGAGGAATCATACCCAAACCACTTAACTAAACTCTCTTTTCGTCCCAATGACGTGCGCCGCTCACTTATAACGTTCTCGATCGTTTACTCACGTTGTTCTCCAACCTTTTGAACTTCTTGCTCGTCGAATGACCCTCTATTTCACCACCCTTTTCGTCTGTCAGCACATATGTAGCAGGTTTTGTTCCATTTACTCGCCTGATGGTAAACAGTTCCTCCGCCCAAATCGGAGGGAATTTTTTAAAAAATCAGCACTGCCCAAAGCCAGTCTAACTCGATCACCCGCCTTATACAAGAGTATTTCAAATTTGAAGTTCTGTTTGTTATTATACAACGTTGTCGAGCTCGGACAAGAGGATGTCATCAACTTGGTTTGCAGAACACATAAACCAACGAATAATGGGATGCATCAATAGGGAAGCGACTGTCTCTGCACCAACTTCCCAATCTCTCTGTCTCACAAACGAGCCAGAAGCTGCGGTGACTGGCATTGCAACAGGGATCATCAATTCGAGTAACACAGCTGGTGTTGAAAGAGAGGTCAATTCGAGTTCAATTAACTCACCACCTGCATTATCCTGTCCCACAATAACTCGACAGCCGCCACAGAGGGTACATTTCGTTTGGAGGACGCAGACATTTCACCACCATCTTTAGTTCTCAACTCTACCAATGAGGCAGACTCGACGAAACTTCAAGCGGCAATTGCGCTCATTGTTTGTCTATGTTGACTTTAATTATAATGTTCTTCTCTGATCGGTTAATTTATACATGTGCTATTTTTTCACTCCGCCTTCCATCCTAATGATCTTCTCTAATTGGTTAATCTATGTGTCAGTCAATGTTGTCATTGTAACACTCTGCTTGGTATATCTATGTCTATAATTCACATGTTTCTAAATTATATTGAAAACTAGAACAGAAGCGTGTTCATGTTATAAGTGGGGTGTTTAATATAAAAAAGATTATTTTCAAACTACTGTTCAGGCTAGAGGATTTATTGTGTTGAGACTACATTTTACCATGTAAGTTGACCATATTTTTTTTAAATTTGTCTTTTCCTTAATTGTATTGTGTTTAAAGTACAAATGTTATACATTGTTCAGTGTTATTAGTTTTTTTTTTCGTTTTTCATATATTTTTTTCTTTCTTAATGGTGGTCATCATCATCAAGTACCCTGCCTGCTGGCGTAGGTGATCACGTCTCTCCACAACTTTCGATCTCGACGGCTATTTATCATTTCTGTTGTTGACCTTCTGCCAAGCCATTCTCTTAAGCTGTCTGTTATTTTTTCTCTTTGCTTCCCTCTATCTCTTCGTCCCTCAATTTTTCCAGTTGCTGCAATATATTCCAGTTGTTCTCTTCCCATTACATGGCTAAAAAATGATGATTGTTTCTTCCTAATATTGGAAATTAGTTATCTTTTTGCTTTGACCTCTCTCAGAACATCTTCATTACTCTTCTTAGCTGTCCATGGTACTCTCAACATTCTTCTGTAAAACCACATTTCTACAGATTCCAGTGATTTTCTTGTCTGTTGTCCTATTGTCCATGATTCGCATACATATGTTAAGACTGGCTCTATATAACATTTAAGAACTCTTTTTCTTGTTTCTATTGTCAAAAATGGATTGCATAGTATCTTCCTCATTTTTTGGAAAGCTGCTTTTGTCTGAGCCATTCTGCATTTCACTTCTTGTGTACATCTTCCGTCTGAGGTTAACAAAGTTCCCAAATATTTAAATTCATTTACCTGTTTTATTATTGTTCCACTTGTCTTTATTTTGCACTGAGGTGATGTATTTTTCTTTGTTGTTACCATTACCTCAGTCTTTTTTTTATTAAGGCTGAGTCCTTTATTTTTACTTTTCTTCACTATAATGTCCAACATTTTTGTAACTCATTTTCACTCTTAGCGATTAAGACTGTATCATCATCATATCTTAGATTATTTATATTATGACCTCCAATTGCTTTTCCAGGCATGTCCTTATGGATCTTAAAATAATCTCACTATAAATATTAAACAAATCTGGTGACAGCACACAACCTTGTCTAACACCCTGTTTTTTTATTTGTTGAAACATTCCCAATTGGTTTCCAGTTCTTATGGCCGCTGTTTGTTGCCAGTACATGTTCTTTATTATTCTTAGATCTTTGCTGTCTACGTTTATGCTTTCTAAAATTTTGATTATTTCTTGGTGCTTTACTTTGTCAAATGCTTTGGTACAATCTATGAAACATAGGTATAGATCTGTTTTCACCTCTATGGCTCTTTCTACTAAATATCTTATTATATATACGGCATTACTTGTTCCTTTATCTCTAACAAAACCACACTGTTGATCGCTAATTTCTGGACTGATTTTGTTTCGCACTCTTCGCACGATGATTCTTATTAATATCTTAGTCATATGACTCATAAGGCTTATTGTGCGATGATCATCGTGATTATTGTGCGATGATCATGATATATAAAATACTTTCTTAATATATGTATAATCTTTACCATAATCTTATATTGGTCAAATATTATGTAAAAATGCATTAGTTTAATTTGTTGTCCATTATATATGCATAAAAAACATAAACTAATGTTTTGTCTTTTCTTGAGAATGAGAAAATAATTATTACCACAAATGAAGCTTATGTCAGCGAAAGGCCGATGACGTCAGCAAATTAAGTCAGCACCATTTAAGCAAACAAAATTTTAAAACAAACATAATTCACAAACTTCAGTACCATCACCAATCACACCAGAGGAATCACTGACCCAACCCAAGAACCAACCCCCGTCACAACCGCCAACACACCTGAACGACCCACCCCGAACTAAGGCCACACCTGTACGCAGGCTGAACGGCAGGGGTGGGCGCTGTTTCGATTGTTTATCGCCATCCTTTACTACTCACGAAAACCATGTCAAGGCTCGACGAAGCTGAAGTATATAAAACAAAGCACTAAAAACTAGAGACTAAACAATAAACTGACGATACGATTCTGAAAGGGCTTCAGTTAGAACAAACAAAAACAACTATAACGTTGCTCTCTACCTATCTGCCGTTATTCACATTCATTTGGATATCTCCTGAATTTTTTCTAGTTCGTTTATTTTTGTTGCGCTTAAATATCTTTCAATGTGGACACGTTGACCATTCTCTAACCTTATTTTAGCGACAGATCTGAAATATCCAATTTCTCATGTTGTTTTTTAACGTTCCTCAGAAAGATGATTTTGTGTGTAGCGTCGGACAACATTCTTTCTTGTGTCTGCTATTAGGTTTCTCCATTTTTAATAAGTACAAACACATCACAATAGAACACCAGCATGTCATGTATACAAGTCCTTTAATAGTTACTATATCCAGTATGTTGGAAATGGTCATAAACATACGAATCTCTTAGCGTTGATAAACAAAACGGTGTGTAATTTTGTGGCACCAAGTTACGGTGTCATGGCGACTACGTGTTGTCGTTTTTATAATTCGGCTCTTGCTGAGATATTTAAATGATTTACGCAACAGTCAAGTTGTGAAATTATGTGTTGCTATTCTCCACTTGGTGTAATGTTTTACGTCTGACTGGAGGATGGACTGCGAACTTTATTGATATTTAAGTGGATTTATTCTTTCTTTGTGTCGTGTGTTCGCGGTTCGATAGGCAAGCACATGGTTCGACAACAATGGCGCCGGTCGGGTGTGTTCAACCCGTATGTGAAAAGTCTGCGACGGTGGATGGGGAGGAAGTATTAATTGAAATAATCAACGGCCCAGAAAGCGAAAACAGCAAAGTGTGTGGTACACATGAGGCATTTTCAGAACACGAAAGGCGAAAATGGCAGACCACCGTGAAAGAGATTGGAGCCTCATCACGTAACAATCCAAAGAAAGCCATGGAGAGAAATTCTAACTACCGTATTAAGAACGAATTAAAAATAGCTACATGGAATGTTAGGACCTTATACCAACAAGGAAAACTAGAAAATCTTATGGTAGAAGCAGAACGACTAAACATAGTTATCTTAGGAATCTCGGAAACAAGATGGAAGGAAAGTGGATACATACAAGACGATAAATATACATTTATATATTCAGGAAACACAAAAAAACATCAAAGAGGAGTAGGCATTCTAATAAAACGAGAACTACAAAAATAATTAAATACTCAATTGACATATAATGATAGGAATATACTAATAAAAATGAAGGCAAAACCATTCTACATAGCAATATTACAGACATACGCACCTACTCAAGACTATACAGACGAGCAAATAGAGGCATACTATGAAGATCTAAACACAGTTATGAAGCAAGTGAAATCATCAGACATCTTGATTGTTATGGGTGATATGAACGCTAAAGTAGGAAAAGGTAAATATAAGAACATAATAGGAAATCATGGTCTAGGAAAAAGAAATAACAGAGGAGAAAGATTAATACAATTTTGCGAAGAAAACAGACTGATAATATGCAACACCTTCTTTGAGCAAGAGAAAAGGAAATTATACACATGGAAAAGCCCGGGAGACAAGAAGAAAAATCAAATAGATTACATAATGATAAAAGACAGATTCAGGAACAGCGTCAAGAAAGCCAAAATCTACCCAGGAGCAGATATAAATTCAGACCACAATCCTGTAATGATAAAAATGAAAATCAAATTAAAGAGAAACAAACAAAAAACTAATGCAGCAACACCAATAAATATAACAGCATTAAACCAGAAAGATGTATAAGAAACTTATACTATACAAGTAAAGAACACATATCAGAAGCTACTAGAAGAGGGGATTGAGCAGTACAGAAGAGAAAATCCTGAGGAAAAAGTCACAACAAAATGGCAATGCATAAAAAAACAGCATGCAAGAATCTTGCAACACTTTGCCCAAAAAGGAAAATAACAAAAATCAAAAATGGATAACAGACAAAATATTAGAAAAAATGGAAGAAAGAAGACAAGCGAAAAACACTGCCAGATACAAGGATATAGACAATGAAATACGAAGGATGTGCAAAAAGGCAAAAGAAGACTGGCTCAACCAAAGATGTCTAGAAATCGAAATTATGGAATGTAAACAAAACCTAAGAGAGATGCACACAGAAATAAAGAGAATGACGAATAAAGACAAAAAAGCTGCAGGAATCGGATGTATAATAAACAAAGAGGGAAGAATGCTAACAGACAACAAAGATATAATAGATAGATGGCAAGAATATATAACAGAATTATTTCATGACGAAAGGAACAAAAAGCCAGACATAAAATGTACATACAACTATAAAATCCTGAAATCCGAAGTAGAAAAAGCCATAAAAGCAATGAAAAAGGGGAAAGCAGCATGGCCTGACAATATACAGATAGAGATGATACAGGCTCTAGAAGAGTTTGGCGTCGAAGTGATCACAGACATATGCAATGACATATACCATACAGGATACATACCAAACGATCTAAAAACATCAACTTTCATTGCATTGCCTAAAAAGAATGGTGCAGTTGAATGCAGTGACTTCAGAACAATAAGCCTAATGAGCCAGGTAACAAAAAATTTACTAAAAGTTATACAGGGAAGGATTCAGAATAAAGTCAATACTGAATTAGAGGAGCAACAATTTGGATTCAAGAAAAACAGTGGGACAAAAGAAGCCATATTCAGCATGAGAACATTGATTGAAAAGTACACAGAAGTAAACAAACCAATATATGCCTGTTTTATAGACTACACCAAAGCTTTCGATAGAATACACCATAACCAACTTATAGACTGCCTAAAGTATATAAATCTAGACGACGCAGACATACGACTAATATGTAATTTGTACTGGGAGCAAACAGCAATAATAAGATATAACAAGGAGAACTCTGCACCCACGGACATAAAAAGAGGAGTAAGACAAGGATGCATCCTATCACCAAGCTTGTTCAATCTATACACTGAGCAAATCTTTAAAAACATCGCAGAGATACCAGGTCTAAACATTAATGGAAAGATAATCAATAACCTGAGATATGCTGATGATACTGTTCTACTAGCAGAAGATCCTAAAGACCTACAACAATTGCTTAATGTGATAAACACAACAAGCAAAAAATATGGACTAGAAATGAATATCAAAAAGACTAAAACTATGATCATAAACAAAGAAAATTCTCAAGACCTACAATTAAATATCACAGTTGAGGGAACACATCTGGAGACAGTCCGGAGTTACAACTACCTGGGACATACTATAACCAATGATGGAAATGCAAAACTGAAATAAATAAAAGAATAGGTATGACAAAAAGTAATTTTAATGCCATGAAAAATATTCTAACAACAAAACAAATATCAGCAGGGCTGAAACTAAGAATAGCAAAATGTTACATCTTCTCAATATTCCTGTATGGTGCAGAAATAGAACAGAAAATTGAAGCCTTTGAAATGTGGATTTATAGAAGATTAGGTAGAATTGGATGGAAACAAAAGATAACAAACGACGAAGTTTTAAAACAAGTGAAAATAAAAAGAGAACTGCTGAACACAATTAAGACAAGACAAATGAAATGTTTTGGTCATGTTAAAAGATACAACAGTCTACTAAAAGTAATATTGGAAGGAAAAATACAAGACAAAAGAGGCAGAGGCAGACAAAGACTAACATGGACGAGTAACATCAAAAGATGGACAAGTCAATCTATGTCAGCCTGCATCATCAAAGCAAGAAACAGAGTAGAATGGCGATCCATGGTAGCCAACCTTCGTTGCGGAGAGGGCACACGATGATGATGAATTTTTGTGGTGTACGTCATTGATTTATTGAGTTATTTGCAAGTCATCATCACTGCACTTCGAACATGTCCATTGGTACTCAGATCCCCTCCTTATCAAGTCCCACAATATCCAGCGACTGACGACTCTAGTTCTGTATTGGTTGATGTCTACTTACACGCCCACTAAGTTTCTTGTTTTTGGCTGTGCCCATCTTAACTGCCATCTCTTTCATCATTGCTCTTTATCTGCGCTTATCTTCAGGTATGCTCGTGCCCTTCAAATCTTCATCCTCATCCAAGGTTGGAAAGTCAAGAAGATACCTCATTGCTACACAGGGAGTGTCCCTTGTACATTTCAAGATAATGCGCATTGCTTGATTCTGTATTTTCTCCAGCTTTTCAATTTGCTTCGTACAGACAGTAAGAATTGTCAGGGCATACTCGATTGGTATGAGGACTAGTTCCTGGAACAGAAGGGTAAGTAACCTCAGCTCGATGTTGGCAGCTGCCATGACCTTCAAGACTGCTAATCCTTTGCGGGATATTGTGATTACATGGTCAATTTGGTCCTGAAAATACATTCTGCGATCAAACTCAAATCCAAGGTATGTCATCAACCTGTCCCTCTTCCCTCATCGGCTCCCAATCGTAGCACCTGTGTTTCCGTGTTAACGGATTGTTACGTGAGAAAAATGCAACAGATGTTTTATTAGGATTAACCAATGCACCTGATACTCCACACCAGGAAGAGATGCGATCGAGTTCATTCTTGCATTGTAGAGGCGATTTCCCTTCTGTCTCTTCTCTGCCTGTCGATAAACCAGAATATCATCACCAAAAGTCATAGTTCTTCCCTTCTCACCCAGCTGGTGTTCCGTGATCGCTATTGGGTACACGTTAAATAGAACTGGTGGCAAAGGCGAGCCTTGTAGCAGCCCTGGACAAATAGCTCAGATGATCAACTTCCACATCTGTGTAACACCTTCATTTGAAACAGTGCTGCAGCGATCCATCTAATGAGGAAGTGGTGCACAGCCAGTTTGAGGAGAATGTGCAAATGTAATGTGTTGAGGTATTCCAATGGTACTCTGTTGTATGCTTCATTCAGATCTATAGAAGCAGCACCACATGTCTCCCCTCATCTGTGGGGGCCTTCGAAGATGTCATAGGCGAAGACTGTCGCATTGAGCCATGTCTCATTTGTATATCTATAAACTTCTAGTGTGTGTGGAAATGCTGTTCAAGGTGGCAGGTGAGTACACGGGCAACTATACGGGAGGTCAAAAAGTAATGCACACCAATTTTTTTCTCGGAAACTATTCGGGCAAAATGTGTGAAATTTTCACAGATTGTAGCTGAACATCCCCTTTACACTACCTATTTTTCAACATAATCTCCGTCCAAGCGTAATGCCTTACGCCAACGCGAAACTAGGTCATGAATGCCTCGTTTGTACCAAGTTTTGTCCTGCTCGCGTAGCCATTTTTTAACTGCACGGATCACACCCTCATCATTGTCAAAGTGTGTCCCACGCAGGAATTTTTTGAGTGGTCCAAACAGATGGAAATCTGAGGGAGCCAGATCAGGGCTGTAAGGAGGATGGGGCAGTACAGTCCAACCAAATTTGTTGATTGCTTCCCGTGTTACCAGACTTGTGTGAGAGCGTGCATTGTCATGTTGAAGCAACAAATCTGCAGATGGCTTATTAGGTCGAACTCTGTGGAACCGATTTTTTAGTTTTGTTAGTGTATTGATGTAAGCTGTCGAGTTGATTGTCTCACCTCTTGTCATTACATCAACAAGAATCACACCATCAATGTCCCAGAAGACAGTGATCATCACCTTTCCGGCTGATGGAGATGTTTTGAATTTTTTTCTTTTTGGTGACTGCGGATGATGCCATTCCATTGACTGAATTTTTGTTTCAGGCTCATAATGATGTGCCCACGTTTCGTCACCGGTAACAATTTTTGACAAAAACATTTCTCCTTCAACACCGAAACGCTCCAACAATTCAGAACAGAATGTTTTCCTTTGAACTCTGTGATCATTTGTTAGGCACCGAGGAACCCATCGAGCGCAAATCTTTGAATATCCGAGAGTTTTAAAAATTGCGATTGCACTTCCCTTGCTGACTGTAAGCTGCAATGCCAATTGCTGACTAGTGATACGCCTATCCTTACGAATAATGGCATCAGCCCGGTTTAACATGTCTGTGCTGGTAGCCGAGGCAACACGTCCAGAACGCGGTAAATCATGCAGCTCCACTCGTACACTTTCTGCAGCTTTAATTCTCTGAACCCAGCGACTAACTGTGCTCCTGTTTGCCACAGTTTCTTTTTCCGCAACCAGAAATTCTATGACAATTCGCTGTTTGTAACGGACATTGTTGACAAGCTCCATTTTAACGGTTCATAGATTGCGTAATATTTATCAGAATGCTGTGCAATTTGGTACACATAATTGGAACATGTCATATTCTAAGTGTGCAAAATTTCATATTCCCATCTTTATTATTAGCAGAGAAAAAAATTGGTGTACATTACTTTTTGACCTCCCCTCGTATTTTCTCTAGTAGCTTGCCCGCCGTGTTCTGCATCGTGATGATTGTATAGGCACTGATCTGAGAATGGTCCTTGTTTACCTTCGGTAGCGGTAGTTCGCAGCTGTGTAGCCACTCCTCCTTAATCTAGACACTCTGAATGCTTGCATTACACTCTTTGGCCGGTTTTTTTTTCAATTCGTCGTCGGCTACATCGCCAATGTCGTCATACCGGACACCATCTGGACCAGGAGCAGCGATGTGTGACTTGCTAAGTGTTGTGCGAATGGTATCGGTTGTGATTGTGAGATCTTCTACCAGCACTACATCATAACACAATTCTGAGAGGGACCTCCGAATCCTCATTATTGCAGCCTCATTTCATTGGTTAGTCTGCTCAATCTAGCGGGCAAGCAGGGTCTTCCCTTTGTTGTCATCTGATTTGTGCCGTATCTGGCCTATGCTCTGGGAGTGTGGTACGCCTCTGTGTCGTGTTGTGCCATTCATGCTATGACGAAGACGGCAGAATGTGGCTAGAAATTTGTCTGTGCACACTTTTTTGCAGAAATCATCCCACTTGGCATCCTTAGCCTGATTAACATATAGTTTAAAGTTCACTATTGTTTAGTGAAATCTTCTTTTAGACGATTCAAAAGGTCAGCTTGTATTCTTCCATTCTTTCTGGCTTTCTGTCATGTCTTGGCTGTTTGTCTCTTGTTCCGCCAAGCTTCCTCGACTTCTACATTCTACCAGGGCAGCTGTGTCCATCTCTCCCACCTCCTGCAAAGGGCGCTTGTTTCCTATGTCTGATTTTCCTTATGACGTTATGATCTGTGTTCTCATAGTAGAATGTGTTGAACTGGCTTTTCTGGCTTCGTTTTCTGCCTTTCTCTATCAGGATGATATATTGATAGTGATCACTTCCGTGGAATCCTAGTACACAGCACATGCAAACCGGTGGAAGACAACAGTGTCAGGTTTATGACACTATCAGAGTCCCCTGTTAAAGTGGACATTCTGGTTGCCCTTTAATCATAGTAAATTGGCCGATTTCAATGCGTTCTCTAGGTCTTCTCCTTGCTTGTTGGTTATGACGTAACCCCACAGATTGCCTCTAGCGTTAGTCTCCGCAGAAAATGACGTTCTCTAGGTCTTCTCCTTGCTTGTTGGTTATGACGTAACCCCACAGATTGCCTCTAGCGTTAGTCTCCGCAGAAAATGACGTTCTCTAGGTCTTCTCCTTGCTTGTTGGTTATGACGTAACCCCACAGATTGCCTCTAGCGTTAGTCTCCGCAGAAAATGACGTTTTCCTCCTCGAACGCGAAGAGGTTCTGCCATTGTTGTGTGTACAACAAATTCCCATTACAGACATACACATGTAAAGGTAAAGGTAAAGGTAAAGGTAACGGTAAAGGTAAAGGTAAAGGTAAAGGTAAAGGTAAAGGTAAAGGTAAAGGTAAAGGTAAAGGTAAAGGTAAAGGTAAAGGTAAAGGTAAAGTACGAGACTTGAACCGGCGTCTTAGCACGCGAGTATATACCCATATGTGCTCGGCCGCCTATCCAGAAATGTTCGGATATTTCTGTATAGTGTAGCCTCAAGCATCGAAACTCAGATGCGAAGCGACATTCCTCACCTTCCCAGGATAATATACCCTGGTACCCATTTCTGCCAACGGCTGGGTCGACCGTGGGGGTATTTTTTTTTTTTTTCCAACCACGAGTACAATTCACACTGCTCCCAGCGGGAATTGAACACGGGTTGTCCGAACGTCGGTAGTCTAGTCGGGTGGTTTTCCCAACTAGGCTACCGAGGCTCCCACATACACATGTACAACCACGGAATGAAACTGGGGTTGTACCCTTGCATGCGTGCACTTGCAATTCTTCACTGTCCCATGCAGACATATCAACCTCAGCTGCCACCATGTTGTTTCGCACAAGTATGGCCTGTCAAAGATGTCGTCTAATGTTGAAACAGTAAAATCCAGGGGCACTAACTGTCCTATCACCAACAAGTGTTTATTGCAAAATCATTATGTCTCCGTCGCACAGTAGCCTATCAAGAATGGGTCGTCAGTGATTTATTGAAGCACAGTTCCAATATGTAACGCGCACTTATTTTAGGTCTAGCCCCTCACACCTCGACCGTTTACACATATCAGCACGTTTACCTTTTCTTGTTTTCCTTTTTGTTGTTTAGACTTCTGAACATTTACTGTCGTCATTGCTGATTTTGTCGCTGAAAGTCGATGCAGTGGATACTCTAGACTCATATGCACTCTCTCAGTTGCACGGTTGAAAACCCGTTTCCACGTTATAAACTGGCCAACTCCAATCAATCAGCTCTTCGGCACGTAGATATGAAATAGTGGATAATTAGTGGGACAGAAGGGGAGGCTATTAGGCGTATAAAAGGTGAAGGTGACAGATAGTCATAAACATGTAACTCTTAGACCACGAGGAATGAGAGGATGGGTGAGCGTCTCGAAAAAACACGAGGTTTGAAAGCGAGACAAAGATTCAGTTAGAGAAGTTTAGTTGGTTGGGACAGTCATTCGAGAGATGTGAGAGAAGCTGTGCGGACGGACTTGTCATGTTTGACAAGCCGGTACCGAGGGCTATGTTAGTAGGGAAAAGGAACAGAATGTTAGAAATTAGATTTCAACGTAGGAATGACAGTAAGTAAGGAAACGTGTGATAGAGATGGAAGAGTATTTCATGGACTTAGGAAACTGTGCTAGAAATAGTTGTGATATAACTAAGTAACATGTGTGTAGAGTAGGGGAATTAATTAGAGTCTAGTAGTGCAAGAGGGCAGTAGTAGGACTCGGTAGAGTTCATATTGTTTTCAGAGAATTAGGAAGAACAAGTGTGTTCTTACTAGTATTAGCTGAATGTAACCCGCATCAGGAATTTATGAGGAACTGGGTATGTTCCATATTCTATGTAGAGACGGTAGAGAGCAGGATTGTTCTTACTGGTCTTAGGCTGGATGTAAGCCGCATAGAGAGATTATTTTGATGAATTTAGTAGATTCAATGTTGTGGGACAATATTGGATATAGAGATTTAAAGAACATGAATTGTTCTAACCATTACCAGGCTGGGTGTCAGCCATAAAGAGACAGTTGAACTCAGGAGATTCGATATTTTGTGTCAATGTGAAATATAGAGACTTTAGAGAACAGGAATTGTTCTGCTCATTAGCAGGCTGAATGTAAGCCACAGAGAATATTATTTTGATGAACGCAGTAGGTTCAATGTGTTGTGCAAATAGGGTGGAGCATAGGGTAGCACTGGGCCACTAATAAATTAACTAATTAGTCATAAGGCGTGTTTCCCAGAGGAGATACACAAGCCAGTGAGTAGATGTGAATTCTGTACATGAATAGTGTAGGACGTATGAGTGAATGACAATAATGTATTTGTCATACCATGCCATCGTGGGAAGTTCAGTAAAATAAAGCAACATATGCCTTGTTCACGAGTGTCACTTCAGTCATTCCTGTTGTCATGTCCATCGTTATAGAGTTGCTGTATTCTGTACCCGTGATGAACGGATGGGGGTGTCGCAGGCCATAAATAACACAGCGCGAAGTCAAGAGGAATTTGATCACGGGCCAGCGGGATGGAAAAGCAGAGGAATTATGTCCATCCTGTCCAGTAGAACACCAGGCCGGGCTCAAGTCATTGCGAGCCTTGCCACTATTGTAGAGCAGAACGTCAGGTTGGGCTCAGATCTGTACGAGCCTTGCCACTATTGTAGAGCAGAACGTCAGGTTGGGCTCAGATCTGTACGAGCCTTGCCACTATTGTAGAGCAGAACGTCAGGTTGGGCTCAGATCTGTACGAGCCTTGCCACTATTGTAGAGCAGAACGTCAGGTTGGGCTCAGATCTGTACGAGCCTTGCCACTATTGTAGAGCAGAACGTCAGGTTGGGCTCAGATCTGTACGAGCCTTGCCACTATTGTAGAGCAGAACGTCAGGTTGGGCTCAGATCTGTACGAGCCTTGCCACTATTGTAGAGCAGAACGTCAGGTTGGGCTCAGATCTGTACGAGCCTTGCCACTATTGTAGAGCAGAACGTCAGGTTGGGCTCAGATCTGTACGAGCCTTGCCACTATTGTAGAGCAGAACGTCAGGTTGGGCTCAGATCTGTACGAGCTGTGCCACTATTGTAGAAGAGAACGTCAGGTTGGGCTCAGATCTGTACGAGCTTTGCCACTATTGCAGAACAGAACGTCAGGTTGGGCTCAGATCTGAACGAGCTTTGCCACTATTGCAGAACAGAACGTCAGGTTGGGCTCAGATCTGTACGAGCCTTGCCACTATTGCAGAACAGAACGTCAGGTTGGGCTCAGATCTGTACGAGCCTTGCCACTATTGCAGAACAGAACGTCAGGTTGGGCTCAGATCTGTACGAGCCTTGCCACTATTGTAGAGCAAACGTCAGGTTGGGCTCAGATCTGTACGAGGCTTGCCACTATTGTAGAGCAGAACGTCAGGTTGGGCTCAGATCTGTACGAGCCTTGCCACTTTTGTAGAGCAGAACGTCAGGTTGGGCTCAGATCTGTACGAGCCTTGCCACTATTGTAGAGCAGAACGTCAGGTTGGGCTCAGATCTGTACGAGCTTTGCCACTATTGTAGAACAGAACGTCAGGTTGGGCTCAGATCTGTACGAGCCTTGCCACTATTGTAGAGCAGAACGTCAGGTTGGGCTCAGATCTGTACGAGCCTTGCCACTATTGTAGAGCAGAACGTCAGGTTGGGCTCAGATCTGTACGAGCTTTGCCACTATTGTAGAGCAGAACGTCAGGTTGGGCTCAGATCTGTACGAGCCTTGCCACTATTGTAGAGCAGAACGTCAGGTTGGGCTCAGATCTGTACGAGCCTTGCCACTATTGTAGAGCAGAACGTCAGGTTGGGCTCAGATCTGTACGAGCCTTGCCACTATTGTAGAGCAGAACGTCAGGTTGGGCTCAGATCTGTACGAGCCTTGCCACTATTGTAGAGCAGAACGTCAGGTTGGGCTCAGATCTGTACGAGCCTTGCCACTATTGTAGAGCAGAACGTCAGGTTGGGCTCAGATCTGTACGAGCTTTGCCACTACAGGGGAGCGCGTGGCCGTGCGGCTAAAACCACTGTTCCGCTAGCTGAAAAGCCGACGTTCGGTGTTCGAAGCACGCGGTAGACAGAAAGGATTTTTTCTATCGGGTGTGAAATAAAAATACAATGATGCTGAAGGTTCCACTTCAGCTCGCTTTTGTTACAATTTTTTTTTTTAAACAAAACATACGCTGTTTTATTTTACTGCACTTCCCACGATGACATGGTATGACAAATACATTGTTGTCATTCACTCATACTTCCTACAACTATTTACGTGCATAACTCACACCTACTCACTGCCTTGTGTGTCTCTTCTGGGAAACACGCCCTACGGCTCGCTATTTATTTATTAATGGCCCAGCTCCACCCTATGCTCCACCCTATTTGCACAACATATTGAAACTACTAAGTTCACCAAATGATAACTCTCTATGGCTTACATTCAGCCTGCTAATGATCAGAACAATTCCTGTTCTCTAAATTCTCTATATTCAACATTGACACAAAATATCGAATCTCCTGAGTTCAACTGTCTCTTTATGGCTGACACACAGCCTGCTAATGATCAGAACAATTCCTGTTCCCTAAAGTCTCTATATTCAACATTGACACACAATATCGAATCTATTGAATTCATCAACTGTCTCTTTATGGCTGACACACAACCTGCTAATGGTCAGAACAATTCCTGTTCCCTAAAGTCTCTATATTCAACATTGACACACAATATCGAATCTATTGAATTCATCAACTGTCTCTTTATGGCTGACACCCAGCCTGCTAATGGTTAGAACAATTCATGTTCTCTAAATCTCTATATCCAATATTGTCCCACAACATTGAATCAACTAAATTCATCAAATAATCTCTCTATGCGGCTTACATCCAGCCTAAGACCAGTAAGAACAATCCTGCTCTCTACCGTCTCTACATAGAATATGGAACATACCCAGTTCCTCATAAATTCCTTATACGGCTTACATTCAGCCAATACTAGTAAGAACACACTTGTTCTTCTTAATTCTCTGAGCACAATATGAACTCTACCGAGTCCTACTACTGTCCTCTTGCACTACTAGACTCTAATTAATTCCCCTACTCTACACACATGTTACTTAGTTATATCACAACTATTTCTAGCACAGTTTCCTAAGTCCATGAAATACTCTTCTATCTCTATCACACGTTTCCTTACTTACTGTCATTCCTACATTAAAATCTAACTCTAACATTCTGTTCCTTCTCCCTACTAACATAGCCCTCGGTACCGGGTTGTCAAACATGACAAGTCCGTCCTCACAGCTTCTCGCACATCTCTTGAATGACTGTCCCAACCAACTAAACTTCTCTAACTGAATCTTTGTCTCGCTTTCAAACCTCGTGTTTTTCGAGACACTCACCTACTCATGTCATTTCACGTGGACCACGAGTTCCTACATGTTTATGACTATCCCTCGCCTTCACCTTTTGACCTTTTGTACCCCTAATAGCCTCTCCTTCTGACACCCCTAATTATCCACTATTTCAGATACACCGTGATCTTCTTAATTTCTTAATTTACAAGCAGACATAAATGAAATTACGCGTCCATGACAATAAGCCAGCGAAAACAGACCACCATCTCGGGACGCACCAAAAAGCATATTAGATTTTTAACTGATTTTTACATACCATAAGTTTTTTAACCGATCTGTAAAATTTCTTTGACATAAAAGTGTAGATAAGAACATTTGCTGAGGAGTTAACTGCCCAGATGAATTCCTCTAATTTCATTAGAAGTGTTTTCAAAGTTTTACTAAAATAAAAGCGAAACTGAGACTCACTTAACACATGCACAATGCAGCTTATTGTATTCACTAAAAGGAATACACCGCAAGCAGAAAGTAACATCAAAGTGAGTCTTATATCAATGTTACTGATGCTTTGTTTACCAGTTAAGGTCTGACGAAGTTTACAAGCAATACGTAACTTATAAAAAGTAGCACTCGAAAGCACTAGCAACATTAATGTTAACACTGGAGAAATAGGAATACATTCAATAATATCTCGAATGGCACGAAATATCGCAGGATGTTTTGTGGCAATGTCAGAACCCTTCACTTGTGGCATTGATCGGCCATACTTGGCGTCAAACGACCACTCTATTTTGATGACCAAGAACTTCCATGATGCCATAATACATAAAAACACCGACACTAAAGCTATTGTTAGGATGACACGTTTCGGGGTAATCAGTCGAGCTGCTTTAAATGGGAAGAAAACTGCCAGGAACCTTTCAAATGCGATGATTGTAATATGAATTCCAGATATTACTGTACCAACACGAGAAATTAAGTAACCATATGATTCAAAATAAATGTAACAAATATTGGCTAGCACGATGTCGATGTGGTCAAGAACACATTTAAACTTTCTTGTACCTGTCATTACGAGAATTAGGAAATCACAGACGGCCATCGAGAGCAATACAATAATGATGGTGTCTTTGAATCCCAGTCGATGAAAAACGATAATTGTGATGACATTACCGATGGAACCAAAGACAGCGATGACCTGAACCAGAACACAATCAATAAAAGTACTGAGACCTTGAAATAAGGTTGTGTCGCTTGGTATTTTAACCATCCAATGGGAAGAATAGTTGGTCGACGCTTCTGGTCTGTTCATGTCTGCGGATATATTTAAGGGGAAGAAAAGTAAACATAAATATTTTGTTAACAAAGTAATAAAATGGATTATTCAATACAGTAACAAGAAATAATTAATAATTAAGTACAAAGGGATAGGTTAATTTGGTTGAGCAAAGATTAGATATTAAGGCTTGATAAAGCTAATGGCAAATAGACGATGTCAAGATAAGATAGTAAGGAAAAATAATACAAAGCTGTCAAGTCAAAGGCTGAACTAAGTTGATGTAATCAATGTAATATAACTGCACATTAAAAAAAACTGAAACTCTGACAGCCATCTGATAAAAATCTGATACCAGTTATGGCAGACAATAAGAAATCCAACACATTAATGAACGTCAGTCTTGACCTGGTGGGGCATTTTGAGATTGAAATCAAGAGAGATTGAAGGATATGCACACAGATTTATCTGTTGAGGCAAGATGGGCATTGAGAAATAAAATACGTCCATGGCCCACAAATGTGGACATTAAAATCTATTTCTTTTGAAAGAAAGAGTGCGATTGAACTCTTTATTTCTTATTTTTCTATTTCTTGTTTTCCAACTTTTTTTTCTTTCAGGTTGTTACAAAGATTAGCTGAACAGAAACCATACTTTCGTGTACTCTTAAGGAAGCAGGTGTATGATTTACAACAAATTTGACCTTTAATCTAACATGTGTCATGAAAAAGACGACATGTTTGAGCTCTTCACCGATGATCTATGGGGAGCCGCGATAGCTCAGTGGTTAGTGAACTGGACTACAAAGGACAAGAGGTAGGGTTCGATCCTAACCGACGGCTTCCGGTTCACCCAGCCTTTATTGGGTACCTAATATTTTTTTTCCTGTGAAAGTAAAGCGGCACGAGCGTAATACCGACCACATTACCCAAAAAATCATGTGCCGAAGGTCCGTAAATTTTATGGCCACTAACATCATATTGCCTATATGTCACTTGGCGTGACGTGGGTACTTTACTTTTTTTTTTTATTTATCGGTAACCTATAATATGTTATGTATAATGGTTTCTGTTGGCCTTATCTGTGTCCTTAAGTTGTTGAGTGAGACGCAGTCCTGTAGAGTATGCTCAGGGATTTTTTCCTAAATCCTCATCATCAAGTATCGCGCCTACTGGCGTAGGTGATCATGTCTCTCCACAACTTTCGATCTCGACAGTTCTTTATCATTTCTGTTGTTGACCTTCTGCCAAGACATTCTCTTAAGCTGTCTGTTATTTTTTCTCTTCGCTTCCCTTTATCTCTCCGTCCCTCAATTTTTCCAGTTGTTACAATATATTCACGTTTTTCTCATCTCATTACATAGCCAAAAAATGATGATTGTTTCTTCCTAATATTGGAAATTAGCTATCTTTTTTGCTTTGACCTCTTTGACCTCATTTTCATTACTCTTCTTAGCTATCCATGGTACTCTCAACATTCTTCTGTAAAACCACATTTCTACAGACTCCAGTGATTTTCTTGTCTGTTGTCCTATTGTCAATGCTTCGCATCCATATGTTAAGACTGGCTCTACGTAACATTTAAGAACCTCTTTTTCTTGTTTCTATTGTCAAAAATGGATTGCATAGTATCTTCCTCTTTTTTTTGGAAAGCTGCTTTTGCCTGAGGCATTCTGCATCTCACCTCTTTTGTACATCTTCCGTCTGAGGTTAACAAAGTTCCCAAATATTTAAATTCATTTACCTGTTTTAATATTGTTCCACTTGTCTTTATTTGCACTGAGGTGATGTTTTTTTCTTTGTTGTTACCATACCTCTGTCTTTTTGCTATTAAGGCTGAGTCCTTTATTTTTGCTTTCTTTCACTATAATGTCCAACATTTCTTGTAACTCATTTACATTTTTCCCAAATACATTCTCCATATCCTATGTAACTGTGTTCTAACCTGTGTAGGTGTGCTCTACCTCTAAAGTCACCTGTTCTGAGTCTGAATAATGTGGTATACTCAAGTCAACTGATATTGTTTAAGCTATTACGCTCGGGCTAATATTTCTCATACAACTGTCTAAATTCTGTTTTACTAACTTGTTTTAGAATTATCTTTACGTATTTGAGATTTCTGGGTGATTATACTCTTGAAGAGTCACATCTGTTTTTGTGAGGTCAATGACTTTTTCATTCCAGAGATGGCATTGTGCGTTGGCATCTCCTGCAGGACTATTTCAAACTTCCTTGTCAGGAAACATACGTTGGACGTTTCTGACTGGAACGAGCTGTCCTGTTTCTGACTTTACATCTATGACTGACCTTGCGTTACTGAGAATGACATTTAGAGTTATGGCCGCTTGTATGATGTTAGTTGGTATGGTTATGTGCAGTATCATAGCCTCTGCTCTGAAGTGAAGGTCGATAGTGTTTTTGTTTTTCCATTGCAATATTACGATTATTTTCCTCACCTCGTTTTCTGTTCTAAAGCCTAAGACTGTCGAAGTGTTGACTCTTCTCCGCTGTGAGTAATAGGATTACCAAACCCTGACTTTGATCAAAACACGCTGTACTGAATTCCAATCTTTCCCCACTGTTTCTCTGTTAATCAGCTTCATGCATTTAGTTATTTGGTTATGGAAGGCCACGGTATCACTGGAAACGAAATAAAATCCATAAGCGCTCAACCGCCCGTGCCAGCGTAATCATCTGCATTAATGTCTCACCTCCCAAACAAAGAAATGTAACTGTAGTCCCCATCGTAGCTGTCTCAGCACACGTCAAAAGTCAAAAATCCAAACCGCGCAGAACGTGAACACAGCCAACTGTTTCCATGTCATACTATATCACCATTCATCGTAAACAATTAGAATATCGAAACATGATCAAAACGAATGAGACACACAGCTCACAGTATGCACAGAGCACTTAACTCAGTAGCTCCTGCAACAAGCCGGACTTGAAATATGAGGAAACTGCAACAAGGAATACTTTTTATGCATAGCCTCAATTGTTCCCGCTGCCTATCCACCATATATCGGGAGTTCACGTCCTCTAGAAAATGAGGATCGTCGTATTTTTTGAAAATGTATAGCGCTTGATGATGTTAGGCCATCGTTGTTGACTCCAATTCTGAACATATAGACACACAGTTAGTCGTCAGATTATCCTTGTCGCACATAAAACAACAGACCGTTAGATTAGCGTCTGGCCGGTCTATGGGTGTACGATGAGCCATTACGATGACGTAGCACACATCCAAATTGCTTCATGCATTTTTATATGCAAGAGGTGAGTGTAAACGTATCAAAAGGTAACACACTTTTTTAATTTCAGCTGTTTCACTAAGTAATAAATTCAGGGACAGACCATAAAGAAGGTGGATTTAAGATATCAATGAGACCTTGAACGTGACAACAAAAGTGGGAGATCTGACTAAAGGCAGAGGTTCTTTGAGACAGGCAGTAACGATTGCAATGTTCTGCAAAGGACCTGTGACCTGTAGGTGATTGGATTGGGTGGAGGGAAAGAACAATGACATTTGCTGATGACATCCTGGTATATCAACACGGATGAGACAGACAAGCGATTAATTGCCTCAACACTGTAAACGACTGAACGCATCTATTCCAGTTGTTGAGTCCCTTGGTTAATTTTAATAAAGCTTCAGTGGAACCGTTCTCACTAAAAAGTCATAATGGTAACACGTAAACAAATGTGGCACGAATAGGAACTGACCATGTGACCTGGTTGATGACAAACCTAGGAAACAGGTCTATCGCAGTATGTGTTTTAAGGACAATGACAACCACTATTCACCGTGCACATCATGATAGCTGCCAGCACTGAACAAAGGCTATTTATATTTTGTTCCAGAGACTGATACTCGCATCATTTGTGTTATTTTATATTAAATTAGGGTAATCATTACAACTGTCCGGACATATCCAATGATGGTTCGATCTTTTCCTCAAAATATTCATCAGCTCAGAGCTATTAATTGTGCCAGTTCAATGTTGGTTGACAAATCCTCTCATTTGTCCAGAATATCGCTCTGTTGTGGTAAATTCGGTCTTCACTCCAAGTATATACAGTCTAGGTACTCATACATTTACACCTCTGTCAAATATCTTTGTTTGATCTATCTTTCGTAGATTGTGAATGATATCTGCCAGATCAATTGTCTGTCCAGCAACAAATATTGCCGAACTGGCTAGTCTGTCTGCCCTGTCGTTGCCCTCAACACCAGCATGACCTGGGACATACAGGAAGGTAACAGCGCACATCTTGGATCTCTGTACTGATACCAAACGTTAACGACGAATTAGGCGTGACTATATTTTCCAGATCATGTTCATTGAATCAGTCAGCACACACACACACACACACACACACACACACACACACACGAGTACACTCTTGAGTTTCCAACCAATAAAAAGTCTTCGTCACTTCTATTATTTCCAATCGTCAAACTACTGGTCGTCATTACGTTGGCGTCGCTATCCTCGTGAATAGCTTCACTATTGGATCGGGCAGTGTATGCCCAAACACTCCATTGATGGCGTACCACAGAACCTCCTGTGCAGATCAGCACGTCCACATCACTGCAGTCGGATTCTGTTCTCTGCATCCTCTATCTAATTTGACAAAGTAACGAGAAAGTGGTTTTAAGTTATGAAAAAAATAGGTATCCATTCTGCCTGAGGAATAACATTAGTTCGCTGACCGATTTGACACTATCCGCATTTCGACCTATCCATGATTTTCCTTTCCTTATCCTAGTGGCCTTATCTTCAATATTTTCTCAAACAGTGAATGTTCCTGATCAGTGCTCAGCATTACATCTGCTCTCTCTCTCTCTCTCTCTCTCTCTCTCTCTCTCTCTCTCTCTCTCTCTTAGTATCATGATTATGTTCACCACGGTGGGTGAAATCCCATAGAAAACGCATTGCCTTGCATGTAGTATCTTCCGTGCAGGACAAAATAATGCGCATTTGTTTCGAGTTTATCTATATAAGTTTCACTAATGGTGAGGGTGACCATGGCGTGTTCAATTGTTGAGAGGACTAGTCCCCCATACAAATGTACCAACAAACGTTATTCGATGCAAGAATGTGTCAAGACTCTCATCGCCGACAAACTTGCGAAGTTTAGAAACCACATTGTCAACATGTACTCTGAAGACAAAACTGCGATCGAATTTCACTTCCAAATATGTCATCATGTTCGTTATACTCACCTCTTAGCTACGAAGGCTCAATATTGGTAGGTCTGTGTTAACAATAAGGTTGTTAAAGGAGAACCATATTGCTGTTGCTCTACTTGGGTAAAAGTGTGTTTTGGAATTGTAACACCATCAGGTGGTGCGATCGAGTTCACCTTTCAGAAACTTATTGATCTCATTTCTATCTCTGCCCTGTCGATACATCAAAATATCAGGTAGACGTTTAGGGGATATGGTCTGTCAACGTTTGTATAACATCGAACGCAATTCCGGCACACGTAACACCTATTTCAGATCTCCAGGCCTTAATACCTCTACGGACTTCCGGCATCGTATCTTATTGCTCTGATAATAGCAGACCATTACCAAGGCATTCATCTGGTTAGAGTCACTTGACTAAATCCACGTCCGCATACTGAGTGATTCGATGCGCATGATAAAAAAAAAGTGTAGGTCGGTTCTGTACACAGGCAATGGGTAGAGTCATTGTAGTAGTAAAAAAATATGTATTGTCCCCTTTGTCTACGTCCCTGGACATGCGGGAGTAATGAAGAAATGAAAGAGTGGACAAGTTTGCTAGCTGCGCTGTCGCTGAAGACACCCAACAAATGTTCTTTTATTTAGTAATGATATAACCAACAAGCACGTAAATTCTGGTCATCGTTTCTTTCAGCCATTTTCAATATTAAGTCTGTGATTGATTTTCGTGTGGTTTTTTGTTTGTTTGTTTCAGAATAGTACCATTAATTTTGATCCGTGTAAATTTGTTGCTGCACCAGATGAAGACTTTTGCCTAAACGTTGTATTTTGTCTTGTGTCTCTACTAGTTTAACTAGTCGACACCATTTTATCTTTATTTAACATGTTCTCAGCAGCTCTACTCGCTGTCCTGTGTAGTATTTAATATTTTATATTTGTGCTTATCTCCTGACATATGCCATGTGTTCTATTCCAATAACCGTGGAGATTTTGTCAACTAAGTAGTCTGATTATCCTTTATCTTATTAATTATTTAAAAGACCTGTTTCTTATTTGAAGTTTACTGTTTGAACGAATTCTATACATTTTCTACAATTATTATGGTGTCTTAATTCGAACGTAAGTACCAGAATGTTTTTTTTTCAAGTACTGTGTTGAAGACATTAAAAAAAAATATCGTTACAGCTGTTTCTTGGTCAAATTACGTATTCGATTTATTTTTGTAAGTTCATTCCTATCTTTTCTGCCTCCATAGAAGTGAGTTTATATTTTTCCGTTGTCGTTTTTGTTAAGGAACGTTACAGTTATTATTCATGCTGTTTTTTTTTAAAATTCTCTTTTACACGTTTTTAATTTAGTTCTTTACGAATAAACATACATTGTGAATCATCATCATCAAATACCATGTCTAATGGCGTAGATGATCATGTCTTTCCACAACTTTCGAACTCGACAGTTATTTCTCATTACTTTACTTGACCTTCCGCCAAGCCCTTTCTCTTAAGCTGTACACACTATCAATGCCGGATATTAAATAATGTTCTTATAGAAAAGATATAAGCTAAAATAAGGACACAGACTTGCTGCTCAGTTTGTTGTCAACGATAACACTAACGTTAACTCTGGAACTGAGACACGTAGCAGCCTACACGCCACGCCTTATATAGGGCTACATCTTTTCAAGTTATATTCAATGGACATATAACATTTACAAAATGTCGGGTAAAAATAATGTGATTCTATTAAAAGTTAAAATAGTGTTTGTAAAATATAACTGTTGTCTTCAAAGATGAAAGGAAACATAATTTTAACATTACTGAATCACAACGTTCACTTCAAGCATAAAATTACATGATAGGTAAATTGTAGGACATCAAGAATCAAATGTCCAACAACCAGCAGCTTCCAAATAATTGAGATTTAAGAGCTGCTGTGATTATTGTAAATCACAACTTGAAGCATTCTATAATGACTAACGCAATGTTCGCCGACATTACAATTGCTACTTCAAATAAAACAAAACCTAACTGCACGATTTCGGGCATTTATTTCATGAAAGAGACTTCGTAAAATAACTTTACATTTGTAATAATTGCTCAATCCAATTTGAGAGTCTATGGAACACACATTTCAAGTGGTGGCTTTTATTGTGCAAAATCTAAACTATAACTCTCGTGTAACTCCCTTTAATCTTTGCTCTTTTCTAATAAGTTCAGGTAGAGTTAATAGTGCTTTTTGTCTTTTCAATTTACCACAATAGCAGTAGTGTTTATTTGAGTCGAGCTTTTATCTGTAGGTTATTGTATTAATCACAACCTTCTATGAAATTCTGTAAGAAAGGATGTACGTGCCATTTTATTGTGCCTTTTCTGTGTACACAGATCTTATTTTTATATATGGAACTGTCATTAATAGTGTAGGGGAAAGTCTCTTTTCAGATTACAAAAGTCTTTAAATATTTGTTGGGTTTATTGCTATTTTAGAAATACATGTATACGCTGCCGGGATCAGGTGTTTAGAATTCACTTTTCCAACATGGTGGATGTTTTTCATATTGACAGTTCAATGTTCACCTTGTTATTGACACTATTACAATTGTTCGTTGGTATTTATTATTAAAGACAATAACTTTATAATTTTTAGTGTCACAAGATGCTTTATTACAATTTTTTTTGGAAAAATTGACATGGTATGGGTCAGTGAAGTCAAATATGTAAATCACTTAAATTTGTGCTTGTTCTAACTAGTTTGTATTTGTTATCTCCCTTCCCCTGTTGTGATGGCTAAATGCATTTCTAATTATCTGTGTTACTTTAATGTGGTATGCATACCTCTCTTGTGTTTATGCAATATTTTTTATAAAAAAATGAAATGGCTGAAAGACAGAAAGACAAAAAACATGAGACAGCCAAAACAACTCTTTGATAACAACGAGATTTCTAGAAGAGATAACTTTTACTGTGTGGAATTATGGGTATAAGAAAGCGTAAAGAGACTAACAAGAGGAAATAAATAAATATAGACAAAATAACTAAACGTTATAAAGTCATTATTTTGTCGTTTTGCTGTTTTTCAAATTAATATTTACAGAGCTACATTCTTTTGAGTTGAATTCCGTGTTTTGTAAACTCATTTTCTTTTGTTTTTGTTAGTTGTGGTGGTTGATGAACAAATAACAAGTTCGTGATATGTGCTTTAGGATCGCATAAGAAAATCATGCTTGGCCACAAAAGTCTAGATTAGATTCAATTAAAGACAAATACAATTAGGTTGCTTCGGCTTTGTGGACAAGATAAAACTAAACAAAGAACCAACGATTCGACCAAAAGGTCTTTAACTAGGAAAGAACACAACAAAAAATAATACGAATTCTTATAAGACAGAATCATTCTGCACACCATTCAGTATAATTTAAAGCTGTGATACGTCATACCACATCACCCCAAAAATCATGTGCCGAAGAGATGTAAAAATGTATGGTCACTAACATCATATTCCCTATACGCTACTTGGCGTGACTGGGGTACATTACTTTTTTTACTTTTTTTTATGATACGTCATATAGCAGCTGTAGCCGAAAGAGAAGCGGTTCTAAAACTGCGTACAAGAAGACGACATAACGCCCAAATAAAGTATTTTAAAAAATGAAGAAAGGTATAATTTAAAAAGAGAAATAGCACTAATCCAATTTGAGTTGAATGAACCAAAGCTGCGAGAGATGCGATTCTCAGGCAAATCGACCACCTTTTTTAAGAGGGGTATTAAATCATGCCAGTAAGACAGGGAGTCGTCAGCGCCAGACTGGTCATCATCATTGAGTGTCGTCTCCGTATCAAAGTTTGGCTACCACGGAACTCCATTCCCCTCCTGTCTCGTGCTTTGATAATGCAAACTGTCATAGTCGAAATTGTACATCTATTGATGTTACTCGACCTTGTTAGTCTTCATCAGCATGTGCCTATTATATCTTGTACTTTCCCTTCCAATATTACTTTTAGTAGGCTTCTGTGTCTTTTAACTTGCCCCAAAAAAGCATTTATCCTGTTTGAATTATTTAAATAGTTGCCTTTCCGTTTTTAGTTGTTTTAACTTAATCATTTGTTTTCTTTTATTTCCACCCAATTCTTTCTATTCTTCTTTAAAAATCCAAGAATAAATCCACATTTCAAATTCTTCGATTTTAAAAAATGTTTTCTTGTCTAATGTCCACGCTTCTGCACCACACAGGAATGTTGCGTAAATAAAACAGTTTGCTCTTCTTATTTTTAGCTGTGGTGTTATTTGTTTTTCTGTTAATATATTTTTCATGGAATTAAAATTATTTTTGTGCCATTCCTATTTTTTGGTTTATTTCAGTTTTATAATTTCCATCACTGGTTATAGTGAAGGTAAAGTACGAGACTTGAATCGACGCCTTAGCACGCGAGTTTTCCCAAACAAGTGCTCTGTCGCCTATCCAGAAATGTTCGAAAACTTCTGGATAGTGTCGCTGCAAGCATCAAAACTCACAATGCGAGGCAGCATTCCTCACCTTACCAGATTACTACCTTGATACCCATTTCTGCTAGCGGCTGGGTCGACCGAAGTGGTATTTTTTTCCCCATTTAACACAGGTTGTCCGAACGTTGGTAACCCAGTCAGGTAATTTACCCTACTAGACTGCCGAGGCTCCCCGGCTAACATGTCCAAGGTAGTAGATTGGTCCAGTGGATTAAAACGAACACGAGTTGTAGAATTAAGTTACAGGTAACAGAGATGGTCATGAAAACAATCTGTGAACCATCTATCCGTTTTACCAAAGTAGGCCCCCAGCAGCAAATGCAGATAACATTTAATGTCATACAAAAGGTAGGTGAAGTCCCTAATATTGAAATTGCCGTTAAGGAAGGTAACCTGCTTAGTGTCAATCATATATGCAGTAAGTTCTACAAACTGTGCGGTGCATGAACGGGTTCCATGGTGGCGATTGGTAGAGCCAATAAGAAAACTATGAACCATATCTTAAATGCTTCTATCTCGCTTGAAAGCAACTATGCATTGATCAGATAACAGAAACAGTATGGTCAGAGCGTTTAATGTATCATCATTATCAAGCGCCATACCGGCTGGTGTAGGATATCATGGCCTTCTACAATTCTCTGTCCACAGTGCACAACATCATATCAATTCTGTTCTTGACTGTTTTCCATGCCACAACACCAAGTTGTCTAGTACCTTCTGCTTGTCGTCCGCTATCTGTCTTTCCTCTATTTTGCCAGTTCTAACCATATATTTCAACTTTCCTCTTCTCATCGTGTGCCAGAAAAATGTCGATTGTGCAATTCTATTGGTATTTAAGAGCTCACTTTCTGAATTGGCCTCTTTGATAATTTCCTTGTTGGTCTTTTTTTCTCCATGGAACTTTCAACACTCTTCTCCCATCTTTGTGGCCTCTAATCGTCTGCTCGTGTCCATAATTTTCTTTATTGGTCAAAATTAGCTCTATACAACACTTATGAACTCTCTTTCTCATTTCAATTGACATAGACTTGCAGCACAATTTTTTTTTCCTTTTCTGAAATGCTATTTTGTCTGAGCTATTCTGTTCATTATTTCTGCGATGTATCTTCTGTCTGATGTTATCATCGTGCCCAAGTATTTGACATTTAATGTATAAATAGCCAATGTCGATTCTGGGTGAAGCTAAATTGTGCGCGTGGTGGGACAAAATTTACAAATTTCCATTAGAAGTACAGTTGAACAAGGCGAAGAGGGTATCTGTAAAGCATTTTGGAGGAATTTGTAGAATTAGGCAGACTTGAGGACGTGTCCAGGATACAAGCGACGGAAAAAAATATGTCTTCTTTCGTCTTCTTACTCTTCTTCTTCATTATTTGATAACCTTCTGGTGGTTGGCTGGGTGGGGTGGGGGTGTCCCTGACAGTCTTTGTCACCCTTTCTCACTTCTGTTTTCAATCATTCTATGAGTTTCTGCACGGTCGTGGCCTGTACATTCTTTGATTTTATCTTCTCATCTCTTTCTCTGCCAACCTCTGCTTCTCGGTACTTTCACATTAAAGAATGGTCTTTGCTTGACATTAATGATTTATCTTTCTCTCTGAATTAAATTCTATCTATGTAGATCAGTTAGTACATTAGTACATCAGTTTATATCTATCTTTCGTTCGCCTGAAGTATTGTCTATATCTGCAATATCGTTTCCTGTATAAATGTTACTGTCTTTTGCAATTCTTGCAGTGGCCCATATAGTTTTGTCTGTAGTGTTGTATCTCTTGGCCAACGGCATTAATGATCAGTTACAAGAAGTCATCGGTGTAAAACGAAACGGAGATATAGATTTTGCACAAGAAAACTGAAATTCTAAAATAAAATATATAAAAAACAGAATGAAAAACTGGCTTAAAATTTGGACTATTCTACAACGATATCAAAATTAAAAGACGACAGTGGTTCTTTAAAAATGTCAGATAACGAACTATCTGATTGATAGTGGCCAACCACTTGGACAGCATAAACTATCCAGATTATCAACGTTTCACTGTCAAAATGGAAAGTTGTATAATCAAATTGATTATATTCTGGTGAAAGGAAGATTTCTGTCTGTAAAAATCTCTGTTAAAAACGAGAAACTTTCCAGGAGCAGACTTTGGAAGCGACCATTGGTTATGACAACTTTCCGTCTACGTTTTAAAAAAAAAAAACAAACAAAGCTGACTCAATTCAAGTTAGACATTGAGAAACTGAGTAGCACTAACGTTAAAGATGTCTGCTACGCAATGATGGGAGAAACGTTTGCACATTTCGCCATGTTTGAAATAGACAATTGTTGAATTCTTGGCCATTCCATTGAACTCAGCTATTACAGATACACCAATGAAATTATTGACAAACGTCAAATGACGAAGAAACAATGGATCAACATAAAACCCTGCTATATAAGAAGAAAACTAATAAAACATATTTGGTTATTTGGTTATGTAAGGCCCCGGTATCACTGCAAACGAAATAAAATCCATAATTGCTCAACCGGCCGTACCAGCGTAATCATCCGAATTAATATATCATCTATCAAACAAAGAAAGGTAACTGTATTCCTCATCGTAGCAGTCTCAGTACACGCCAAAAGACATAAGGTTAAACCGCGCAGAATGTGAACACAGCCAACTGTTCCCTGTCATACGATATCATCATTCATCGTAAACAATTGGAATATCGAAACATGATCAAAGCGGATGAGACACACAGCTCACGGTGTGCACAGAGCACTTAACTCTTTCAGTACGGAAGGTTTTTATCCATTTAGCGGTAGAGATTTCAGAGAAAAAATGTTCATGTTTTTAAATTTCAATCTACAAACTTTTTATTTATCTAACACGTAATTTACTATATATGAATTTTTAGATAGTTAAACAAGGAATTAGATTTCACCAGTACCAAGTTGATACAAGACATAACAAGAATATGGTTTGATGACAGTTTAAACTAATCAAATTGAGAGTGAAGCACATTGCGGCTAAACGTACATGGCAGAAATCGGCATGGTGCGTCGAACCGTACGGGAAGAGTTAACTCAGTAGCTCCTGCAACAAGCCGGACTTGGAATATGAGGAAACTGCAACAAGAAACACTTTTCATGCATAGCCATGAATGGTTCCTGCCTCCTAGCCACCATATTCCGGAAGTTCACGTCCTCCTGAAAATGATGATCGTCATATTTTTTTTAAATGTGTAGCGCTTGATGACGTTAGGCCTTCGTTGTTGACTCCAATTCTAAACATATAAACACACAGTTAGTCGTCAGATTATCCCCGTCGCACATCAAACAACAGATCATAAGATTAGGGTATCGCCGGCCCAGGGATTGACGATGAACCATTACGATGACGTAGCACACACAACAATGTCGCACACACAGCAACGACGCGATTAGATACCCTAGTGAATGCAGCCTTGGACGAACAAAACACGGTGCAAATTCCCTAAAGAAATAAAACTGCGGCTGGCGAAGCAGTTCACATTAATGAGTAACATGTAAATAATTTGCGTCAAGTAATTCCAACAACGGTCATGAACAGCACCAATGTGACGTAAAGCGCAGAACAAGTATAGAGGTTGGAAGGTGGCATTCACAACACTTGATTTGTCGAAAATGGAATATTGCCGGTATACAACACTGCTTTATTGGCGCAGATGTAATAAGTATATCATCATTTTGACTTTAACGCGGAAAAGTGCAATGGAGAACCGAAATTAATCAGACACCGAATGCACTTTCTGCAGCGATCAAGAGAACGTGGACTAGATCCACCATCTTGGTAACGGAAGTAACTAAAACATAAGAAAAACACACTAGAAGGCAGCAGAAAATGCAAAGAAACAACATTCATTTGATGCTATATGCAAAAAAGAATAGCGATGAAATAAACAAAAAAAGATTTAATAAGCATATGAATTGGTTAAAACATTAACTACCGATTGACAGAATAAGTTCTAAAATATTATTTAATAAATAAGTAAAAAATCTATCAGATAAAATTTGGGAGAGGGAAGAAATACCTAAAGACTGGAAAGAAGGTTATATGATCAAACTACCAAAGAAAGGAAGTTTACAGGAGTGCACAAATTATAGGGGAATTATGCTACTATCAGTGCCAGGAAAAATATTAAGCAGAATCATTCTGGAGAGACTAAAAGAGGCTATAGAGAAACACTTGAGAGATGAACAAGCAGGTTTTAGGAATAACAGATCATCTGCTGATCAAATAACTACTCTACGTATAATAGTTAAACAAAGTTTAGAACTAAAATCCCCACTTTATATTGGATTCATAGATTAAGAAAAGGCATTTGATAGTTTAGACAGAAGAATGCTTTGGAAGTTGCTGAGTCATTACGGAATCCCCATAAAGTTTATTAACCTGATAAAAACAATGTATGAAGGAACGAAATGTAGTGTGTGCATGAAGGACAGATTACAGAATCATTTGAAATAAGAACAGGAGTAAGTCAGGGATGTCTTCTGTCTCCATTTCTCTTTCTACTGGCCATAGATTGGATTATGAAAATAACTCAAAACAACAGAAATGGAATCCAATGGTCACTGACCAAACAACTTGATGATTTAGACTTTGCTGATGACATAGCTCTCCTATCACACAGCCATCAACAGATGCAGGATAAAATGAGCATACTTGATGACATATCACAACAGCTAGGACTGAATATTAATAGAGATAAGACCAACATTATGAGAATTAATACAGTTGGCAATAACCAAATAAAACTAGGAGAAATACCTCTATTAGATGTACAATCTTACATACATTTGGGCAGTAATATAGATAAAGAGGGAGGAACAGAAAATGATACCAAAATAAGGATATCAAAAGCATGAGGAGCTATCATTGCACTGGGAAACATGGAAATCCAAAGAAATTAGGTTAAATACAAAAATCAAAATTTTCAACTCAAATGTTAAGGCGGTACTAGTATATGGCTGTGAAACATGGAGAACAACAAAATTGACAATCACGAAGATACAGACTTTCATTAATGGATGCTTACGCAGAATAAAAGGATGAAAATGGCAGGACAAAATCACTAACATAGAATTATGGAAATGAACCAGTCAAACACCAGTGGATAAAGAGATACAGCGAAGACGATGGCGCTGGATAGGACACACACTACGGAAGCCAACTGAGAGTATTACACAACAGGCCCTTTTTTGGAATCCCCAGGAGAAAAGACACAGAGGAAGACCAAGGAATTCTTGGAGAAGACAGATAGAAGCAGAGATGAAGATGATGGGGAAAACATGGAATGATCTTAAAAGAATGGCAAAAAACGGAACAACTTGGAAAGTGTTTGTTGAAGACCTATACTCCACTGGGAGCTAAAAAGGTAGGGACAAATAAGTAAAAGAATCGATCAAATCACATGAGATTATCACATTAAAAAGAAATTTAACATCAAGTAAACTTGATGTAAGAAACCATTATCTCGGTCACAAATGTGACGTAGCACAAACTTTGAGATAGGGATAGAGTCACGTCAGACTCCAGGGTAAGAGGAGGCGTCAAAGACAACGGAATGAAAATATGGTGACTTTTTTAAAATACATGTATCGAGGCCAGGAAATACTATCTGATAAAAGCTAGCACATATATTAACTATACTGTGATTACGTTAATACATTATCTTTTCAACTTCAACATTTTCAATTATATTCATAGTGACGTTAAAATTATGGCATATTTTTGAACTACTCTAAATTAAATATTGTTGGCACATGTAGAGATTATTTGACTTAATGTTTCACCAGAAGATACTGTTTGACTTAATGTTGTTCCCAGTAGTGTCTGTTCGTCTTAATGTTATAATTTTTACAACATGATTGTTTTAAGATAGCCAACATTTTTAAAATGTCGGAGAATGGTGAATTTGTCGGGAGACATAGGCTGTGAAAAATAATATTGCCAACACAAGATTGTTTAGCTACTTCCTGTCACAGCTTGATTGTATGCTGTCATTCGTAGACAATCCTCGTTTGAATGTTGTCACCAGTAGACTGCTTAAATGTTGACGCCAGTAGACATTTTGACTGTTGTCACAGTTAGATTATGTTTGAATGTTTTCACTAGTAGACTATTTGAATGTTGTCACCTGTAGGCAGTTTGAATGTTGTCACCTGTAGATTGTTTGAATGTTGTCACCTGTAGACTGTTTGAATGTTGCCAATAGTAGACTGAACTTTTTTAATGTTATCACCTGTAGCCTGTTTGAATGTTGTCACCAGTAGACTGTTTGAATGGTGTCACAAGTAGCTGCTTAAATGTTGTCACCAGTAGATTGCTTAAATGTTATCACCTGTAGCCTGTTTGAATGTTGTCACCAGTAGACTGTTTGAATGTTGTCACAAGCACAAGTAGACTGCTTAAATGTTGTCACCAGTAGGCTGCTTAAATGTCGTCACAAGTAGACTGCTTAAATGTTGTCACCAGTAGACTGCTTAAATGTTGTCACCGCTAGACTGTTTAAATGTTGTCACCAGTAGACTGCTTAAATGTTGTCACCAGTAGGCTGCTTAAATGTTGTCACAAGTAGGCTGCTTAAATGTTGTCACCAGTAGACTGCTTAAATGTCACCGCTAGACTGTTTAAATGTTGTCACCGCTAGACTGTTTAAATGTTGTCACCAGTAGACTGCTTAAATATTGTCACAAGTAGGCTGCTTAAATGTTGTCACCAGTAGGCTGCTTAAATGTTGTCACAAGTAGGCTGTTTAAATGTTGTCACCAGTAGACTGCTTAAATGTTGTCACCAGTAGGCTGCTTAAATGTTGTCACCAGTAGGCTGCTTAAATGTTGTCACAAGTAGGCTGCTTAAATGTTGTCACCAGTAGACTGCTTAAATGTTGTCACCGCTAGACTGTTTAAATGTTGTCACCAGTAGACTGTTTGAATGTTGTCACCAGTAGGCTGCTTAAATGTTGTCACAAGTAGGCTGCTTAAATGTTGTCACCAGTAGACTGCTCAAATGTTGTCACCGCTAAACTGTTTAAATGTTGTCACGAGTAGACTGCTTAAATGTTGTCACCAGTAGACTATTTGAGTGTTGTCACCAGTAGACTGAATGTTGCCACTGGTAGACTGTTTGAATGTTGTCACCAGTAGACTATTTGAATGTTGTCACCAGTAGACTGCTTAAATGTTGTCACCAGTAAACTGCTTAAATGTTGTTAAAAGTAGACTGTTTGAATGTAGTCACGTGTTGACTGTTCACAGTAACGTCTATCGTATGATATTCTCTAGATGTTTCTAAATAAATTATGTTGGCAGATGTAGAGGCTATTTGACTTAATTTTATCAGCATCAGAGAATGTTCGTCTAACTCTTGTCACAATTATAACATAATCATATTACGGTTATCAGCTTTCGTTTAAGGGCTGGCAGTTGTGAAGTCGTCGGATGGAGACCAGAGATGAAAAATAAGATTGTCACCTTAAGATTGTTCATTTACCTGCTGCTACTTGTAGGAATCGTCTGTCTAAATGTTGTCACCTGATTACCGCTCATAAGATGTTTCCACTGGAATATTGGTCATCTGAATGTTTGTCATCGCTAGACCATACTCGTATATATGTTGTTATCAGAAGATTGCTAGCCTGAATGTTCTCAAGAGTGGACTGTATTCTCTCGTTTGAGCTTGACATCTTTAGACTCTTCTTACATGAAGACTGCAAATAGTAAAGGCTGCTCATATAATTTTGTCACCAAAATGACAAGGAGGCGTGATACTCCAAGCATTAGATCCCATGCTTGATGAATATGAAGTATTCCATTATCGTGTGGAATAGACAATAGACACTGAATTATTTTTTTTAACTGCTCCATCATCATCAGGTTACGTGTTCTCTGTAGAACATTGCAAGTCTAACACAATCAGTTTGAAAGAATCTCTGTCTCTAGCCGGATTTTGCACTTCTTCATGTCATTTTTTAAAATTTTGCATTTTGGAAATTGAACTAAATTAATTCACATTCCCTCTAGCATTAAACACAACAATTGGAGTTCAACAAGATACCGAGTATAAAAAATTCTTTAATTAAATTAAATAGACTGGATGTTAAGACATACTATAGAGGTTTCCTAGAGAATTAAATTGCCTATTTGTGATCAGAAATGGAACAATACTTATATCGACAAGTAAAAACAAAAGGAAAGAGCCCCGTCACACCAAGTGGTGTATAGGGAATATGGTGCTAGTGACCAGAGATTTTTACAGACCTTCAGCACATGATTTTTGGGGTAATATGAACGGTATTACGCCCGTGCCGCTTTATTTTCCCAGAAAAAAACTCCGGTACCCATTTAAGGCTAGGTGAACCCGGAAGCCGTCGGTTGGGATCGAACCCTACATCTTGTCCTTTGTAGTCCAGTTCACTAACCACTGAGCTATCGCGGCTTTATGTCGAGAAGTGGAACAATACAAACCCGTAGAAGCCAGATAGATTTTACACAAATAAGAAAAGATTAACCAACAACAGAGTTATCTCCCAATATTATAGCCGATAATGGCCATTCAATGCTGGTTATCACGCTTAGAATATCAGTAACAAAGAGAAGATACGTAAGCAAACAAAGAAAACAAAAAGGACAGGCAATAAAACTAAACGAATTTTAAAAAATGAACAATCAAGGTAATCTTTCAAAGAAATATTAAAAGAAGAATTTATGAGATTCCCTTACGAAGTAAACACGTGGAAGAAGAGTGGAAAACAGAACCAACATCGCAACAACACAGTGTGGAGAACAGTCTAAGAAAAAAAGAAGGGAAGAAGAGCACCGTGTGGTGGATTAACACAATCAAAGAAAAATGTAAAAGAGGACAAAATAGTGTACAAAGATTGCAAGAAGACAAACTAAGAATAATATTAAATTTATGCCTTAGTACGGACACTAATTAATGAAAATTATTTTTCGAATTTGCCAAAATCTACACTTTGACATATATCGATAAAGAAAATTAGCAGGGATTTTAAAACAGTCAAATGAGAGAAAGCATAAAAACAATGAGAACAAGAAAGGAGAACTACTACACATCTAAGCTCAAAACGACAAATCAGAACAACCACTGTAAAACAATGAAGAAATACACCAGAGATGGAAAGAATATTTTGAATACATACCCAACATAGCACCAACTGCCTATAAGACAACAAAAGCCACGTTAGAATGCAGATACTGAACATCAAATCATACAAGCAGAAATCGCAGCAGTAATAAAACATGCATCAAGAAATACAGCATTTAGGAATAGGTTATCTCGATTGCTGCAGAATTTGCATTTGGGGTCTGATTACTTTCGGCTCTCCATTGCAATTTTCTGCGTTAAAGTCAAAATGATGTTCTCCTTAACACATCTGCGCCGATGAAGCGGAGTCGTATGCACGGCAATATTCCTTTTTGACAAATCATGTGTTGTAAATGCGACCTTCCACCGTCTAGAGTTGATCTGCGATTTATGTCACATTGCATACTGTTCAATGACCGTTGTTGTAATTGTTTGACGCAAGTTATTTACATGTTACAACACATTAATGTGGACTGCTCCTTCAAGTCAGCCGAAGTTTTATCTCTTTAAGGAATTTGCACCGTGTTTCGTTCGTTATAGGCTGCATTCACTAGCGTAGTTAGGAATCTATGGGCGCAGCCATTGTTGTGTGTGCTATGTCATCATAATAGCCCATCCAGGCATATCCCTGGACCAGCCATACGCTAATCTTACGGTCTGTTGTTTGATGTGCGACGGGGTAATCTGACAACTATTTGTGGTTTAAATGTTCAGAATTGGAGTCAAAAACTATGTCAAAACATCATCAAGCGCTATAAATTTTAAAAAAAATGACGATCATCATTTTCAGGAGGACGTGAAATTCCGGTCAATATGGTGGATAGGCGGCAGGAACCATTGAAGGCGATGTATGAAAGGGTTCCTTGTTGCAGTTTCCTCATATTCCAAGTCCGGCTTGTTGCAGGAGCTACTGAGTTAGGTGCTCTGTGCACTCCGTGAGCTGTGTGTTTCATCCGATTTGATCATGTTTCGATATTCCAATTGTTTACGATGAATGATGGTATTGTATGACAAGGAATAGTTGGCTGTGTTCACTTTCTATGCGGTATCGCCTTATGTCTTTTGGCGTGTGCTGAGACTGCTACGATGGGGACTACAGTAACCTTTCTTTGTTTGGGAGATGAGTTAGTAATTCGGATGATTCCACTGGCACGGGCGGTTGAACAATTATGCATTTTAATTCGTTTGCAGTGATACCGTGGCCTTCCATAACCAAAGAACCAAAAAGCATAAATTATAGCAGCAGCAGAAAAAACAACAGGCATTGGCTGAACAGAATTATTCATCATTACATAGCTATAACAAAAAGCCAAAGAAGGCTGGAAACAGGCCATCGTCGTACCAATATGCAAAACGTTTGAAGCAAGCAAAAAGGTTACCAATGCATAAAGAGATTTCAATTTAATTGTAAAGACTTCGATCTCAACGAGGGTCGTGAGAAATTCTTTTTTCTTTATTTTTCCTTGTTTCATCCAGATAACAGTGGCCTCGCACAATGACATATATTTGTTTCTGCCTCGTTTTAAAAGAAAGACTGGAGGCGAAGGCGCGCCTCTCAGCACCAGAGCTGGAAGTTGTCAACGACCCACAGCTGATGGCTTGCGCCAGGATCGGGGAACCAAAACCATCCAGACCCTGCTCCACCTCTCCGTGGTGCCTCCAGTAACAGACTAACCTGTCTAGTCTGGCCAAGCGTGCAGGGATCGAAGAGGGAAGACAACCCGGTACTCAAAAATGTCGTGCTGAAGTCGGATGTGTTGGGCCGAAAGGCGCAAATATAACAGTTATACTGCAAACCACAACACAACGCAGACACGTCCACTACGTCCTTGTAAGGGCGGATGATGACGAGGAATATTCTAGTCTACCACGATACTCTAGAATACTTTAGTCATCGGGCGAGCGCAACCAACCACCACCACCAAAAGAAAGAATTGGCTAGAATAAATGTTTAAATATATAGAGAGACAATAAATAAATTGATTTGCCAAAATGGAGAAAATATTTCTTTTTGTCGTAAAATACAAAACAATTAAAAAAAAAGAAGGATGAAGAACTTCACAACGTAGATCCAAATTACGATGAAGTGACAACATTAGCATACAACAGCATCAGGTATCTTTAGCTGAGGATCCCAGAAGAATCGTAGGTTTTATCGCCATTAAAACCTGAAGTGGTAAAGGCAGAGAGTAAAAAGGCGTGAAAAATGGCCATACACTGACATATCATTGCGCATGAAGCATCGGAATCTGTAAAGATCACATACAATTAGAGGTTTTAACGGTCACCTGAATCAGGTGTACATCCTTTACAGTGAGTATGTTTATGAACAGAAAATATTAGGTTTTAAACTGATACGTTAATTATTTACATACCATAAGTTTCTTAACCGATCTGTAAAATTTCTTTGACATAAAGGTGTAGATAAGAACATTTGCTGAGGAGTTAACTGCCCAGATGAATTCCTCAAATTGCATTAGAAGTGTTTTCAAATCTTTACTAAAGTAAAAGCGAAATTGAGACTCACTTAACATATGCACAATGCAGCTTATTATATTCACAAAAAGGAAAACACCGCAGGCAGAAAGTAACATCAAAGTGAGTCTTATATCAATGTTACTGATGCTGTGTTTACCAGTTAAGGTCAGACGAAGCTTACTAGCGACACGTAACTTGTAAAAAGTAAAACTCGAAAGTACCAGCAACATTAATGTTAACACTGGAGAAATAACAATACATTCCATAACATCTCGAATGACACGAAATATCGCAATATTTTTTAAGATAATCTCAGAAGCCTTCACTTGTGGCATTGATCGGCCATACTTGGCGTCAAACGACCACTCTATTTTGATGACCAAGAACTTCCATGATGCTATACTACATACAAACAACGACACTAAAGCTATTGTTAGGATGACACGTTTCGGGGTAATCAATCGAGCTGCTTTAAATGGGAAGAAAACTGCTAGGAACCTTTCAAATGCGATGATTGCAATATGAGCTCCAGATATTGCTATACCAAGACGAGACATGAAATAACCATAAGATTCCAAATAAATGTAACAAATATTGGCCAGCACGAAGTCGATGTGGTCAAGTACACATTTAAACTTTCTTGTACCCGTCATTACGAGAATTAGGAAATCACAGACGGCCATCGAGAGCAATACTATATTGATGGTGTCTTTGAACCCCAGTCGATGTAAGACGATAATTGTGATGACATTACCGATGGAACCAATGACAGCGATGACTTGAACCAGAACACAGTCAATAAAAGTACTGAGACCTTGAAATAAGGATGTGTCGTTTGGTATTTGAACCATCAAAAGGACTGTGTCATTAGTCGACGATTCTGGTCTGTTCATGTCTGGGGAAGTACGATAACGGGAGAAATAAACAAATACATAAATGTTTTGTTGATAACATTAAACTATAAGAAATTTGTAATAATTAAATAAAAATGGACAGACCAGTTCTTCAAGATTTGGACATTAAGGCTTTTTTTTTTAAATTAATGACAGATGATGTAGGACTAAGGAAGTCCCGAATGATAGAGCAACAATATTAGAAAATGAAACATGGTTAGAAATACGCAGTGATAAGGAACTATTTAAGCTATTTGGAAAATATATTATTTATAATATATTTTGACTATATTTCTGGTAAGAATTATAAATCAATGTAACAAGCACTTCACGTGGCGATGACATGATTGAGATGTACCCACTGGAATAACAATGATAGGATTATATCATTAAAAATGAAGACAAAACCATTTCACATAGCAATGATACAGACATATGCACCTACTCAAGACTATACTGATGAGCAAATAGAATATTACTAGGAAGATCTAAATAAAGTTATGAAGCAAGTGAAATCTTCGGACATCTTGATTGTAATGGGTGATATGAACGCTAAAGTAAGAAAAGGTAGATATAAGGTCATCATAGGAAATCATGGTTTAGGAAAAAAAGAAATGACAGGGGAGAAAGATTAATACAATTTTGTGAAAAAACAGGCTGATAATATGTAACACCTACTTTAAGCAAGAAACAAGGAAAATATACACATGGAAAAGCCCTGGAGATAAAAAGAGAAATCAAATAGATTACATAATGATAAAATATAGGTTTCGTAACAGCGTCAAGAAAGCTAAGAAAATTAAAACTTATCCAGGAGCAAAAATTAATTCAGATGACAATCCTGTAATGAATCAAATTAAAATCAAACTAAAGAGAAACAGACAAAAGTCTAATTCATCCACACCAATAGATGTAACAGCTTTAAGTCAAAAAGATATTAAAGATACTTATACAATACGAGTAAATAACACATATCAGAAGCTGCTAGAAGAAGTGACTCAGCAATAGAGAAGAGAGAATCTTGAAGAAAAAGTTACAACCAAATGGTAACGTATAAAGAAAAGCATACAAGAAACATGTGACACCCTATCCAAAAAGGAAAAGAATAAAAAACAAAAATGGAAACTGACACCATCTTAGAAAAAGTGGAAGAACACTGCCAAATACAAGGAAATTGATAATAAAATACGCAAAATGTGCAAAAAGTTAAAGAAGACTGGCTCAGCCAAAGATGTCTAAAAGTCGAAACTATGGAAAGTAAAAAAAAAATTAAAACAGAAATAAATAGAATGACTAATAAAAACAAAAAAATAAAAATCTACAGGTAGCGGATGTATTGCAAATAATGAAGAAAGAGTGCTAACAGACAACAAAGATATCATCGATAGATGGCAGGAATATACAACAGAATTATTTCATGATGAAAAAGATTTAAAAAAAAAACATTTATAAAATGTGCGTCAACCTATAAAATCTTAAAATCTGAAGTGGAAAATCTATAAAACCAATGAAAAAGGGAAAAGTAGCAGGACCTGAAAATATACATATAGAGATGATACAGGCACTAGATGATTTGGGCATTGAAGTGATCACAAACATATGCAACAACATATACCATACAGGATACATATCAAACGAAATAAAAACATCAACTTTCATTGCATTGCCTAAAAAGAATGGTGTAGTTGAATGCAGTGATTTCAGAACAATAAGCCTAAAGATCCAGGTAAAAAACATCTTGCTAAAATTGAATCAGGGAAGGATTCAGAATAAAATTGATACTGAATTAGAGGAGCAACAATTTGGATTTGGAAAAACAGTGGGGCAAAATAAGCCATTATCGGCATGAGGGCATTAATCGAAAAGTACACATAAGTAACTAAAACCAATATATGCCGTCTTCATAGCCTTCACCAAAGCTTTGGATAGAATATTCCATAATCAATTTATAGACTGCCTAAAAGATATACATCTAGATGGCACAGATATATGACAAATATATAATTTATACCAGGAGCAAACAGCAATAATAAAAAATACCAAAGAGAACAGTGCTATAAAGAGGAGTGAGACAAGAATACATCCTGTCAGCAAGCCTGTTCAATCTATACAACGAGCAAATCTTTAAAAACATTATAGAGATGCCAGGCCTAAACATTAATGGAAAGTTAATCGATAACCTAAGATATGCTGATGACACTGTATTACTAGCAGAAAAATCCTAACGATCTACAACAATTACTTAATGAAATAAACATGATAAGCAAAAAATACGAATTAGATATCAATATCAAAAATATAAAAAATATGATCATAAGCAAAGATAATACTCAAAACTTACAAATGGATATCAAAGTTGAGGGAATAGGCCTGGAGACAGTTCAGAGTTGCCACTACCTAGGACATAGCATAACCAGTGATGGAAATGGAAATTTGAAATAAACAAAAGAATCATCATCATGTGCCATACCTGTTGGCGTAGGTGATCATGTCCCTCCACAATCTTCTATCTACAGTGCATCGTATCAGTTCTGTTGTTGACTGTTTTCCATGCCATGACACCAAGCTATCCAGTATTTTCTCTCTTTGTCGTCCGCGCTCTATCTCTCTCTCTCTCCTTTTATTTTGCCAGTTGTAACCAAGTATTCCAACTTTCCTCTTCTCATGATGTGCTCGAAAAATGTTGATTGCTTCTTTCTGATGTTTTTTAAGAGCTCCCTTTTTATGTTGGCCTCTTTGAGAACTTCCTCATTGGTCTTTTTAGCTGTCCATGGAACTTTCAACATTCTTCTGAGAAATCCCATTTCTATAACCTCTAATCGTCTTTTCATTTGTTTGTCTACTGTCCATGATTCGCTTTCATATGTCAGAATTGGTTCTATATAGCACCGATGAACTTTCTTTCTCATTTCTATTGACATAGATTTGTTGCATAAGATATTTTTCATTTTCTGAAATGCTATTTTGGCCTGAGCTATTCGGCTTTTTATTTCTGTGGTGCATCTCCCATCTGATGTTATTATTGTACCCAAGTATTTTAAACGTTGCACTTGTTTCAGATTTTTCTCGTTTATTTTTATGCTGCATGATGGTGATGATTGTTTCTTCGATATAACGATTACTTCTGTTTTTTTACTATTCAGACTGAGACCTTTCTTGTTGCTTTCTTTTACTATTATGTCTATCATTTCTTGTAGTTCGTTCTTTCTCTGCTATTAAGACTGTGTCATCCGCATATCGCAAATTATTTATGTTGTGACCGTTGATTTCAATTCCTTTTTTGTCTACTATTGATCTCATAATATATTCGCTGTAAAGTGAAAACAAATACGGTGACAGAACACAGCCTTGTCTGACTCCTTCTTTTATATATTGGAATTGTCCTGTTTGGTTGTTAATTCGTATAGCTGCTGTTTGTTGCCAGTACATGTTTTTTTATGATTCGCAGATCCTTGTCATCAATGTTTAATTTCTCCAGCATATTGATTATTTCCACATGCTTTATTTTGTCAAATGTTTTCGTGTAGTCTATAAAGCACATATATAGATCTTTCTTTACCTCTATAGATCTTTCTATCAATGTTCTTAAGATGTATATTGCATTATTGTTGCCCTTTCCTTCCACAAATCCACATTGTTCCTCACTTATTTCTGGTTTTATTTTGTTCCTTACGCGTCTCATAATGGTTCTTAGTAATACCTTCGCCATATGGCTCATGAGACTAATAGTACGATGGTCTTCACAATCAGTGGCTCCTGACTTCTTCGGTATGGTTGCAAAGATAGATTTTAGTAGATCTTCGGGTATGTGTCCAGTGTTATATATGTCATTGAGTAATTTTGGTATGACTTGTACTTCCAGCTTTCCTAATGCAGTTATCTCTTCGATTGTTATATTGTCAGGACCTAGAGCTTTTTTCATGTGTTGAATTTCGACCTCCACTTCGCTCTGTATTATTGGTGGTCCTGTGTCTTCATTTGAATTGTTTAATTCTGGTCTTTCATCATCATAGAGTTGACTTATATATTATGTTCATCTTTCCATTGTCTTCTCCTGTCCCATTATTATATTTCCTTCCTTTGATTTCACACATCCTGAAACTTTGACTTCTTTTCTTCCTGTTAATTCATTGAACTGATTGTGCATAAATTTTGAGTCATTCTTTTGTTGTTTTTCCATCTCTTCACATTTCTGTTTTAACCATCCTTCCTTTGCTTCACTGCACTTTTTTGGATCTCTTTGTGCAATATGTTGTATGTCCGTTCTTCTTTATTATGTTTTCTTCTTTCGTCCATTAGTTGTAATATTTCTTCTGTCATCCATTTCTTTTTGTTGATTCTTTTAGTCACTGGTATTATTTCTTTTGATGTTTGTTGAATCGATTGTTTGAGCATTACCAAATGCTCCTTGATGTCCTGTATTTTCTCAATAGCATTATATCTATTTTGTACTATCGTGCTGTACTTATCGCTTATTTGTTTATCTACTCTTAGTAAATCTAGTTCTAATTTTATATTTCTTGGTGATTTCTGTACCTTCCGCAGTTTTATTCTTATCTCAAAAGAAATACAAAATAATAGGAATTGCAAAAAATGTTAATGTCATGAAAAGTATACAAACATCAAAACAAATAACACCAGGGCTAAAACTAAGAAGAGCAAAATGTTATATCTTCTCAACATTCCTATATGGTGCAGAAACATGGACATTAGACAAGAAAACAGAAAAGAAAATTGAAGCCTTTGAAATGTGGATATATAGAAGAATAGGTAGAATTTGATGGAAAGAAAAGAAAAAACAAACGATGAAGTCTTAAAAGAACTAAAAATAAAAAGAGAACTACTAAATACAATTCAAACAAGACAAATGCAATTTTTGGGGCATGCTAAAAGACACAACAGCGTACTAAAAGTAATATTAGAAGAGAAAATACAGGGTAATGAGGTAGACCAAGACTAATATGGACGAGTAACATCAAAAGTTGGACAAGACAGCCTATGACAACTTGAGCCATCACAGCAAGAGAGAGAGAGAGAGAGAGCGAAATGGTGCTCCATGGTAGCCAACCTTCGATGCGGAGATGGTACTCAACGACGATGATGATCTTGTATCTAGGGCCCAGGACTGGTATTGTTAGCACAACGTTGGTATGAAGATTGTCTTGTAGAGTGCCTGTTATCTAACGCTGTAAGTGACAACAAAATTGAAAATGATCGAGGAGCCCTAAAAAGTCATAGACACACACAGGTACATTGTAAACAAAAAAAATGTAAACAGACAATAAAGATTTAAAACCAAGGAATATGTAATAACAGAATTATTTGAATGTTTTCTCTTATTTTTTACGTTCGCTAGCTTTCATCTGTGGCAACGTCCCCAAAGGCTAGAAACTGAACTTTCCGTGTTAGTCCGTTTTTCCCTGTTAGCCTCGTGTAGAGGTGTCCCTCGTAGCACATGCACATAACAACGTCTTCAGGGGTACACATATTTTTTTTTCCGTCGATGAGTTTTTGACGCTTCAAGTCGGGCTTCGCTGCTGAGATCAGGGGTGATTGTGGCAGAGACGAAATACAAAATATCTGTATCTACTATATTTCCCAAGAAGTTTGGTAGTTACTGTAGAACAGTATGTCTGATAAGCCAAGTAAGAAAAGATTCGCCTACAGTTATAAACAGAAGAATGTAAAATAAAAGCAGTATGTAATTAATAGAACAACTATTTAAATATAGAGCAACAACAGAGTGTGACAAGAGACGTCTTCTTCTGCATGAGGATTTTTGTAGAAAAATATACAGAAGTAAACCAACCAATTTATGCGTATTTCATAGATTACATCAATGCTTTTGGCGGAATACACCAGACACAAATAATAAAACGTCTGAAAGATATATATATATATATATATATATATATATCCAGAAGATTCAGATGTAAGACTGAAATTAGATTTATCCCGGGAACAAAATTATTATACTAAAATATAACACTGAAAACTATGTACCTATTGTTACTATAAGAAGTATCAGACAGGACAGACTTCTGATCTCCATGTTTAATGTGTGTACTGGACAGATCTTTAGAGACATCATGGAGATGCCAGGTTTAAACATCCATGGAAATATAAATCTTCTTCTTCTTCATATCAGACTCCCATGGGCCATAGATTTTCAACACTTTCCAAGCCGCTCTGTTTCTTGCTATTATTCTAATATCGTTTCATGACTTCCCATTCTCTTTATCTATGTCTTTACCTGTCTTCTACGCGCATATTTTGGTCATACTCATTATCTATTTCCCTGGAGGTTCCAAAAAGAGCTTGTCGTGTAATACTCTCAGCTGGCTTTCAATGTGAGCGTCCTATCCAGTACATCTTGTTCAGCGATTCTCTTTATCCACTCGTATTTGATTAATACCTTCCCATAATTCTAGGCAAGCGAGGTTATCCTACCATTGCCATAATTTTATTCTGCGGAAGCATCCATTACTGAATGTTTGTATCTTCGTTATTGTCATTTGTGTTGTTTCATATTTTTCACATCCTTATAATAGGACTACAAATTAAAAGAGAACTACTAAATACAATTAGAAGAAGACAAATGAAATTTTGGGGAAATGTTAAAAGACACAACAGCCTACTAAAAGTAATATCGGAAGGGAAAATACGGGGTAAAAGAGGCAGACTAAGATTAACATAGATGTAGGAGTCAAACAAGACTGTCTTCTATCGCCGGATTTGTTTTCACTTTACAGCGAATATATTATGAGATCAATAGTAGACGAAAAAGGAATTGAAGTCAACGGTCACAACATAAATAATTTGCGATATGCAGATGACACAGTCTTAATAGCAGAGACAGAGAATGAACTAGACATAATAGTAAAAGAAAGCGACAAAAAAGGTCTCATTCTGAGTAGTAAGAAAACAGAAGTAAGAGTCATATAAAAAAAAACAATCATCACCATCATGCAGCATACAAATAAACCGGACAAATCTGAAACAAGTGCTACGCGTCAAATACTTGGGCACAATAATAACATCGGATGGAAGATGCACCACAGAAATAAAAAGCAGAATAGCTCAGGCCAAAAGTAGCATTTCATAAAATGCAAATTATCTTATGCAACAAATCTATGTCAACAGAAGTGAGAAAGAAAGTTCATCGATGCTTTATATAACCAATTCTGACATATGGAAGCGAATCACGGACAGTAGACCAACAAATGAAAAGACGATTAGAAGCCACAGAGATGGGATTTCTCAGAAGAGTGTTGAAACTTACCAGGACAGCTAAAAAGACCAATGAACAAATTCTCAGAGAGGCCAACACAAAAAAGGAACTCCTAAAAAACATCAGTAAAAAACAATCAACAGTTTTCGGACACAGTTTCAATCAACCAACAGTTTCATGAGAACAGGAAAGTTGGAATACTTGGTTACAACTGGCAAAATAAAAAGGAAAGAGAGATCGCGGACGACAAAGAGAGAAAATACTGGATAGCTTGTTGTCAGGACATGGAAAACAGTCAACAACAGAACTTATACGATGCACTATAGATTGAAGTTTGTGGAAGGACATGATCGCCAACGCCAACCGGTATGTTACATGATGATGATGATAATAAAAGGATTGATTTAACAAAAATTGTGAACAAAAATTGTGTGTTTGTATTTAATCTAATTACTTTGGATTTCTATGTTTTCAAGTGGAATTAAGGCTTCACTTGCATTTTGTATTCTTATTTTGCCAGGATTCTCTGCCTCTCCTTCTTTATCTATATTCTATCTATCTATCTATCTATTGTCCTTTCGAGCCGAAGACGGCACATAGGGCAGAACCACAATCTCAAAAACAGAAACCTTGCGTGCCAAAATGGCACATATTGCAGAGATCACTGCTTCTAAAATCTATAGTATTATCTATAATACTGCCTAGATATATATAAGTCTATTATAGGTAGTTCTCAGTTTGTTATATGATTATTACCAACCGCTTTAATTCTCATGATTTTGGTTTATTAACTACGCACTTTCAGCCCCAGCTATTGTGATCTTTCATCAAGTACGCACATGTTAGCTTACATCTGTTGATGATTATGTGATAGGAGAGCTATGTCATCAGCAAAACCTAGGTCATCAAGTTGCTTGGTCAGTGACCACTGGATTATGTTTTTGTTATCCTGCGCTATCCTCTTAATCCAGTCTAAAGCAAGCAGAAAGAGAAATGAAAAAGAAGGGCATTTTTGCTTTACTCCAGTCCTTATTTCAAATGCTTCCGCACAACATTGCACTTCATTCCTTGAATATATATAAGTACTAGTTTAAAATATGCTGGTGCACTAACAGAAGAACTAGTTAACAAAATAAACAAAACAAGCAAAGTATATATTACAAAATATATGTGTAACCAGACAAGAGTTTACTTGTTTATTAATGGCAGGTCTATATAGGCCTACAAGAGAAAAAAAACAATGAGTAAATGGGAAAAAATAGCTTTAACTATCTTTCTTTCTTGTCTTGTTTTACAAGAACTCCGAATTGTGCATTCGTGAACATAAAAATACCGACTTCAAATCAACTTTCTTTTGATCGTCACACATTTCGAAAAAAAAATATGGTCATGATTTAAAGACCGTCTAAAATTTAAATTTTACTGAAAGAAATTAAATGGAAGCCACAGTGGATTAAATTTAATTATTTGTTCGGTTAATTCAAAAAGTATTTCTGTTCGTACAAAAAGAATTGATTTCGCCATTACCAAAATATCTTTCAAATTTGTAAAACAAAAATCAAGATATCCTAAAATTGTATACTACATGTTTTAGAGATCTGATGTAAAACCAAAAGCTACAATTACTATCAAAATACGCTCTTTCTGAAAGAAATTGGTTTAGTGGTTTTTTTTTAAAATTTGTTTTTTCAAACATCAAAGGCGGTTCCACGCGATATTTTGAAAAATGCACATACATTAAGCATTATTATCTTTGTTTTCAACTGTTTGTAGTGTGCATTTTCAAGAGAATCTTCCAATGTTCAAAGCGTCTCCTAAACAAATCTAAACGTTGACATTTTAATTCACTGATCGATACCAATCATTTTTCTGTTCATTTGTCCTGAAGTCAAGCGGATGTCCAAACAATATAGATTCCAGCACATGTGGACATGAACGGCAACGCGATGGCGGATCGGGGGGGGGGGGGGGGGGCCAAGAGAGTGCGAAATAGCGGCAGGAAAAAAAAATCTAAGAGGGCCTGTGTAGATCAGAAGCAAAAGGCATGATAAAAAATCATAGATGCAAAATGTAGAGATACATGGGACTAGAGCCGGAAAGGTAGGCACGCACGCCCATAGTCCCCTTCAAAATCCATCAGAAAAGACCAGTTCAGCGGGGAGATAGAGATTCCAACCAAAGAGAATGTCCTTATGTCTTATATTGGGAACGGGGTTCTTCATAATGGAGGAGCCCAGGCGTAAGCGGTGCAGGGAAAATAATGACATTGCCTACTACCTGCTCAGTTACAACAAGTACGACCACCGAAGAGCTGACAAGATAAGGTACACTAGAGAAAACAAGCTGGCACTGAATATTATAAGCTTGTTGAACGCACATAGCACTAAAAGCTTACTAGACTGCAAACTGAAGAAATAGTGGAAGTAGAAGCAACCTGCAAAATGGTCCACACAATGAGGAAGTGAAGCAAAATCTCATGAAGAATAATGACCAACAAGGCTAAATTGATCCCGGATCACACAAACAAATAAGTAAAATCTTAAAGAGTTTTCACAAAAGAGACTATATATTTAAACCTCATAGAGAATAAACAGTCGATAAGGTTAAGTGATTTCGACCTCATAAGCAAATTAAGAATAATCTAAACAGTACACACCAAAATAAGCACTTGATGTAAAACCCCAATGGAAACAATGACTAACAACCTTAAAGTCATCTAGGATCACATCAACAATCAACAAAAGAGCAAAACCAAAAAAGAGTTTTCCCACAGGAGGACTTATATATATATAATATATATATATATATATATATATATATATAGGGAATATGGTGTTAGTGACCATACATTTTACAGACCCTCGGCACATGATTTTTGGGGTAATGTGGTCGGTATTACGCCCGTGGCGCTTTATTTTCCCAGAAAAAAATCCGATACCCATTTAAGGCTGGGTAAACCGGCCGCCGTCGGTTGGGATCGAACCCTACCTCTTGTCCTTTGTAGTCCAGTTCACTAACCACTGAGCTATCGCGGCTCCCATTTATATATATATATATATATATATATATATATATATCGTAGATAGCTTATAAGTCTGACATGAAAATGTATCACCATTTATTAAACTCATATGAAACTCAAGTGACAATAATATGTGAAGAGATCATCTGCTGGCGACAAGAATGGAACGCGTGATGAGACGACCTTATGCAAGCAATGAAGAAAATATATTATTTGTGTGAAGAAAGCATGAAAGAGTGATACAACTACAGTCTCTATCACATTGTCATCATTGTGAACAAAGAACCGCGCTATAAAAAGATAGAACTAATTTGTACTCACTTAGAATTTTTTAAAAATATTTATCACTTCCAACAAAATAACTATCAATCAGTTTTAAGTTTCTCTCTTAAACTATAACTCATTGTCCATTGAGACTCAACAAGAATGTTATCTTCGGGTAAAGCAATCACAACCTCAGCCGGAAGTCAATGACCCAGGTTTTCATGAACTAGCACCATCACTTGTGAAGGGTTTCCCGGTGACTGGGCATAGACGGCAGACCTGAGTGCACACGTTGACCACTCATGGTTAAACAGAAGCTTATCGGTGCACACAAGGATGGTTCTCCAACTGCCGTTTATGGCGCTACCTGCCACGTCACGTGAAGGATCCATATCACGATAGGAAACACAAGTTTCACGGTAAAAACAAGAAACGTAATTCGTTTTCTTTAAATTTAGGTAGCACCAAACAAGGAATATTATTACTCATGTTAGAATAATCAATGAAAATTCTGATTGTATTATATATGTGTATATATATATTCTATGTAAAAGATATTATATTTAGCAAACTCTTTGATATTTTTATATGAGATCCTCTTATCAGCAATCCCTTGTCTTGACCATCAGTAATGACTATTATTTTCCTGCGCTGATTCAAACATTCTGACCCCGTTTGATCTATAGTATTTTAAGGTCCCCACTATTCTCTCGTTTATCTCCCAGCATTTTTGTTTACAATGTTGATCTAAGTTTCTTACAGGTGTTTGGGCACAACTTCCAGCTTTATCTTGTATTGTTTTCTTGTACTGTGTGTCTGTAACAATCACCTCCCAAAAAGGTCTCCATTTATTTTCTTATCGCCAGCTTTACTACCGCCCGCATTATTTTATGTCCACTCGCTATTTCAGTTCTCATTTTTACCGAAGTTTTATCTCTTTTTCTCTCTGTTTCTCCTTTTCACTTCTAATTCATGCTCTTTATTCTATCTTCTTGAAGCTTTCACTATGTTTTGCTCCTTTCCAGCACTCTAGATTCTCTAGATTTTATATTGAATATTTGTTGCTTTGTACCTTATGAAGACTGTTACTGAAACGTCTTTATTTGTCTTGTCTCTCCACTGGTTTAGCTGCTTGTTACCATCATATGTTTATTTTACCAAACCATATACACATAACAAATAATTTCTTACGGGTTAACTGTAACCAAACATATACATTTTCACCACGTTGCTTTGTTATGTTGTGAGGAGGAATCAACAAAAGTGCGCTCCGGACATTCATTACATTCACTCACATAAACAAGCACACAGACAACAAATGATCTATATGATACACCTCGTACATACACCTACAACTTAATTTCATGGATTACTCTTCACTTGTCTATGCAGCTCCTTTGTGTTCATATCTTGCGTGTTCTAAGTTCCCTCATCTCGAGACCGATAGACTCTTACAATGTATCCACATCTTCCAGCAAAGCATAATAGATGTAACGTTATTTTATTTGCATCTTTTTGTTAATTTCTTATTCATTTATTTTGCAGGGGGGGGGGGAGGAAAAATAATTTGCTGTATTTTGCTTTTTCATTTGCATTATTTGCTGTTACGTTTCCGACTTTTTCTGATTATTTCGTCTTTCCACCTTTATCGAGGGAGCATTTGTGTTTTAATGTTTTGTTTTGAGTGTTTTCTGAAAGTTATTTCTGTATTGCCACATACAAACTTCAGAAACTAACAATATTATTTGTATTACAGTGGAAACAAAGTTGAACTTTAGAAACAAGAGAGCGGTATTAATATCACATTCGAAGAGATCGAAAAAAAAAATTATTTGCAAATTGTGAAACGATAATTATTATTCTGAAAAGGAAATTCTCTTTTTATCCTGTTTGTATTATGAGTGTACGTCGGTGTTGTATTTATCTATTCTAGACCAACTACATCATTCTTGTGGCTGTTAGACTGTCACGCTGAGGGACTTCCGTAATATTATCTATCCACGTTAAACTTAGTAATTATTGATCATTAATGCCAGATCTTTAACTACTGGTTTTGCTCCCGTCTCGCATGGTAGCAGAACCGTTATTGAGTTATTTGCGGGTCATCATCATTGCACTCCGAACATGTCCATAGGTGCTCAGATCCCCTCCTCAGCAATTCCCTCTGTGTCCAGCGACTGACGACTCCAGTTCTAAGTTGGTTGATAAGTCTTCTTACACGGCCACCAAGTTTCTCATTTCTGGCTGTGCCCATCTTAACTCCCATTTCTATCATCCGAAGAAGTGACGTGGATCTGTGTTTGTCGAAGTCATGTGCTCTTCCCACATCTCGGAGGGCATTGATGATGTCCGCCCGATCCATTGATTGCCCGTCCTCAACGACAGCGCAGCTAGTCAACCTGTCCGCTCTTTCATTTCCCCGTACTCCCGCATGTCCAAGGACATAGACAAAGGTGACCCTACGTATTTTGGATTTCTGCAACGACTCTACCCATTGCATGCGTACAGAGCCCGCCTCCACTTTTTTATTTTAAATCATGTTCATCGAATCATTCAGTATACATGCGTGGGTGTAGTTTTGTGACTCTAACCATTTGAATGCCTTGGTCACTGCCATCGCCTTCATTGTCATGCTACTCGTGGTCATAACGTATGCACCACTGTCTTCCTTGACTATTCTGTCTGCCAAGCGTACTGTAAATGCCCATGCACTTCTTTGGTGTCGTTTTACATATCCGTCTGTATATATGACTGCATCTTTCTCATCGGTGTTATCGCAGATTAGACCGTTGACCTCAGCATTAACCACGATCGGGTTCTGTTCCCTACTTTTCATGTCGAGTGTGACAATTCACGAGAAAGTCCCCTTGAATGACGTAGGCACCGGTATCCACTCCTCACCAACGCTGATATTGGTAAGCCCACAGACCTGTTTGATGACATCTTCTGCTCGGCCCACCCATGATTTGCCTCTTTTTAGCCTGGCACCTTTCTCTGTGTTAAGCACGTGGTGCAATGGATGCTCTGTATCTGTACTAATCTTCAGTTATGCTCGTGCTCTCCAGATCTTGATTCTGTCATCCATGGTTGGAAAGTCAAGAAGATACCTCATTGCTACACAGGGAGTGTCCCTCGTACATCCCAGGATAATGCGCATGGCCTCATTTTGTATTTTCTCCAGCCTATCAATTTGAGTCGTACTGACAGTAAGAATTGCCAGGGCATACTCGATTGGTGCGAGGACTAATCCCTGGAACAGAAGGGTAAGTAGCTCCAGCTCGATTTTGGTAGCTGCCATGACCTTCAAGGCGTCTAATCCTTGGTGGATTCTAATCTAATGGAATCTAATGGTGGACGTGGTCCCGAAAACACAGGCTGCAATCAAACATAACTCCGGGGTATGTCATCAACTTGTCCCTGGTCACCTCATCAGCTCCCATTCGTACTACCGGTGTGGTCGTATTAACGATATGATTGTTAAGGGAGAACCATGAAACTGATGCTTTATTAGGATTAACCAAGGCACCTGAAACCCCACACCAGGAAGAAATGCGATCGAGTTCGTCTTGCATTGTGGAGGCGATTTCCCGTCTGTCTCTTCGCGGTCGATATACCAGAATATCATCAGCAAAAGTCATAGTTCTTCCCCTCCCATCCAGCTGTTGTTCCGTGATCGTTATTGTGTACACGTTAAATAGAACTGGTGACAATGGTGAGCCTTGTGGCAGCCCTGGGCAAATGGATGTTGGCTCGGAAGACCAACTTCCACATCTGAGTATCACCTTCCTCTGAAACAGTGCAGCGGCGATCCATCTAATGAGGAAGGGGTTCACCGTCTGTTTGAGGAGCATATGCATGAGATATTCAAATGGTACCCTGTTGTATGCATCCTCCAGATCTATAGCAGCAGCACACGTCTCCTCTCGTCTGTGGAAGCCTTCGAAGACGTCAAATACTGCCGCATTGAGCCATGTCTATTTGTTATATCTATAACCTCCGAGTGTGGGTGGGAATACGCGTTTCTATTCAAGGCGACAGGTGAGGACACAGGCAACTATTTTCTCCAGCAGCTTGCCCTCAGTGTTCTGCATTGTGATGATTCTGTAGGCACTGATCTGAGAATGGTCCTTGTTTGGCTTCGGTAGCGGTAGTAAATAGCTGTGTAGCCACTTCTCCTTAATCTGGCCACTCCGAATACTGGCATCAAACTATTTGGCCAGTTTTGTCAAGTCGTCGTCAGCTAAATCGCCTATGTCATCGTACCGAACACCATCTGGACCAGGAGCAGTGTTGTGTGACCTTTTAAGTGTCGTGCGAATGGTATCGATTGTGATTGTGAGATCTTCTTCGAGCCCTACATCCTTACACATTTTTGACAGCGATCCCCGTATCCTGATTCTTACAGCCTCATTTCTTTGGTCCGTCTGTTCAATGTAGCGGGCAAGCAGGGCCTTCCCTTTGCTCTCATCAGATTTGTGTCATATCCGGCCTGTGCTTTGAAAGTCTGGTATGCCTCTGTGTCGTGGTGTGCCATTCATGCACTGATGAAGGCGCCAGAATGTGGCGAGCGATTTTTCTGAGCACACTTTTTTACAGAAGTCATCCCATTTGGCATCCTTAGCCTGCTTAGCGCATAGTTTAAATTGCATCATTTTTTGGTCGACCTCTACTTTCAGACGCTTCAAGAGCTCAAGTTGTGTTCTTCCATTCCTTCTGGCTTTCTGCCATGTCTTGGCCATTTGTCTCTTGCTCCGCCAAGCTTCCTCGACATCTACGTTCCACCAGGGTGGCTGCGTCCATCTCTCCTGCCTCCTACGAGGGGCGCTCTGTTTCCTATGTCTGATTTTGCTAATGACGTCCTGGTCTGTTTTCTCGTAGTTGAATGTGTGGAGCTGTCTTTTCTGGCCTTTATTTCTGCTTTTCTCAATTAGGAGGACACATGAATAGTGATCACTTCCGTGGAACCCCAGTGCATCCCACCTGCAAACCGGTGCGAAGGTGGAAGACACCAGTGCCAGGTCTATGACACTATCAGAGTCCCCTGTTCGAGTGGCCATTCTTGTTGCCCTTCCATCATTCAAGCACACTAAATCGGCCGATACCAGTGCGTTCTCTAGGTTTTCTCCCTGCTTGTTGGTTATGACGGCAGAACCGTTATAAACAATTATTGTTTTTCAATTAATTTGATGCAGACCGTGGTTTCAAATAATTTACTGTCATCGTTTCGATTACTGTCTATTTAAGGAACATCACTTGGTTTTCCCTGGGTGTTGGATGTGCTATAGCAATACCTTCTGATGTATACGGTATTGCGGCACACGAGAGATAGTGGGAACATAATATTTATCAACTGGGAAGAAGTTTTGCAGAAAATAAATAATTCAAAGTAGTTTTGTAGTAAACTTTTATTACTTTAGAAGAAAAATCTGAACTAAAGCTAACTACATCTATCAGCTTCATTCAACGCTCTGATTGTAAATAATTTTGAAAGAACATTTTCAAGTCAGGCAGTAAAGAGTTCAAAGTGTTTATTCATACAGTAAACATTTTACAAAAAAAATAAGTGATGCATACATAGACAATAACTGTAAGACAAGTGTATTTCAAATGTCCTCCATTATACGCAAGATCTTTTATTATCAATATGTCTGCTTTTCTATTTCAACGAATAAGTAGAAATTTACATTAACTATATAACTAAAGCAAGATGTGAACATATGAAAACTATAATGCCAACTAATTTGATAGCGAACAAAAAAATAGCTTATAAATACATGCATTTTAATGTGTTCCATATATTATACTAATTGCATTAAAAAAGATATAATTATTATCCACAAAATGCGAATGTGTCACTGCTGGATGTATTAAACACAGAAGACTTAATTATCGAACTATTATATTCTTTTCATGAAATCAGTTTCATTGCCGCCGAGGTATCCCCATATCCGCTCCACCATCCATCCCAGAATTTTCGAAGCGTATGAAAACGGATTGTTCCTGTAAGTTGTAGATTGTAGATACACCTGCTTTTCCAACTAAGCAATCCCTATCGACAGGATCTCTTTTACACATTAAGACACTCAGTCTCTCAATATATACATCATTGTCGCACAACTTCTACTCCTCTTCTCTTAAGGAATGAGAACCAAACTTTGCGATGTCTTCTTTGTCTTGAGTAAGGTCACACCTTGTGCCAGAAATGCCAGCGAGCTTATCGGCTATTTCATTGCCGTGTACAAAAGCGTGCCCTGGACAGTACACCCAGGTTAACGTTAAGGATACCAAATTAATTGATGTGGATGAAAACCTGTGTAAGATAGCTACATTTGTGATTACATTAAAAGATCTCATAAAATAAACATACAGAAGACTTAAAAACGAAAAAGATATCGAATATATTATAAAAAAAACTATTGAGTATCTAGTATTATCGCACTTTAAAGATTATATTCCGTTGTGCTACCAATGCCAGTCCTGGACACTAGATGCAAAAAAATAAGAAAAATAACCTCTACTGAGATAAAATGTGTCAGACAAATGACAGGAAACAGTCTGAGAGATAAGATCAGAAAAGAAAAACTGAGAAAAAAGCTAGGAATGGACCCCACTATAGAATATATGTAATGAAACAACAGATAAAATGGTTTGGCCATGTGCCAAGGCAAAAAAGATCAAAACACAACACAACGAGCCCTTAATAAACGTTGCGAGAATACCAAACCCAAGGGTCGACCACGTAAAAGACGGATCAATGGAATATTAGAAACACTAGGAAACATAACAGCAGCAGAGGTAAACAGAAGAGCAAAAGACCGCAAATTATATCTCCCCTCGACGCTGAAAGGCAAATGAAAAGGAAAGAAGAAGAAGAAAGATTATGTTCGGAAGATAACAGTGTAATGGCTTTAGTGATAATTCCGTGAGACTGGAAGAGAATTCTGCAAGACTCGTGCAATAGCCAGCTAGTGTACATGTTTGAGATATTCACATCACTTCTGAAAGAAAACACATTTTATGAACTCATCGGAAATCGAAAACTTTCACCATCACGATAAATCACTGGTTATATTCATTCTTTCCACCGCTGGCTCTATTGATAACAAATAAATCATTTCAGCAAAAGTAATTTTTTTACGCAGTTATAAAACTTGCTTGACATCAAAGTGTAAATGGCCACATTTGCTGAGGAATTAACAGCCCATAGGCACTCCTCAACGTCATTTAGAAATGTTGAAAGAATATGATTGGAGTTAATAGCTGGAAAAAAGTAGAACAAAGCAAACATCATGAAGCTTGTGAAGTCGACTGTCAAGTAGAGACAACAAATAGCAAGCAGCATTCTAGAAGTGTTGACATCACTGCTTTTATGAAATTGCTGACCAATCATAATTAAGCGTCGCTTTGTAGCTTTACGTAATTTATACAAAATTAATAAAGAGCTAGTGAGCACTGTGAGTATAAAAACTGGGCCTGTTATAATAGCGGTAGCAATATTCTTAATTATATCAACGATATAACCATTTGTAAAGTAAAATTCTGTGATGGATAGATATGGGAATGTTTTGTTGTATGCCACATAAAAGATCCAATTTATTTTATACAGAAAGAACATATACGATGTGATCGTCAACAAAGTAAGAATTGTTAGTGCTATTGTAAGAGTTATTCGTTTTGGAGTCACCCAAAATGAAGCTTTGAAAGGAAAGATAACTGCTATAAACCTTACAATAGCAATTATTACAATATGGGCTGCTGATATTATAACTATCAGACGGCCCGGCGCCATTATATAAACCCACGTGTAAGCATAGATCTGTATAAGTAGAGGACTTGTTAGGGCCAGAAGGAGCGTAAATCTTCTAGCAGCGATGCTCAATAGAGTCAATAGATCGAATAAGGCCAAGGAGAATAATAAAATATTAGTAGTGTCTCTGAAGCCCAGGCGGTATAAAACGATAATGGTGACGATGTTGCCAAATGATCCGATGACAGCAATGACTTGAAGCAGGCTGCAGACAAAGATGATATGAAGGCACTCAAATGTTGCCCTACTTTCTGGTGTCTTTAAACTGTTCATTTGAGAAGAGCCGTTTACTAAATACTCTGAGTAGCTTTGAGCCGTTGTGTTCATTTTTGAGAAGTCTGAAAATAATAGCAAAATGTTTGTTGAAGTATTTATATCCAACATAGATTATTGTTTAAATGTGTGTTCTTGGAATACATTATGGACATAAAACAAATTAAATAGGAATATTATATTGAATCTAACACAGATACTGAAAAAAGTTGTTGGTGGGTAGAGCCAAAACAAGAACAATCATACATAAAAGAAAAATACGAATAGTCAGTGTGAGAGAGAGAGAGAGAGAGAGAGAGAGAGAGAGAGAGAGAGAGAGAGAGGTGGGGGTTGGAACAATAACTGTCGTGCAGAGAACACAATTGCAAATAGCTGTAGAGAGATAAAAAAAAAACAATATCATTTAGAGAGAAAAAAACATACGGTCAAACCGAAAAGTTAAACACGAATAGTTAAACAGAGAATCGAGCCACGAACAGGACGAAAACAAGGCCACAAAATGTCAAACATAAAACAAAATCACAAATGTTCCTTCAATATTGCTATCATAAAGCTTTTTGAAAACTCATTTGAGATAAACATTTGTATACAGATATGATATGCCAATAATACAACTTATAAATGAAAGTAGCACATTGAACAGCGATCTGACTGGAATTAGAAACAGAGCATTGTGTAAACTGATTATACAGTTATATACAACAATGTTCCTTCTATCTGATCAACTAGTGTTGTACTAAGTGCTAAAAGCAACAATTAGCAAACTGCTCATGTCCAATGTAATCACAAACCACAAAACCATTACCTGACGTTGCTGACCAGTTAAATGTGACGACTAACGAAGGCTTGCCGAATTAGGAGATAAATGTACTACTTCTATGTGTATGTCCTTGATATCTTGTTTTAAAATCATTCCTCCCTTCCATTTTTTCTTCCTTCCTGTCCTTTTTCTTTGCTTCTTTGTTCTTTTTTTTTCTTTAAGAACTGAAGACTATATGTTTCACAATTTTGTTTATCCTGTTGCCACATTTTCATTTATTATTTCATTGCATCTAAACTTACATTATTTGGTACCGAGCTAAAATCTGATTCCCGTCTCAGAACAACTTCTTAACAAGACTACGACCTTCCAACATCGTCGACATGAAAGCCCTTAAGATTAAACATAAGGTTAGGGTGCACGGCACCACTTAATACGTAGGCTAGAAGTTGTGGACTGATTGCCAAAGTCAGAATCAATGAACCAGAACTAATGAAGATCCAACTATAGCTATCTTATAGCTGATGTGCTATCTTATAGCTTTCCCTTGTGTTACCGGGGCCTCATTAAGAGGGAAGTAAAGAATAGTAATTCTATGACCTTCCAGGCATGTCGTAAGAGGCGACTAAGGAGATTGATTGACGGCTTGACAATCTATCATTGTGAAAAAAATGCATTGTTATGGAAACAGAGCCATAGATTTTAGAAGCAGTGATTTCTGCAATATGATGCCATTTTGGCACGCAAGGTTTCTGTTTTTGAGATTGTGGTGCCTATGTGTCGTCTTCGGCTCGAAAGGATAATAGATATAGCTGACGATAACGTCTAGCCAAGCAAATATGAATCTAAAAGGAAAGGCAAGCTGATGCCCACTAAAAGCCAGGTTTAAATTAAATGTGTTGGACTTGAAAGATCTCACATGTGGCCGCCTGTTGTAAATAGCGACGTATCTATGACCTTTAAGGACTTATTTAGTGGTCGAGCGACGAAAAGAAATACTCATCGTGATATATGCACCCGCAGAAGAAAAAGTTATAAGAGAAGAAGTATTAAAAGAAGAAGAAGGAGAATTAAAAGAAGAAAGGGGTAAAGAAGAATGGTTTGGCCTCAGGGATTATTTTTTCATGAGGAGTAAACAATGATTACAGTGGTGACGTGATGCTGCTGACTTCCGGGTACGATAATTTTAATAGCTGCAAGAAATACTTCGGTACAGGCCGATTTTTACATTTGAGATATTGATGTGATCCGTTAATTGGGAGCAACCTTAAAAGTAGAGGGAATCTGTATGGGTTAATTAAATTAAGGAGATGTATAAAAGAAAGCAAGAAACACACATAAAAAACATGCAATCAAACAACCAAACACCCGCACACATCATACACACATAAAAAACATGCAATCAAACAACCACACACTCGCACACATTATACACACACAAACAAACATACGCAATCAAACAACCACACATCCGCACACATCATACACACACACAAAACATACAAAATCAAACAACCACACACTCGCACACATCATACAAACACAAATTTAACTTACGCAGCTAAACAACCACACACCCGCACACATCATACACACACAAACTTAACTTACGCAATCAAACAACCACACACACGCACACATCATACACACACAAACTTAACTTACGCAATCAAACAACCACACACACGCACACATCATACACACACAAACTTAACTTACGCAATCAAACAACCACACACACGCACACATCATACACACACAAACTTAACTTACGCAACCAAACAACCACACACCCGCACACATCATACACACACAAACTTAACTTACGCAATCAAACAACCACACACCCGCACACATCATACACACACAAACTTAACTTACGCAATCAAACATCCACACACCCGCACACATCATACACACACAAACTTAATTTACGCAATCAAACAACCACACACCCGCACACATCATACACACACAAACTTAACTTACGCAATCAAACAACCACACACCCGCACACATCATACACACACAAACTTAACTTACGCAATCAAACATCCACACACCCGCACACATCATACACACACAAACTTAATTTACGCAATCAAACAACCACACACACGCACACATCATACACACACAAACTTAACTTACGCAATCAAACAACCACACACCCGCACACATCATACACACACAAACTTAACTTACGCAATCAAACATCCACACACACGCACACATCATACACACACAAACTTAACTTACGCAATCAAACATCCACACACCCGCACACATCATACACACACAAACTTAACTTACGCAATCAAACAACCACACACACGCACACATCATACAAACACAAACAAACATACGCAACCAAACAACCACACACACGCACACATCATACACACACACACTTAACTTACGCGATCAAACAACCACACACCCGCACACATCATACACACACAAACTTAACTTACGCATTCAAACAACCACACACACGCACACATCATACAAACACAAACAAACATACGCAACCAAACAACCACACACACGCACACATCATACACACACAAACTTAACTTACGCAATCAAACAACCACACACCCGCACACATCATACACACACAAACTTAACTTACGCAATCAAACAACCACACACACGCACACATCATACAAACACAAACAAACATACGCAACCAAACAACCACACACACGCACACATCATACACACACAAACTTAACTTACGCAACCAAACATCCACACACCCGCACACATCATACAAACACAAACAAACATACGCAACCAAACAACCACACACCCGCACACATCATACACACACAGATTAAGGAGAGTGTGACAACCAAGTTCACCTTCACATAAATCGCTCCTGATTGTTCTGCTTCTGTTGAAACTGAACATGTCTACAATATTTCTGTGATTCCTGGACAAGAAATGACCCAACTCTTATATCTGCTTAGTTTGAGATACGTTTCTTCACTTCCAGAATTTACAATTATTTTGTAAATATTCTTTTGCAACAAAGACAATGCAATTAGAACATCTCTAGTTGTTTAGCGTTAATGACAGACGTGGAACTAAGAAATGATCCACAGACTCAACATACAATTAATTCTGTATAGGGCTACAGCCACGTTGATCACAAATACTAACTTGATGTTAGCACCAAAATATAAACACTTGAAAATACGGAAAACGAAATAAAATTGTCTTTGGTTTTAGAATTAAAGACAAAAAAGGCACCATTAATCGTATAGAACAAACTTTAATATCGGGTACAATGGCATTTGAAAAGAGACAACTCAAGGCGATTAGCTTTTGCACTGCAGATTGTTCATGAAAAATCAATGGCACTCCCTTGTGTTTTAAGAACAAATCTATAGATTTAAACCAACATATCTCAGTACAACCAGCACTTTAATAAGCAATGACGTTTGTCATTGACAAACGAGATGTTACATCGATCGCATTATTTTCAAATATAATTCTTTTCTTTTGAAATTCAATTCTGACCTTACAGTTGACAAAACGATTTGGAATTTTAAATTACTCAAACCAAAAATTGGAAGGGAAATAATCGTGATTTATGTTGTTTCCACATACAATATAGGGTTATCTTCAATAGCCGAGTTTACATTCCATTCTTTATTGATGCAGAATTTCGTTCATGTTTTGCCTATTAATGACAGCACAATAAATAATCCGCTTTAAATAATAGTGAACCTAAAATAATTATAGTTTAAGAATGAAAGTAAACTGGGTTTTTTTTTTAATTCACAAAATAAACCATAAGTGTAGCTATTCTTCACATTTCAACAGAAGAATTGTTTTTGGAATTTTTTTTTTTTTTAAATTCTTACCATTCATGAAAGGAAAACAACAGCAGCTTCAACGTCTATTATTTCTAAGACATGAATCTCCCAGATCATCAAATTGGCCTACGTTTATATTACCATAGAATTTCTTCGCTATGCGTGCAATTTGTTCCGTCAACTTTTTAAAATACAAAGGTAATGGGCGATTATGCGATTATCGCTTCCATGGGAGAATTAAATAGAAATGGAAAGAGTAGTGGGAGAAGGGTGGTATAGCAATAATTTGAAGCTCACGGGAAAATGTCTTACAATATTCTAAAAGAGATCGATATTGTAAAGTTACTTTCCATTCACAACCACAGGGGATTGTCGTAATGTCTTATCAAATTGTTTTGTCAAATGTTTGTAATTTTAGAGATGAATACATTTCTTTCGTTATTTTCTCCTCTCTCAAACAGGGCTAAGTTTATTTTGTGTTTTCAAATACTTTCTCGGTAATTTTTACCTATAAAGATATATTTTTGTTGATATGGTTTCTATATAACATAACATTTATAAAAAATAATATCAATATGAATATATGCTTTCCTCAACATAAAAGACAATATATTTTTTCCTTTTCCACCTCTTCTTCTTCATTAAAAAAATAATTACTCCTCTTAGCCATACCTTAAAAGGACATTAAAATGGAAACTATATCTTTTGGTTTCAAGCAACATGTGATATGTTTGCTTTTGGTACATCGCACCCTCTTTTAACATGTTGTTTTTATGGCTCGAATTTACTTCCACTTTTCGCTCCTACTGACATTGCCAAATGACTAATTATTGTTTTTTACGATGTTACCACAGAGAGGTAGAAAATGTTGATCCTGAAGCTAGCAGTCAGCTATGAGTCAAGGTACATTTATAGGCATCCACAGATAACAGATGATGTTACTGTTCAGCTATAAAAAAGATGGACGGTCCAGCTGTCACATGGGGTGCTATAGTCCAGCTATATAACAAAGGATGTACGGTCCAGCTATAACAGTGTAAGTACGGTCCAGCTATAACAGAATATGTACGGGCCAGCTGTAACAGAGGATGTACGATCAAGCTATAACGGAGTATGTACGGTCCAACTATAACAGAATATGTACGGTCCAGCCGTAACAGAGGATGTACGGTCAAGCTATAACAGAGGATGATACGGTCGAGCTATAACAGAGGATGATAGGGTCGAGCTATAACAGAGGATGATACGGTCGAGCTATAATAGAGGATGATACGGTCGAGCTATAACAGAGGATGATACGGTCGAGCTATAACAGAGGATGATACGGTCGAGCTATAACAAAGGACGTACGGTCGAGCTATAACAAAGGATGATACGGTCGAGCTATAGCAAAGGATGATGCGGTCGCGCTATAACAGAGGACGTATGGTCGAGCAATAGCAAAGGATGATGCGGTCGAGCTATAACAAATAATGATACGGTCGCGCTATAACAGAGGATGTGAATGCTTTCAGTGAAAAAGGTTTGTTCACTCGGAAAAAAATTACAAATAATTAACAGCAGAAAAAAAAAACAAAGAGCAATAGATGGTCCAAAGCAGGATAGAACCCATACTCCTCGGCACAGCGCCTTGTCACGAGAACCAAAAGCTAGAGCACACGGCAAACTCAGCTATCTAAAAGGATAGCTATCGTTGGTGATGTCTTTCACTCAGGTGTACTCATGATTCACGTCCATATGTTAATACTGGCTCTACATAACATTTAAGAACTTTTTTTTCTTGCTTCTATTGTCAAAAATGGATTGCTTGTGTTGACACAAGCGTTATAATAAACTTCACAGTCACCCTAACGTGTATGTCCATTCTCTCGAAAAAAAACTGAACTTTACTTTAACTATGGGGGTGGTCTACGTTGTACTTCACATTCTTCTTCTTCTGTCACTACTGAATTCGATTAGTATTTCTCTACATTACCTGCCCTTAGAAGAATGTTATGTGAACGTAGAAACTATATGTTATTGTACGAGTATATTGCAATCTTTGATAAATTCACATTTTGGCCTACAGTATCCGACTTCAGCAAGGACATTTTGATTACCAAGTTGCTTTCTCTCTCCCTGCTTGGTCGTCAAGTATAGTTTGTATTTTTACCAGAGGCACCCAAGGAAGGTAGAATATGACTATTCTCATCAGATTTTGCTTTTAATCCTGACGTAAACAGTCAGCAATGGGTCGTTGACCATTTTCAACCCACCGTTCGTTTTATGTCATGTCTCTCTTATTTCAAATTTGTATTAATAAATGAGTTACAAGAAATGTTATACATTATAGTAAAAGAAAGCAAAAATAAATGACTCATCCTTAATAGCAAAAACACAAAAGTAATAGTAACAACAAAGAAAAAGACAGACACCTTCTTTCTTCTTCTCTTCTTCTTTCTGCTTTTCTCTTTTCACTGATACCTAAAAGGTGTCGTGGTTTATATCATTTGTCGCTCTTGAGCTGCTCGAACTGTCTAAATTAATTATTTTCCTTTGTTGTTACATGTCTCTGTCACTGCATCTATCCATCTTTTTCTGGGTCTTCCTCTTGGTCTTTTTCGCGCAATGCCATGGAGTACAGGTTCGATCCTGTTTCGGACCATATATTGTTCTTTGTTTTTTTCTGTTGTTGATTATTTGTCATTTTTTTATGAGTGCTGTAGTGCATACCTTTTCTTCCTATGATTCCCTGTAACCTGAAACCATTCTGACAGACCTTCCGATGTTCTAAACGGCACTTTGACTGTTTTTATATAATGCCATTATATTATTTATTAATTGTCCTGGTACACCGTAGGTTTCTAGAGTTTGCCAAAGTTTGTTCCTGTCCACACGATCAAACACATTTTCCTGATCTATAAACACTATATTTAGGTTTCTGTCATATTCTATTGTTTTTTCACATAGTTGTCTCAATGTAAATATAGCATTAGTACAGCTTTTGCCGTTTCTGAATCCGAATTGATTGAATTGAAATAGACATCACCCAGTGCAAAATAAATACAAGTGGAACAATATTAAAATCATCATCAAGTACCGGGCCTGCTGGAGTAGGTGATCATGTCTCTCCACAATTTTCGATCTCGACAGTTATTAATCATTTCTGTCGTTGACCTTCTGCCAAGCCATTCTCTTAAGCTGTCAGGTATTTTTTCTCTTTGCATTCCTCTATCTCTTCGTCCCTCAATTTTCCCAGTTGTTACAAAATAGTCCAGTTTGTTTAGTTTCTTCCTAATATTGGAAATGGGCTCTTTTCGCTTTAGCCTCTTTCAGAACGTTTTCATTACTCTTCTTAGCTGTCCATGGTATTCTCAACATTCTTCTGTAAAACAACATTTCTACAGACTCCAGTGATTTTCTTGTAAAATCTTGTTCCGGCTGTCAGGTCGGTTAATTTTACCTGCTATTGTATACAGTACGACCTGTGACTGCCCTGCTGCCTTGCAGATAAGCTAGAGAGAGTAAAAGGCTAAGGGAGGGTGCCCCGAAGTAAAACAACCTCACTGCCTTGTAGGTGAGACATTTAGTCAAAGGCTACGGAGCCAACCGTAAACAAACCGACCGAAGGCAACAGAAAACCACCGTCGTAACTTCTTTGTTCAAAATATTAAAATAGGTAAATGAATTTAATTATTTGGAAACTTTGTTAAACTCAGTCGGAAGATGTACAACAGAGGTGAGATACAGAATGGCTCAGGCAAAAGCAGCTTTCCAAAAAATGAGGAAGATACTATGCAATCCATTTTTGAGAATAGAAACAAGAAAAAGAGTTTAAATGTTATCTGGTTATCTGGTTATGGAAGGCCCGCTATCACTGTAAACGAATTAAAATCCATAATTGCTCAACCACTGTGTCAGTGGAATCATCCGAATTACTAACTCATCTCCCAAACAAAGAACGGTAGCTGTAGTCCCTATCTTAGCAGTCTCAGCACACGCCAAAAGACATAAGGCGAAACCGCATAGAAAGTGAACACGGCCAACTGTTCCCTGTCATACGATATCAGCATTCATCGTAAACAATTGGAATATCGGAACATGATCAAAACGGATGAAACACACTGCTCACGGTGTGCACAGAGCACTTAACTCAGTAGCTCCTGCAACAAGCCGGACTTGGAATATGAGGAAACTGCAGCAAGGAACACTTTTCAGACATAGCCTTCAATGGTTCCTGCCGCCTATCCATCATATTGCCCCGAAGTTCACGTCCTCCCCTGTCTTACACCTGATCTAAAAGTGGTCTGTGTAGCCTGCTGCTGTTGATGTAGAGACTTTTAATAAGGTTGTAATAAGTATGTAGACCACACTGCAATATGAAATTCAACTGCAAATCTAACCAACCTTATTTTTAAAAAAGTGTCAATGTTATGTAGAGCCAGTATTAACATATGGATGTGAATCGTGGCTAATAGGACAGAAGACAAGAAAATCACTGGAGTTTGTAAACCTGTGGTTTTACAGAAGAATATTGAGAATACCACGGACAGCTAAGAAGAGTAATGAAAAAAGTTATGAAAGTGGCCAAAGTGAAAAGAGAGCTAATTTCCAATATTAGGAAGAAACAATAATTGTTTAGTAATGTAATGAGTAGAGAACAGCTGGAATATATTATAACAACTGGGAAAATTGAGGGACGAAGAGAAAAGATACCAGACATCCTAAGAGAATGGCTTTGCAGAAGGTCAACAACGGAAATGATAAATAACTGTCGAGATCAAAAGTTGTGGAGAGACATGATCACTACGCCAGCAGGCCCGGTACTTTATAATGATGATGATAGTAAAAAGTAAAGTACACCCGTCACGCCAAGTGGCGTATAGGGAAATATGGTGTTAGTGACCCTATATTTTACAGACCTTCAGCACATGATTTTTGGGGTAATGTGGTCGGTATTACGCCCGTGCTGCTTTACTTTCCCAGAAAAAAAATCTGGTACCCATTTAAGGCTGAGTGAACCGGGAAGCCGTCGGTTGGGATCGAACCCTACCCCTTGTCCTTTGTAGTCCAGTCACTAACCACTGAGCTATCGCGGCTCCATGATGATGATGATGATAATGATTAATAAATGACAAGTGAACAAATAAATCTTTTTGCAGTTTATAAAGTATGTGAGGAATGAGGGACTCAATTACACAGAATTAGCGCAAAATGACAGCTTTTGGAAGTGATTATGTCAGTGCTTTTTCTCATTTCCTTTCAAAAATATGTTGGTCAGTTAATGTTCATCATCAAGTACCGGGCCTAGTGACGTAGGTGATCATGCCTCTCTACAACTTTCGATCTCGGCAGCTATTTATCATTTCTGTTGTTGACCTTCTGCCAAGCCATTCTCTTAAGCTGTCTGTTATTTTTCCTCTTTGCTTCCCTCTATCTCTTCGTCCCTCAATTTTTCCAGTTGTTACAATATATTCAAGTTGTTCTCTTCTCATTACATGGCCAAAAAATGATGATTGTCTCTTCCTAACATTGGAAATTAGCTATCTTTTTGCTTTGACCTCTCTCAGAACCTCTTCATTACTCTTCTTAGCTGTCCATGGTATTCTCAACATTCTTCTGTAAAACCACATTTCTACAGACTCCAGTTAATGTTACTTAGCCATAAAGGTGAAGTATGTATAGAGCCCCGTCACGCCACATGGCGTACAGGGGATATGGTGTTAGTGACAGTAACTTGAATAGACCTTCGGCACTCGATTTTTGAAGTTATGTTGTCGGTATTACATCATCATCATCGAGTGCCTTCTCCGCATCAATGGTTGGCTACCATGGAGCGCCACTCCACTCTGTCTCTTGCTTTGATGGTGCAGATTGTCATTGGCTGACTTGTCCATTTTTTTTATGTTACTCATCCATGTTAGACTTGGTCTGCCTCTGTATCTTTTACCTTGTATTTTTCCTTCCAATATTACTTTTAGTAGGCTGTTGTGTCTTTTAACATGCTCCCAAAATTTCATTTTTCTTGTTCTAACTGTGTTTAGTAGTTCTCTTTTCATTTTTAGTTGTTTTAAGACATTATTTTCTTTCCATCCAATTCTACCTATTCTTCTATAAATCCACATTTCAAAGCCTTCAATTTTATGTTCTGTTTTCTTGTTTAATGTCCATGTTTCTGCACCATACAGGAATATTGAGAAGTTGTAACATTTTGCTATTCTTAGTTTTAGCCCTGGTGTTATTTGTTTTGATGTTAGTATACTTTCTATGGTATTAAAATTACTTTTTACCATACCTATTCATTTGTTTATGTCAGTTTTACATTTTCCATCACCGGTCATAGTATGTCCCAGGTAGTTGTAGCTCTGAACTGTCTCCATGTGTACTCCTTCACCGTTGATATTTATTCAGTCAATATTACGCCCGTGCAAATTTACTTTCCTATATAAAGATCCGCTACAAATTTAAGGCTGTGTGAACCTGGAAACCATCGATCAGGTTCGAACCCATCCTCTGGTCTTCAGTAGACCAGTTCACTAACCACAGAGCTATCGTGGCTACATACAGTCATACTGGACTGCAATGCGTAAGGCTATAACTGATGTCGCATTTGCATCTATCTATCTATCTATCTATCTATCTATCTATCTATCTATCTATCTATCTATCTATCTATCTATCTATCTATCTATCTATCTATCTATCTATCTATCTATCTATCTATCTATCTATCTATCTATCTATCTATCTATCTATCTATCTATCTATCTATCTATCAATCTATCTATCTATCTATCTATTTATCTATCTATCTATCTATCTATCTATCTATCTATCTATCTATCTATCTATCTATCTATCTATCTATCTATCTATCTATCTATCTATCTATCTATCTATCTATCTATCTATCTATCTATCTATCTATCTATCTATCTATCTATCTATCTATCTATCTATCTATCTATCTATCTATCTATCTATCTATCTATCTATCTATCTATCTATCTATCTATCTATCTATCTATCTATCTATCTATCTATCTGTCTGTCTGTTTATCTGTCTGTCTGTCTGCTTGTCTGTCTATCTATCTATCTATCTATCTATCTATCTATCTATCTATCTATCTATCTATCTATCTATCTATCTATCTATCTATCTATCTATCTATCTATCTATCTATCTATCTATCTATCTATCTATCTATCTATCTATCTATCTATCTATCTATCTATCTATCTATCTATCTATCTATCTATCTATCTATCTATCTATCTATCTATCTATCTATCTATCTATCTATCTATCTATCTATCTATCTATCTATCTATCTATCTATCTATCTATCTATCACTTCTATTGATAAAGATTTGTTGCATAAGATATTTTTCATTTTCTTAAATACTTTTTTGACCTGAGCTATTCTGCTTTTTATTTTTGTAGTGCATCTTTCATCTGATGTTAATATTGTCCCCAAATATTTGACGCGTTGCACTTGTTTCAAATTTGTCCTGTTTATTTTTATGTTGCACGATGGTGATGATTGTTTCTGCGATATGACCATTACTTCTGTTTTCTTACTATTCAGACTGAGACCTTTCTTGTTGCTTTCTTTTACTATTATGTCTATCACTTCTTGTAGTTCATAATCTGTCTCTGCTATTAAGACTGTGTCATCCGCAAATCGCAAATTATTTATGTTGTGACCGTTGACTTCAATTCCTTTTTGTCTACTATTGATCTCATAATATGTTCGCTGTAAAGTGAAAACAAATCCGGGAACAGAACACAGCCTTGTCTGACATCTTGTTTTATAAAATAAATATTATAATTGTCCTGTTTCGCTGTTAATTCGTATTGCTGCTGTTTGTTGCAATTACGTGGTTTTTTTAAATGATCCTTGCCAACTATGTTTAATTTCTCCAGCATATTGATTATTTCCACATGCTTTACTTTGTCAAATGCTTTTGTGTAGTCTATAAAGCACATATATAGATCTTTCTTTACCTCTATAGTTCTTTCTATCAATGTTCTTAAGATGTATATTGCATTATTGGTGCCCTTTCCTTCCATCTCTAGATATAATATGTAAGTTCATTAATGTCGTTATATGTAGAGAAATGTCTTAATAATGCATTAGTTGTGACTATTTGACTTAATTTTGTTATTACCAGAGACTGTTCGTCTTAAAGTTGTTGCTATTACAACATGATCGTCTAGAGATTGTCAACATTTATTTCAGGACTGAACGTGTTGAAATCTTTATGTGAACATGTTAACAAGAAAAATTAACTTGCCAACTGAAGATTGTTGGAGGAAATCAGCACAGATATAACATATATAAAATAGTAAATAGTATGCGTGACCGTGAGTAGAGTTGCAGAGAACATGCAAAAATAAATCCCCAATTGTACCGAGCAGCTTAACTAGTAGAGAGACGAGACAAACAACAACGTTTCGACATAAGTCTTCTTCAGATACAAAACAAAAATAATACAAAGATCAACACTATAGGCAGATACTATTCTACAACGGAAAAAAACAATTATATGATTAACAAACAATATGGCATGTAGTATCTCAATGGGCCCAAAAGAGCCAAACAGTAAAAAAAATTATAGAAGGAGTCTCATGAGGATGAACGAAATGAGGGGTGCTATGTGGTAAGATGAAAGAGAGAAAAAAATATGGAAAGAAAGAAAAATTAAGGAAGGAAAAAAATAAAATGAAAGACAGGGGTAGAATGAGAAAGAAGAGCAGGAATGCCGAAACATATAATGCAGGGAAGAATAAAGATATAACACTGAAAATTAATGGAAGAGGGGACCAGTGATTAAAGAAAGTAATGAAAAGATTTCAGCCTTCTCCGATGGAGAGTGCCAAAATGGACTATGAGTCAGTTCTCAAAAGCGAACCGACTGTGGGTATCAGAGTGACAAGAGACGATGCCAGTAACTCGGAGGTCCTCAGAGGATTGAAGGTCTGGATATGTTTAAATGCTGTCACCAGTATACTCTGTTCATATTCTGATCACGAAACTGGCCACAAGCGTACTTGTGCTGTGAATGGGATTGTCTCCTCCTTCTTATGCATCTTCGACCAGAGCGTCAAACTTTAAGACAGCGGTTGTTGTGTCTTGTTCTGGTGTGTATGACCTATTCCTGACTCTGGGTCCTTCCGATTCTGCCTCATCTTGTCTGCAATGGCTTTTTGTTGCTCCCCTAAGCATTGATGAAAATCAGGGATTCTGAGAAATTCTATCTTTTAACAAGTCTTGTGTCAGTCTCGTAATGGCACAAATGCAGATACAACTTATGTAGCAATCTGTCCTACCTTTAGTTATCCCTTTTCCTAGAGCTGTTAGTCACTAGTCAACTTACTCACACAGGAGTCACTAGTCAACTTACTCACACAGGAGTCCCTAGTCAACTTTCTCACACAGGAGTCACTAGTCAACTTACTCACACAGGAGTCACTAGTCAACTTACTCACACAGGAGTCACTAGTCAACTTACTCACACATGAGTCACTAGTCAACTTACTCACACAGGAGTCACTAGTCAACTTACACATGAGTCACTAGTCAACTTACTCACACATGAGTCACTAGTCAACTTACTCACACATGAGTCACTAGTCAACTTACTCACACAGGAGTCACTAGTCTACGTACTCACACAGGAGTCACCTTCTTCTGCTAGCAAAACGTCAACTTTAACTGATACGATATTCAACAGCATATAAAGGTAGACATTATAATGTAGGGTTTCTTAAAGAGCAAAAATGTAAAGGTAAAGGTCATAGTATCAAACATATACCCCCAACAACTAGAAAATACAATAAATATAGAAGATGATTGGAAACATGTAAAGGATATATGGAAGGTGGCATGTGAAAAAACACTGGGGAAAAGAGAACGTCAGCATAAAACAAGGATGACAGCAGAGACCCCAGGAGAAAATTAAAGAAAAAAGAATAAGAAAGCATACACAAATGAAAGCAAAATGAGAAGTAATAAACCCAAGACACAGAAAACTTACATTGAGGTGAGCAAAAAAGTGACAAGATGCATTGGAAGGGATAAGAAAAAATATATAAATGAACTACCTAAAGAGGCAGAGGAAGCGGCAAATAAAGCAAAATATGAAAGGACTATATAATAGAACAAAGAAATTAAGCGGAACATACAAACAGGTTGTTGCCTTTATTAAAGATAAGAAAGGAAATTTTCTTAGTAATATAAGGGAACAAATGAAGAGATAGACGAAGCACTTTGAAAAACTGACCCGGACCAAATAACCCTCCAGATGTAATACCAGCAGAAGAAAAGTTACGCGTTTACTGTGGAAAGCCAAACAAGGAAGAAATAATGAAAGCCATCAAGCTATTAAAAAATGGTAAAGCCACAGGACCAGTTGAAATTTCCTCAGAATTCATCAAAACAGATATTCACACCTTTACCAATTTGTTACATAAGTTACTAGATACAATATGGGAAAGGGGAAAATTCCAAAAGACTGGAAAGAAGGTTATATTATCTAACTACAAAAGAAAGGAAGTTATTAGGAGTGTACAAGTTATAGGAGAGTTATGCTACTACCAGTGCTAGGAAAAATTCTGGAGAGACTAAAAGAAGCCATAGAGAAACATTTAAGAGATGAACAAGCAAGTTTTAGGAAGAACAGATCAGGTGCTGATCAAATAGCTACCTTACGTTTAACAGGTTGAACAAAGCTTAGAACTACAGTCCACACTTTATATTGGATTCATATATTACGAGAAGGCATTTTATAGTTTAGACAGAAGAATGCTTTTGAAAGTTGCTGAGTCATTACGAAATCCCCAGAACAATGTATGAAAGAATGAAATGTAGTATGTTGCATGAAGGACAGCTTACAGAAGCATTTGAAACAAGAATAAGAGTACGACAGGGATGCTTTCTATTTCCGTTTCTATTTCTACTGGCCATAGATTGGATTATGAAAATAACTCAGAACAACATAAATTTAATCCAGTGGTCACTGACCAAGCAACTTATATTTAGACTTTGCTGATGACATAGCTCTCCTATCACATAATCATCAAGAGAAGCAAGATAAGATGAGCATAATTGCTAAGAGATCTCAACAGTTGAGATTGAAAAGAAATTGAGATAAAACCAAAATTATAAGAGTTAATGCAATTGGCAATAACCAAATAAAAATAGGAAAAATACCTCTACATAGATATACAATCTTACATTTATCTGGGCAGTTATATGACAAAGAGTGAGGAACAGAGAATGATACCAAAATAGGGATATCAAAAGCACGTGGAGCTTTATTTGCACAGGGAAACATGGAAATCCAAATTAATTAGGTTAAATACCCCACACACACAAAAAATGGTCAGCTCCAATTTAAAGGCATTCTTATTAGATAGCTGTGAAACATGTAGATTAACATAAATGACAATCATGAATGAACATATCTTCATTAATGGAAGCTGACGCAAAATAAAAGGATGGAAATAAATGGCAGGACAAAATCACTATCATAGAATTATGGAAATGTACCAGTCAAATACATGTGGACAAAGAGATACATCGAAGATTATGGCATTGGATAGGATACATACTGCGGAAGCCAAGTGAGAGTATTACACAACAGTCCTTCTTTGGAGTCCGCACGGAAAATGACAAAGTGAAAGACCAAATTATTCTTGGAGAAGACAGATGGAAGCAGAGATGAAGATGATGCGGAGGACATGGAATGATTTTAAAAGATGACAAAAAACAGAACAGCTTGGAAAGTGTTTGTTGAAGACAAACTCCACTGGGAACTGAAAGGTAAAAGAAGAAGACAGAAAAATAATGGAAGATGAAACCAGTGATTAAATATATAGTAAAACTAGTTCAGCTCTCTCAGATAGTGTCAAAACGGACTATAGTCGGTTCTCAAAAGCGAACCGACTGTGGGTATCAGAGTGACAAGAGACGATGCCAGTAACTCGATTGTTGTCAATATCATGCTCTGTTCATATTTGATCCCTAAACTGACCACAAACGTACTTGTGATGTGAATGAGAATGTCTCCTCCTTATGCATCTTCAACAACAGCGACAAACTTGAAGATGGCGGTGGTTGTGTCTTGTTCAGGTTTGTATGAGTTTCTCTCTGAGTTCGGACTCTCTTTCCGATTCTTCCCCCTCTGGTCTGCAATGGCTTTTTGTTGCTACCCTAAGCTTTGACCAAAATCAGGAATTCTGAGAAATTCTATCTTCTAACAGGTCTTGGGTCAGTCTGCCATGAGTCCAAAAGCACATACCAATTATGTAGCAATCTGTTCTACCGTTATCCCTTTTCCTAGGGCTGTCAGTCATTAGTCAACTACATGAGTTTGCTTTGTAAGACTGTTCAAGTCTATTAAAGCATAACAGCGCTTCCTTGTTTCCCATGTGCTCAATCAGTAAACCAGGTCTCAACAACAGACACATGATATCTTCTGTTATGTAATAAAATATAAGTTTTAAGCATAAACAGAATATTAGTTTTAATTAGTGATATCACGCAAAAAGCAATTTTCTAAGTCAATTAATATTTAATTGTGTGTTGATTTTTCATGGAAAAGAGACTGTTAAGAAATAACTAATGTGATACTTTCTAGTATGTAGTTTTAAATTTGTGACAATAAATATTGTTAACAATATTGTTAACATTCAAGATACAACATCGCCGAATTATCTTGAATTTACAAGAAAGCAATCATGTACATGATATACGTATATAAAATTGGTACATGAGCAAAAGAACTAAAATATCCTTAATAAGCAGCTGCAGCTAGTGTAACGTTGCAAATAGGTCGCCTTCATGCATCATAGTTCAATGCGACATTGGTAGACTTGCAGCCCTAAGAGCGAGCACTGTACAGACATCCTGCAATGAAGATAGTGAGAGAGACTGCAGACAAAAAAAATCTAAGTACTATAATTTCTAAAGTGTCTATCTGATGTTACTTCCAGGCTCAGCGTTACAAAATAAGAACACCTGGGAATTATGATTTATTAGCTCGTCCCTGGAAGAGAGAACTCGAAGTCAAAGGATACGCTCACTTGCTCAACGAGGATATAGGTGAGCAAATTCCCTTCTTTTGCGAGGTTCTACCGGATGAGATTTCTTTCACTAATAAAGAAAGTATGGGATATAAGAGTAATGAACTGACAGAGTAATGGTCGAGTGAAGCGACGAAGGTTGGATATCTAAAGCAGGACACGTTTTCCAACTTCCAATTATATTGGATCTATATTCTGTAATTCCAGGCATGTCGTAAGAGGCGACTAAGGAGTTTGATCGATGGCTTGACAAGCTGTCGTTGTAAAAAGTATTGTTATAGAAACAGCGCCATATATTTTAGAGCAGTGATCTCTGCCATATGTGCTATTTTGGCACGCAAGGTTTCTGTTTTTGAGATTGTGGTTCTGCCCTATGTGCAGTCTTCGGCTCGAAAGGACAATAGATAGATATTCTGTAAAAAAAAACAGATCATTTATAGCCTACATAATAAAAGTTTTCTAACGGTGAAACAAAACTTCTTTGACATAAGAATGTAGATAAACACATTTGCGGAGGAGTTAACTGCCCAGAGAAATTCATCTACATCAGAAAGAAATCTGGCCAGGACGATGTCAATATTTATATGTGGGATATATTGAAACAAAAGAAGCAATACGAAGCTTGCGACATTCACAAAAATGAAAACACTACAAACAGAAAGTAGCATCCTAGAAACGCGTAGATCAGTGGTGCTTTTGTTGTAAGGTTTAAACGTCATAGTGATACGTCGCTTACTAGCACCTCGTAACTTACAAAAAATTGAACATGAAGTACCTAGGACAGTGAATGTAAACACGGGGCCAAATATAATGCTACCAAAAATTTTGTCCATGAGAATAATTGTATCATAATTGTCCATGAAAAATTCCGTTAATTTTTGTTGTGGAAATGATCGGCTATATCTAGCCACATATGTCCACTCGATCTTAAAGACAAAGAACTTGTAGATTGTCATGCTGATCAGTGAGATTATTGTTAAAGTTATTGCTATGAGAACCCTTTTCGGGGTAATCCAACGTTTTGCCTTAAATGGGAAGTAAACAGCTAGGAACCTCTCAAAAGCAATGATTACTATATGGGCTACAGATATTGTTAGAACTAGACGACAAAGCATTAACCCGTATGACTCCGCATACAAGCCATACACCAAACCTAAAAACCTGTTGATACGAACAAGAATGTGTGCAAACTTTCTTAAAGCGGTGATAACGAGTGTCAGGAAATCAAAGACGGCCAGCGAGAAGAGTAAAACATTGGTGGCGTCCCTGAGCCCCAGACGGTACAAGGTGATCATGGTGACAACGTTGCCAAGGGAACCAATGAGAGCGATAATCTGAATGAGAACACAGTCGAGAAAATCGTGGAGACTTTCAATTACGTTCTTGGTGTCTGTTGGTTTTGTAGCGATCCATGAGGTAGAATATGTCGTGGATGATCCTGGGAGTAAAGAACTTTCAATAGATGTATTCATTTCTGCATTATATCGGGAAGACAAGAGAACATAACTGTAGCGTTAAATGCAATCATCTGTAGCAAACACACTTCCCCAATAATCTTTCTCAGGTATCTTGCCTGCTTGCGTATGTGATTAAGCCTCTCGGCATCCGTAAGTTTCTAGATTTATTTATCACTTATACTATGTCTAGCATTCCATTCTCTAAAGTCTGACTTGTTTCCTGTATAATTTAAAATTTTTCTTTAATTTTTTTGGAAATAACAAATAAAAAAAGATATACGCATCTTACGCCACCAATTTAACAATCTGCTTAAGAATAAACTCAACTAACAGCAACTGCAATATGTTAGCAAAGATTAGCAACATCAATAATCACGCTTGGGAGCTGCCCGTAGTACAATTTATTCTTTGAATATTATTACTAAGCTTCTACATGACCTCTAGCACAAAAGACAGCAATTTTGGTTTGTCTTGAAACAATTTCTTATCACTAGGTTACCCCCAGTTGACGATGAGACTGAAATTGAGAGGGATTGCAATCTACTCTATATAGAGGTTGCAGTTAACATAGAATAAACAGAGAATCAGCTCATTACGTTAAGATTGGAAACAGTTTTTTTCTTCTTTTAAATATGATGAAGGGGAAATAACGTTAATTGATCATTTATTTTGAATATTAACGTTCCCAAGATAGTTTGATTGTTTAAAGTTTCTCTTTAAAATATTGATAAACTGCAAAGTGTTTTAAGAAAAATTAAAATGTACATTTCGTAAGAATCTTTGAAATCATCAGTAGAACAACGGTGGATTCGCGTTTGATGCTTAAAGAAACAACGTAAAATTAACTGAACCAATTACATCCTACAGGGAAACGTTCCAATTTACTTCCGAACTTTAAACAAAATAATGCACAATTTAGGAAATATTGATTTATTTTTATCCTAAGAATTTGGAATAGTGAAATATAATTTTGGTAATGCGAACTTTAATTTTCTCTGTACAAAAGGGTTGACTTTTTAAACTTACAATATTAATTGTAAAGGTAAGCACAACTATAAAATATACAAGACATTCAATAATATGCAGGCCGCGAGTAGAGCATCAGAGAACATGTAAAATAAACATACAATAGAGCTAAACTAGTAGAGAACGAGATAAACTACGACGTTTCAGCAGCAGCCTTCAACAATAATATAAACACGAAAGTCTAAAGGCCAATGGTTGAACACTGATCTGAAAATAGTGGCATGGGAAGTAAAGGTTTGAAAGAAGTAATAACGTTCCCAATCAGAAAGAAGGTAAAAGACACAAACCGAGGATCCAGCTACCGTCAATCAAAATACTAAGCTGCCTGCGCAAATAGACAGAAACAATGATAAAAGTAAGACCACTGAAACATCTTGAGAAGAAGTAACTGCTAAACAATCGCCAATCAGCATTTATTAAAGAAAAAAGAAAACAGTCAAGAGCACCAACTCATGCACTTGACATGAAACATGTAAAATGCATTTCAAGCAAAGAAGAAATTACTTGCAGTCTTGTTAACCTGACAAAGGCATTAGAAAATGCGTGGACAAACGGACGATTTCTAAAGCATAGCAATACTAAAACTGGATGAAAAGTTTAACGCTGGATACAAAGATTCCTCCAGCACGGCACCGCAAGAGTAACACTGGAAGGGACACTTAGCCAGCACATCCCACTACAGTGACGACAAGGAGAAGTCATCAATCTCACATTCTTTAACATCTACATACTTGCCATGAAAGAGTTCCCAAACTGTATCTCAAGAGCTGTCTACGCTGACGACTTTTCAGTTTGGACGTCAGTAGAACGTGTGTTAGCTGCAAGAGCCTTGATGCAAGAACCTTGATGCAAGAACCTTGATGCAAGAACCTTGATGCAAGAGCCTTGATGCAAGAAACACTAAACTAAATCACGGAAAATGGACCAACTATTCTTCTACTTTCCTTCCTCATTTGCCTTTCAGCGTCGAGGGAAGATATAATTTGCGGTCTTTTGCTCTTTTGTTCGCCTCTGCTGCTAGTATGTTTCTTAGTGCTTCTAATATTCCATTGATCCATCTTTTACGTGGTCGACCCTTGGGCCTGGTATTCTCGCAACGTTTATTGAGGGCTCGTTGTGTTGTGTTTTGATCTTTCTGCCAACTATTGAAGTGTAGAAATAACATTCACGTCTATTTTCCTACTATCGCACACCCACAATCATTCACCTTACAATTAAGTGATAACGAACTCATACACGATGTAAATCTCATGTATATAGATATCAAGCTGGACAAGCAACCCGATTGGAATCAACACCTAAAAAGGGAGCAGAGAGAAAATGATCCAGGAAGCTATTACTCGTGATGAAAGCTGCTGGGACAAATTTGTGAGTCAATAGCAGCACTCTACAAAAAGGTACCTACAGGCACAGTCAGGCCTGCTCTATAATATGGTATGACAGCATGAGTCACTACTTCAAAAAGTAACACAGAAAACTTAGCGATAACGCTGTCCACTGACTCATGACATGGGGCATGAAAACCACCCCAATCTAGACCCCAGAGAAATCGGTCAAGATACGATCCCTGGGTGACAGAAGAGAGAAGATACTGACACAAACAGAAAAACTATGTGTGTAAACTATCCAGCCTATCCCTTCGTGTTGCGTCCAGCCTCTGGTAATGAACACTAGAAATGTTTGTTCCGGTAAATATAGACGCCTGACGTGATATCAACAACATTATAGTCGTCATTTGTTATCAGTGACATACGTGGATTGTGATACCATGTTCCCGATATATCTTAACGTATAGTGAGAATACTTACTTATTTGAATGTTTATACATCTCTCCTTGTTTGCGTCCGATTTATACTTTATTAGATAAGTATTTGTTCAGTTTATGATTTGAATAGTTGAATTAGATGATCAGTTACATAATTAAGCTCCTTGCTTTTGGATAAAGCCTCTAAAATGTATATTTCTTTCAACAAGTGGCACAGACTATTTGTGACGATTGTCGGCGGTAGATCCATACTAAAACACCTCCACAAATACTCGAATCACCACCATCATCATTAAATACACCAAATACCATGTCATCTGGCGTTAGTCTCCACAATTGTTTATCTTTAAATCAGTTACTTGTAACTAGCAGCATCAATATCTTGCAAAGCTCATATAAAACTGCAATATTACGAGTTTGCCATCTGAATGTTCTTACGTGAAGATATAATAGGTCTATAATGCTTTATTACAGATTCCATGTACATTTTAGCAGTAGTGGTAAAAAAAAAATACATTGTATAATTATTGATATTATTCTTACAGTTTCAGTAAATTCACTCCAATAAATTGTTATAATAATAACTGTGTACACTTATTAAGTTGTTGCTCCCATCCAACTCTGAAAACTTGATGTGATGTATCAAATGATAATACTTGATGTGATGTATCAAATGATAATACTTGATGTGATATATCAAATGATAATACTTTATGAGATGTATCAAATGATAATACTTGATTTGATGTATCAAATGATAATACTTGATGCAATATCTCAAATGATAATACTTTATGAGATGGATCAAATGATAATACTTGATATGATGTATCAAATGATAATACTTGATGTCATGTATCAAATGATAAAGCTTTATTAACTTTAAATTACTAAACCCTGAGTGTTGGGTACAACTAAAAAGTTTTCTGAAATAAATAAAACAAAAAGTTGAATATTAAGATTTTCCGTACGTCATTTATCACACTCTCTTATTGAGCTTAGAATAGAACATGCAAGTAGTGAGGCGCAGGGGAAGAGATTTTTAAAGTTTTCATGCAGAACATCGAGGGTTTGTATCTCGCTCTTCAGTAGATATTGTTGAAATTGAGAACCTGACGATTGATCAGAAAAAGGAAAAACATCCACTGAGTGAGCACTGGCTTCCTCTACGTCCAACAGAAAATGTGAGCAAGAGAAGTGAATGCTATTCACTCCATTCTCCATCTGTATTAATGCAAAATGATCTTCATTAGAAGTGGAGATAGCTCTATTGATTGTCTGTTGCAATGTGTCTTGTTGTCCAGTTGTGGTGCTTGGCTTAGTGAGTGCACGCTGGGATGAGTTCTTCATGTTTGATCAATCTGTTTGTGGGTCGTTTTCTATCATTTCCTGGAACGATAATATAAGTTATTATTCTTTCAAGGTCATGTTAGTGCTTGATGAATGGCAGAAATACGCGTCGTATGTGTTCTGTTCGCTTATTGAAATTCGCTAGGAAATTTGTCATTTATTTTCTATTTATTCCAGATGCGTTTGTTTCTTCATGATAACTTGACTGTATCTTTCAGTTTAAATATCCGTGATGTTTCACTGATCGTCTTTTATGAAACGATCAGTGAAACATCATGAAACATGTCGGCAATGGTTTGAGAATAGAAATCAACCGAGATAGAAAAAATATAGTTATCCAAGAAAAAAAAAACATACTTGCAATGGAAACTAGAGAAAGAAGAATACCATATTGTATATGGGGGACATTTTGTAAACAAATAGGAGAGGTGAAAATGTTATAATCGGAATAGCTTCCATAGCATTATATTCCAGAAACCTTGAGAACATATGAAAATACAAAATCTATCTATCTATTGTCCTTTCGAGCCGAAGACGGCACATTGGGCAGAACCACAATCTCAAAAACAGAAACCTTGCGTGCCAAAATGGCACATATTGCAGAGATCACTGATCTAAAATCTATGGCGCTGTTTCCATAACAATACTTTTTACAATGACAGTTTGTCAAGCCATCGATTAAGCTCCTTAGTCGCCTCTTACGACATGCCTGGAAGGTCACAGTGTCACTATTCTTTACCTCCCTCATAATGCGGCCCCGGTAACACACGGGTTAATACAAAATCATGAGCACAAAAATAAAGCTTTGGACATTCAACTGAAATATATTATTCGTCTTTACAGATGCATGTGCAGGTTGGATATCAATGAAAGAAGTAGAGATAAACTAGCTTCATTCAACAATAAATGTCTAACAAATGAATTTGCGTTATATTTTATTTAAATTCAAAAACATGTGCAGAAATAAGATATGCAATAAATCCACCAATAGTATCACAGGTAATCAGTAAAATAAAGTAGACATTTGTCGTTTATGACATTAGAAGAAATAACTAGGTAATTATAAAGAAAATACTCAGGTGGGAAGCAACACAATAGTGAAAAGAGACCGCCGACATCGTGAGATATTGGGAAGAATAATGACAAGGGAGGCAACAACAGCCACAGATGAATCTTTTCTGGGATTGAAACTCGAACAGGATATAGTAAAAAAAAAAAAAGTAAAGTACCCCTGTCACGCCAAGTGGCGTATAGGGAAATATGGTGTTAGTGACCCTATATTTTACAGACCTTCAGCACATGATTTTTGGGGTAATGTGGTCGGTATTACGCCCGTGCTGCTTTACTTTCGAAGAAAAAATCCGGTACCCATTTAAGGCTGGGTTAACCCGGAAGCCGTCGGTTGGGATCGAACCCTACCCGTTGTCCTTTGTAGTCCAGTTCACTAACCACTGAGCTATCGCGGCTGAACAGGATATAGGCTTACAGTAAAGTTCTCTACATATTCTGTACACTGGAAGAATATTAGATTAAGGTCATTTTACTTGAGACATATGATCAACATTATCGTCTTTATGATCTTGTACCACCGCTCAGATCGCTCAGAAAGTTTGCTACCAAGGAGCACAATTTGATACTGTCTCTTGCCCTGAAGGTGCACTCTGCCATAGGATATCCTGTCCACTTGTTAATGTTCTCAGCCGACTTTAATATTCGTTTGCTTCAACCACTTTTCCCTGTTTCCTTATTTTCCCTACCAAGAGAACTTTCATTAAGTTTGTTGTTATCTATTTGTTACAAATACTATTTGATTGGTTCTAATTGTTTTAAAAAGTTCTCTTTCTAAAAAAAAAGTGATTGCGACAAGTTTCTTTATTTGGTTCATGCCCTTTTGAGATTTTGTTGGCTTTCTTTTAACACTTAGTGTATATAGACCTTTGAACAAACCAAAATTTAGCAAAATGAAAGATGGCATGAGATCAACGAGAATTGGATTCTCATTCCCACTACTACACCTCATCATGCGATATCCCTCTCACACATGTCATCCTAGTAATTTACCACTTTCTCGTGATATTCAATTCTTGGTCTTTTCACCTTGACTAGTCTATGAGTGAAATTCCCCTCTCAACTTCGTCATTCCAACTTGACTAGCCTCCCTTGTTATTTAGGAAAGCTCAGAGTTTTCAATTATAATGTATTGTCAACCCTTACTGTTGGTTGTCTCATTAAAACACTTCGTATACCATAACATGGATTTACGACTAGTGTGTCAATAAGGGAAATGACAAAGAATTAAAAAAGATCATCTCTACTGAAAATAGGTCATCTGTTAAACATGTGATGTGAAAAGACAACATGAGAATCTCAAAGCAAGCTCTCAAATGAGATCCAGACGGTAAAAGAGAAAAAGAAGCCGACCACTGTAAAGACACTGAGATGAGAAACAAAAGCAGCAGGCATTAGCTCTTTTGTCAAAGTTTATAGGCTCGTGCAGAATAAGAACATGTGGTGAGATACATTATGGGTTTTATCCAAAATCTGAGGCTTAATAGGAAAGATTATCATACATGGAGAGACTAGAATGTGTGCCGGTTGCTCCGCTTTCTGCTAGAAAAGGCAATGCACAAACAGATACGAGGACAGATCTTAGTATATATTTTCTTCATATAAATTAAATGCTACAGTATATAACTCATTCCAGAGAAATTCTGACAAGCTCTGTGTCTTGTCACTTTGAAATGTCCAAATTTTAGTCTCTTTTTCAATTAAAATCTCTAATACACTTTAGGCTGCCTATTCTTTTCATGAATGAAATGTCAGAAATGAAGAACTCAGGAAAAAGCTATCAAGAATTCCCATATTGAATACATAAAGAAGTAAGAGACAAAATTATTTGGCCAAGTGATATGAAAGAAAGACCAAAACGCAAAACAATGAGCCGTCAATAAATGTTGATAAAACACCAGATGTGAGGGCCGAGGCAAGAGAAAAATGGATTGATTGAATTTCAGAAACTGGAAACATAACAAGTGGAGAAGTTAGCAGAAGAGAACATGACCACAAAATATAGGACCGCTGAAATGTAACAGTGAGAATAGGGGTGAGAATATGTAACAATAACAAAGATATATGTGAATGACAAGTTTAGGGAGGGGGAGAATTACTCAGGCGGTAAACCGGAGAGGTCACCGGAAGGCGGTGTCCATTTTTGGTTTACCAACCTTCGAAGATGTACGTACATTTTGCCATTCCTATTCTCTTATTATTTCAGTTTTACAGTTTCCATCACTGGTTATAGTATGTCAAAGGTAGTTGTAGCTTTAAACTGTCTCCGTGTCTATTTCTTGTACAGTCTCCAGGTCTTTTTCTTCAACTTTGATATTTACTTGTAGGTTTTGAGTTAGTATTACCTTTGTTTATGATCATAGTTTTAGTCTTTTTGATATTCATATCTAAATGTTTTCATACGTTTTGCTTGTCGTGTTTATTTCATTAAGTAATTGTTGTAGATCTTTAGAATTTTCTGCTAGTAGTACAGTATCATCAGCATATCTTAGGTTATATATTATCTTTCCATGAATGTTTAGGCCTGGTCAAGGCACCAGACATCATACTCCGGATAACATTATACACTTACGAGATAAATACATTTATAACCGTATATTCTTAAAATATTTATATAATAGAAATTCTGAAATGGCGTCATCTTTCATATGTCTTTTTTTGGGAAGTTCTATCACAGTTTTATTTATGAAAAGTGATATTTTTCATTTTGTAGCGGCAAAATTAAGTACCATGTCTGTCCATCCGTTTCTATTTCTTTTGCTATTCTCAGTGCACAATGTGCTAAGTTAATCAAAAATTACGGCGCCAACGAAGGTATGTCTACAGTGCTCAATCAAGTATCTTGGCTATAGATTTGTCCCGTTACCGCACGACCAGATAGCACACATGTGTTTAATTTGCAATATTATGTATTTTAATGAAAGTATACCGACCAAGTAAGTGCAACTAGAAGTATTTGAAACGTTTCATAAAAACAAAAAGAATAAACTAAAGAAATATTGTTACGCGCGCTGGAAGATAATTTTGAAGCTAGACCAACAGTGACAAAAATTTGTTTTCATGATATATAAATTTAAATGACAAAGATTTAATCGCTTTTTTCGAAATACTCAGATTGGTAATAATAATAATAACAATAATAATAATAAAAATAACAGAACAACAAATTAAGTAATAATTATTATTATTATACATAATATATTTATATTAATTTATAAATAAATAAATACTAATAATAATATATTATAATATAATAATACCAATAAATAACTTTGTTTACGACCCAGGACATGCGGGAGTACGGGGAAATGAAAGAGTGGACAGGTTGGCTAGCTACGCTATTGTTGCGGACGGTCAACCAATGATTCGGGCGGACATATTCAATGCCCTCCGAGATGTGGGAAGGTCACAGGACTTCGACAACTATGAGTCCACGTCACTCCTTCGGACAAAAAGAGATGGGAGTTAGGATGGGCACAGCCAGACACGAGAAACTTAGTGGGCGTGTAAGAAGACTTATCAACCAACACAGAACTGGAGTCGTCAGTCGCTGGACACTGCGAGACTTGCTGAGGAGGGGATCTGAGCACATATGGACGTGTTCGGAGTGCAATGATGATGACCCGCTAGTAATTCAATAACTGAGGAGGGGATCTGAGCACATATGGACATGTTCGGAGTGCAATGATGATGACCCGCTAGTAATTCAATAACTGAGGAGGGGATCTGAGCACATATGGACATGTTCGGAGTGCAATGATGATGACCCGCTAGTAACTCAATAACTGAGGAGGGGATCTGAGCACATATGGACATGTTCGGAGTGCAATGATGATGACCCGCTAGTAATTCAATAACTGAGGAGGGGATGTGAGCACATATGGACATGTTCGGAGTGCAATGATGACGACCCGCTAGAAACTCAATAGCTCAAATTGGTAGCTAAAGAAGGAAAACCACGTTTAATATGGGAATTCATGATTTTGCTTGGTGAGTCCTTATTTGTACATAATTTCAACAGTAATATTTCAAGCATATGTAACTGTATGTTGTATTATATATGTATAAGTGTGTGTGTGTGTGTGTGCGTGTGCGTGTGCATGTGCGTGTGCGTGTGTGTGTGTGTGTGTGTGTGCGTGTGCGTGTGCGCGTGTGTGTGTGCGTGTGTGTGTGTGTGTTTGTGTGTATCGCCCAAGAACCATGCCTTCCATTCATGATCTTGCCAGCCTTCTGTGTCTTTTGACGTGGCCATAGTATTTTAATTTCCTCTGTAGAATGGTGTTTATAAGTCAGTTCATTTTAATGGTTAAATCATTTAGGATATCTTCAATGCTCCGTTTCATTATCCAAGGTAAGTATTATTCTGGACCATTTTGTTTCGAATGAATCAGTTTTCTTTCGTGCTATTTGCGAGATAGTCCATGATTCACAACCATATGATGCTATAGGGAATATTCATGCATTCAGTAATTTTAATTTCACTGTTCTGCTAATGTTGTGCCACATGTTCTTCGTGGCATTTAGCTTTTGTGTTGTCATTGCTAATTTTCATTTGATTTCTTTCTGGCAGTCTTCAATGTTAGTTACTACAGATCCCAAATGTTTCATTGATTGTTATAATTTCAAGTTCTTCACCGTTGATGATGATTTTGGGTTGGCTTTTTGTTTTGTCAGCAGACATTATCTTTATTTTCTGTATGTTTAGAGTGACGTGTTCTTTCTTTTATAATTAAACCCGTTAAATTCATTACCATGTTCACGAAAGGACGGTGGGGGGGGGGGGGGGGGGGGGGCGCCGTGGCGGCACGGTAATAAAACAAAGGTCGGAAGGGCCACTGTAGAAAAAAAAGGTTAAAAAACACTGGCAGTGACGATGAAAATTTGAGATCTTTCTCTGTAATAGGATAGGAAACCTGACGTGGCCATTCTGGAGTTTAATAATGAAAGCTCTACACACAAGAACAAAAACAAGGCACATTAGAGGAGTCACATTAAAAACGTTAATTATCTTTCCTTTCATTCCTGTTTTAACAGTCTACATGAATAGCGCATTCACCGCCGAAAAAAATATTGATCTTAAGAAACCGCGTAAATTGCAAAAGCAAAATGGCCATAATTGAAATGTGGGTTTAAAACTAGATCCCAAATCAAATGAAAATAAACAGGAATTTATTTATTTGTTCTCAAGTACTATAGACATCTGAAACAAGTTCTATGTTTTCATACATTCAGAATTTCACTGATTTTAGAATTACCTAAAATATATTTCACTTTTGTAAATAATTGGTTTAAAAATAAATATATCTCTCCTAAATGGTGCATCACATTCACTGGAAGTTTACGTGTAATTACCAACATGGAAAATTTATTCAAAACGCCATTACGGAAAGTAATTTATTCGGTCAATTTCTTTTTTTGTTTCTTCTAGCATCAAAGGTTCACCAAACTGATGGTTTTAAAAGAATCACATCAAACTTACATTTCAATTCTTGAAGAGACTGGTAATTTTGTTCAACGATTGTTTCAGGAGAAGTTCTTCAATGTACTTATTATTAAATTATATTTGCGTCTTCTTTATTTTAAAGCGATGATCGATCAAGTGTGTTTTTATTTCACTATTTTATAAAGGGAAAAAAAAATATTCAATAACTTTTAATTGAACTTAACTTAATCAACAGTTATAGTGTTATTATTTTATATTTCAATTTAGCAATATCCACATAATCTGTTTTTATTTTTTTAAAAGAGTGCAGTACTATATGACAAGGTGTGTTAAATGCAACCATTCACATTTTAACTCTTAAGTCAATGTTACGATTGACTGCCTCTTTAGTAGTAATCTGCATGCGTATGTTAAAATATAAGAAATTATCAGAATATATATTCATCATCATCATCATTGAGTACTGTCTACGCATAGAAGGTTGTCTACCATAGAACACCATTCCGATCTGTCTCTTGCTTTGATGGTGCAAGTTGTTATAGGCTAACTTGCCCATCATTTGATATTTCTCGTCCATGTTAGTCTTGGTAAGCCTCTGGCTTGTTTATATTGTATTTGTATTTTTTCTGTTGTTGATTATTTGTAATTTTTTCAGAGTGCTGTAAACATACCTCTTCCTCTGAATTGATTCGCTGATTATCGCCTCGCAAGTTTCCCTCTATAATAATATTCATTTATCATTATTTGTCTTCAGTCTAAACCACTGGAAACTACTATTCGTGCTGTTTCGTCCTAAATGTTTGTCTGCAACAAAAGTATTCAGCCCTACCCTATCCGGGAGATACTTGTCTTAATAGGAAAAATACGGATACACAATGTTTTTCCGAGTTGCAATCGCATCCGGTCGCTACAGTCATGCGAACACCTGAGTGAAAGACATTGTCCACGATAGCTAATTTTTTAGTTAGCTGAGTGGCAGTGTTCCCTAGCGTTTGGCTTTTCGTGGAAAGGCGCTGTGCCACTGAGTATGGGTTTGATCCTGCTTCGGTCCACATATTGTTCTTTGTCATTTTTTTCCAAGTGCTGTAAACATACCTCTTCCTCTGAATTGACTCGCTGATTATCGCCTCGGAAGTTTCCCTCTATAATAATATTCATTTATTATTATTTGTCTCCTGCCTCTTTTACCTTGCATTTTCCTTCCGAAATTACTGTCAGTATGCTCCTGTGTCTTTTAACATACCGCAAAAGTATCCTCTGCCTTGTTTCAATTTTGTTTGGTAGTTCTCTTTTCATTTTTAGTTGTTTTAAGACTTTATCGTTTGTTTTCTTTTCTTTCTCATCATCATCATGTGCACTACCATTTGGTGTAAGTGGTCATGTCCTTCAAAATTCTCAATCCACAGAGTATCGTATCAGTTCTGTTGCTGACTGGTTTTCATGCCTTGACACCAAGCTATCTAGTATCTCCTTTCTTTGTCGCTCGCGATCTCCATTTTCCTTGTATTTTGCCAGTTGTAACCAAGTATTCCAACTTTCCTTTGCCCATGATATGCCCGAAATAATGTTGATTGTTTCTTTCTGATGTTTATTAGGAGCTCCATTTTTGTGTTGGCCTTTTTGAAAATTTCCTCATTGGAATTGAGATGCCCAGAGAACTTTCAACATTCTTCTGAGAAATACCATCTCTGTGGCATCTTATCGTCCTTTCGTTTGTTTGTTCACTATCCATGATTCTCTTCCATCGGTCAGAATTGGCTCTATAAGGCACCGATAAACTCTCTTTCTCACTTCTATTGACATAGACTTGTTGCATAAGATGTTTTTTTTTTCATTTTCTTAAATACTATTTAGGCCTGAGCTATTCTGCTTTTTTTTCTGTGATGCATCTTCCATCTGATGTTATTCATCATCATCATCATGTGCCGTACCGGTTGGCGTTGGCGATTATGTCCATCCACAATCTTCTATCCACAGTGCATCGTATGATTTTCTCTCTTTGTCGTCCGCGATCTCTCTTTCCTTTTATTTTGAAAGTTATAACCAAGTATTCCAACTTTCCTCTTCTCATGATGTGCCCAAAAAATGTTGATTGCTTCTTTCTGATGTTTTTTAAGAGCTCCCTTTTTGTGTTGGCCTCTTTGAGAACTTTCTCATTGGTCTTTTTAGCTGTCCAGGGAACTTTCAACATTCTTCTGAGAAATCCCATCTCTGTGGCCTCTAATCGTCTTTTCATTTGTTTGTCTATTGTCCATGATTTGCATCCATAGGTCAGAATTGGTTTTATATAGCATCAATAAACTCTCTTTCTCATTTCTATTGACATAGATTTGTTGCATAAGATATTTTTCATTTTATGAAATGCTATTTTGGCCTGAGCTATTCTGCTTTTTATTTATGTGTTGCATCTTCCATCTGATGTTATCACTGTGCCCAACAGTGAATGTTATCACTGTGCCCAACTTACACAAGTATTTCAAACGTTGCACTTGTTTCAGATTTGTCTTGTTTTGTTTTTTTTTATGCTGCATGATGGTGATGATTGTTTCTTCGATATAACCATGACTTTTGTTTTCTTACTATTCAGACTGAGACCTTTCTTGTTGCTTTCTTTTACTATTATATCTACCGTTTCTTGTAGCTCATTCACTGTCTCTGCTATTAAAACTGTATCATCCGTAAATTATTTATATTGTGACCGTTGACTTCAATTCTTTTTTTTTTGTCTACTAATGATCTCATAATATATTCGCTGTAAAGTGAAAACAAATCCGGCGACAGAACACAGCCTTGTCTGACTCCTTGTTTTATAAATTGAAATTGTCCTGTTTGGTTGTTAATTCGTATAGCTACTGTTTGTTGCCAGTACATGTTTTTTTATGATTTGCAGATCCTTGCCATCAATGTTTAGTTTCTCCAGCATATTTATTATTTCCACATGCTTTACTTTGTCAAATGCTTTTGTGTGGTCTTTAAAGCACATATATAGATCTTTCTTTACCTCTATAGATATTTCTATCAATGTTCTTAAGATGTATATTACATTATTGGTGCCCTTTCCCTCCACAAATCCACATTGTTCCTCAATTATTTCTGGTTTTATTTTGTTCCTTACACGTCTCATGATGATTCATAGTAATCATCATGAGACGTGTAAGGAACAAAATAAAACCAGAAATAAGTGAGTAACAATGTGGATTTGTAGAAGGAAAGGGCACCAATAATGTAATATATTATTATATGTTGATAATATGCTGATGTTATTATTAAATACAATTACAAGTCTTCCTTATCAAGTTTTGTTTCTCTTAGGTTCACCAGACTAACAAGTCTGTCTTATCAAGTTTTGTTTCTCTTAGGTTCACCAGACTAACAAGTCTGTCTTATCAAGTTTTGTTTCTCTTAGGTTCACCAGACTAACAAGTCTGTCTTATCAAGTTTTGTTTCTTTTAGGTTCACCAGACTAACAAGTCTTCCTTATCAAGTTTTGTTTCTCTTAGGTTCACCAGACTAACAACTCTTCCTTATCAAGTTTTGTTTCTCTTAGGTTCACCAGACTAACAAATCTTCCTTATCAAGCTTTGTTTCTCTTAGGTTCACCAGACTAACAAGTCTGTCTTATCAAGTTTTGTTTCTCTTAGGTTCACCAGACTAACAAGTCTGTCTTATCAAGTTTTGTTTCTTTTAGGTTCACCAGACTAACAAGTCTTCCTTATCAAGTTTTGTTTCTCTTAGGTTCACCAGACTAACAACTCTTCCTTATCAAGTTTTGTTTCTCTTAGGTTCACCAGACTAACAAGTCTTCCTTATCAAGCTTTGTTTCTCTTAGGTTCACCAGACTAACAACTCTTCCTTATCAAGTTTTGTTTCTCTTAGATTCACCAGACTAACAAGTCTTCCTTATCAAGCTTTGTTTCTCTTAGGTTCACCAGACTAACAACTCTTCCTTATCAAGTTTTGTTTCTCTTAGGTTCACCAGACTAACAAGTCTTACTTATCAAGTTTTGTTTCTCTTTGATTCACCAAAATGAAACGCCCCTTCTGTGTGAGTGTATTTTGAGTATTTTCACCGATCTTTAATTTAGTGTGTTTGTTGGTTATGTTCTAATATAAGGGGACATCTTCTGATATTCGGTGATGATGATATAACAATTTATAGAGCCGATATTAGGTAAGAGATTATATTTCTTAAGAGAACAGCTTCACTTGGAGTGAGCTGGAGATACGAAAATGCTTCAGGGTTGACAATGTTGGGGATTTTGTGTCAGAGGGCGAGGCTTAGTTTTATTCTTATTTTATACAAAATAGTATACTATTGGTAACTTGTAAACGTGATTGTTGATGAAGCACAGCTCTGTAAACATATGCAAATATGTTAGTCTGGATTATGTTTCTGTGGACCATTGCAATGTTTGCCAGTGATGGTTACTTCCCCCCCCCCCCCCCCAATATTGTAATGAGACATATAAGTAGTTAAAAAAAAGTAAAGAGCCGGCGTCACGCCAAGTGGCGTATAGGGAATATGGTGTTAGTGACCATAAATTTTACAGACCTTCGGCACATGATTTTTTGGGGTAATGTGGTCGCTATTACGCCCGTGCCGCTTTACCTTCCCAGAAAAAAATCCGGTACCCCTTTTAGGCTGGGTGAACCGGTAGCCTTCGGTTGGGATCGAGCCCTACCTCTTGTCCTTTGTAGTCCAGTTCACTAACCACTGAGCTATCGCGGCTCCCCTATGAGATATATGCTTGCTGGGAGCCAGTGATGGGGAGTGTTAGACACTCCAATGTATGGTGACAGCTTTACAAAGAGGGAACACAACACAATACTGACGTTTCGGCCTGGAGCCTTCTTCAGAAAACAGGGACAACGACAACAAACGATGAAATACAATTATCTATATCTACATGTTAGATGATTAGGTGAATGGAGAGGTGGACAGAAAAGAAGATAAGAAAGTAGGATGTTGAAATAAGACAGGAGGCTACATGAGGGGAGGTAGGATGAGAGTCAAGATGTGTAGAAAAGAGAGATAGGAAAAATGAGGAAGAGATAGAAATGTCAACAGTACAAAGTGGATAATGTATCGTATAAAACGTATATAAAAAAATCAAACACTTAGCTGGGATAACTTGACTGTCCGCCGTGAAGCAATCGAGAGAATGGACTATGGACACGAGGCCTACACAAGCATCGTGGTGAAACGATAGAGAGGGGAGAAGGTGGGGGGGTGTTAATAAGGGGGGTGGGGCGAGAAGAAAAGGCGGGAAGCCAGACTGGTGTGAAAACACTAATGAAAATAGATAGAAAGAAACCTCAACAGAGGCTCGGGTAAGGCATGTCAGCGACCAGACAAAGGGGGAAGGAGGAGAAGATAATAGGTCCCATAAAATTAATGGGGCCTAACAGAGAGGAAAAATCTAAACAAAGGAATCGGAGAAGCAAAAGACAAGGGGGAGAACAGGGGAATGAGCAACAGAGGTGGTCATAGGTGGGCTAAAAATAGCAGGATGGAGCGGTAGGAGGAGGGAGGAAATAATAACCGGGGGAAGAGAAATAGAGAGGAAGACTAAGAAGGGTAAGAATAAGGTATGGGTAAAGTGGACAAGAGGAGAGGCGGTAGGTCAGGAGTGAATAGATAGAGGGGGAGTCCGAAAGAAGTGGAGTAATAGAGGGAATGTAAGCAGGAAGTAGTGCCTGGAGAGGTAGAGAAGTAGGGAAACGGAGAGACTAGAGGGGGATACAGAGTGAGGTGGAGAAAGAGTGTGGGAAATAAACAGACAGATAGAGTCCTAGAAGAGGGCTGAGAGTAGACAAGCTGGAATAGTGAGGGTAGAGAGGTGGTGACACAAAAGAAAAGAGAATAGAGAATACTAGGAGTGTATAAATAGAGGGGAAAGTACACACCAGGGGAGGAGAGGTAATACGTAGAAGGAGAGCAGTGGGTCAGGAGTGAATAGGTAGAGAGGAGTCAGAAAGAAGAGGGGTAATAGAGGGAGGGTACGCAGGAGGTAGTGAAGTAGGGAACCGGAGAGATTAGGTGGATAAAAACAGAGGTGGAATAAGTGTAGCTGAAAAACAGATAAGTGGAGGCCTAAGAGAAAAAGAGGGGTGGGAGTTGAAGAAAGCAAGAATGGGGGAGAAGGGATAGGAAGGGAGCAGACTAACATAGAGGTGAGATAGGAATAATAGTACAAGCGAGGGAGTGGGGTCAGAGGAAAAGTTGTTATCAGAGGGATAGGGATACATTCATGCCACGGAGGGTGAGGCAACCCCAACGAGCGATCAGGCGGTCCTCAAGAGTGAGACGACTGTGGTAAAAAGAAGAGCAAGATATAAGGCCAGTGACCAGGACATCAGCCTTCCCCCGATGGTCCCTCGAGTTAAAGTGGGCTGCTACAGGAGTGCCCGCTTCTCGGGTTATGTCATGTACCCGGCACCTATTACCGATACGTCGACCTGACTGACCGATGTAGGTCAACTTACATCGCTTACAAATGTTGGCATAAATGATGTTCCGCGATGTGCAAGTGACTCTCTCTCTGATCTCGAAGGACCATTAGGGAAGAGGACAGTATCGGTCTGGAGAACGTGATCACAAGTATTGCACACTCTGCGGATGCAGCGGATAGTACCTCGATGGCTAAGGGGGGCAGCAGGAAGACGACCCCTGACAAGAAAGTCACGGAGGTTCCGGTCACGTCTAAAGGCCACCATTGGTGGGTCGGGGAAGAGCAGACGAGTAGTAGGGTCAGATCGGGGAATAGGGAGGTAGCTATGGATGGTCCTAATCACAGCGTAGTGGTGAGGGTGATAGGTGAGGACGAGTACTACTCAATTAGAGGGGGGATGGGTAGAGGGGGTAAGAGCAGACTGACGTGAAGTGTGGAGAACTAGATGCAGGGCAGGGAGGAGAGCTGATTCTGGATAGAGGCGTCGGCGGAAGAAGTCAAGCATGAGATGAGCATTGTGAAGGAAATCTTCATCGTCTTGGCAAAGGTGACGAAGTCTAAGAAGTTGAGAATAAGGAAGAGAGTTCTTACAGGATGTAGGGTGAGAGGAGTCGTAGCGGAGGAAACTGTGGGAGTCGGTGGCCTTGCAGAAGACCGAGGTAAGAAGATGAGAGGTGCCCAAGGAGACTGAGATATCAAGGAAAGATACGGAGGAGGTAGGGATGTGGTAGGTGATGTGGATGGAGGAGTGGAAATGTCTGACATACTCGATGAAGCGGGAGATCTCATCCCCAGGAAGATCAGTCAGACCGATGCAATCATCGATGTACCTACGATACATAAGGGAAGAGGGCCCTTGTAGGTTTGGAAGATTTGGTGCTCTAGATAGCCAATGAAGAGACAAGCATAGCTAGGGCCCATTTTGGTGCCCATAGCCACACCGCTGATCCGGGTGAAGAAATTGCCATTGAACTCGAAAGAGTTGAGGTTCAAGACTAAATCCGCTAGATGGAGGAGGGCTCCAGTGGCAATGGAAGGTTGGACCCTACGGTCCAGGAAAAACTGAAGAGTTTGAAGGCCGTCGGAGTGGGGAATAGAAGTATAAAGGGAGCAGACACCCATAACGAAGAGGTGGTAGTGACGATCAGGAATGAGGGTGATAGAGGCGAATAGGTGTAAGTAAAGTAAAGTACCCCCGTCACGCCAAGTGGCGTATAGGGAAATATGGTGTTAGTGACCCTATATTTTACAGACTTTCAGCACATGATTTTTGGGGTAATGTGGTCAGTATTACGCCCGTGCTGCTTTACTTTCTCAGAAAATAATCCGGTACCCATTTAAGGCTGGGTGAACCCGGAAGCCGTCGGTTGGGATCGAACCCTACCCCTTGTTCGTGGTAGTCCAGTTCACTAATCGCTGAGCTATCGCGGCTCCCGAATAGGTGTAGAATAGTAAATATCTTCGGATAAATGAAACAACTTAACTAGTAATAGTTTCATTTCATTCTTTCCAGACATTAGCTGAAGTGTTTCTCTAGTAGCTGTGTTAGATGAAGAATTAGTTATGATGCTTGAGAACAACTAGTAAAAGAGTGATAAAATAGTTATTTCATGCTTTCAAAAGTAGCCTAACATGCACATAGACAAATATACGTTGGTACATACAGAAATTCATATGTGAAATTCACATTTCAGATTTCACCTCGGTGATCGATTTTCAAATGTCTCTCGCTTCTGTAGTTTCTTATGGCATCGTGTGACGTCACCAAAACTTACATTTTAAGTTTTCACAGCAGACAAGTCATCTTCTCGTCTAGGCTTGTCACACTGATTATCGTTTATATGCCTTGCTATCTGTATTTATAATACTTTAAATATTTCACAATAGTTTTGTGTATATATATATATATATATATATATATATATATATATATATATATATATATATATATATATTCCCAGTAACGACATATGGATAGGTATCGTGAATATCACAAACAACAATGATAAAAATTAGTTTTAATTAACAAATTTAAACAAAATCCTTCAGAAGAATTCGTAAGATACTTTAGATAATGAAAACAGAGCAATGAAGATTATTAAACGACCTGAACGTTGAACAAACATCCAGCTAATAGATAACATTTTACATAAAAAAAATTAAAACATCACGGCTAGATCTAAGGAGTCACAAGACGCAGAGGGGCGGAAAGAACAATTATGAAGTACTGTCTCTCGAAAGACAAGACAGGGGCAGAACATGAAGAAGGCGGTTACGACACATCAAAGCCACTTCCAACGTGATAACAGAAGAAGTGGGAGAACTAAGTCACAGGCGGGGATTCTTTCACGCGAGCTGTGATCAGAGCAACGTTCTGTTGACGAACAGGCTAGACAGGGATTTTTTTTTCAGACAGGCTGTGTTGAGAGCAACGTTTTATGGACAATCTTAGCTAGAGACATGGATTTTTTTTAGGCAGGCTGTGTTGAGAGCAACGTTTTATGGACAATCTTAGCTAGAGACATGGATTTTTTTTAGGCAGGCTGTGTTGAGAGCAACGTTTTATGGACAATCTGGCTAGAGACATGGATTTTTTTGAGGCAGACTGTGTTGAGAGCAACGTTTTATGGACAATCTGGCTAGAGACATGGGTTTTTTTAGGCAGGTTGTGTTGAGAGCAACGTTTTATGGACAATCTGGCTAGAGACATGGATTTTTTTTAGGCAGGCTGTGTTGAGAGCAACGTTTTATGGACAATCTAGCTAGAGACAGGGATTTCTTTTTCGCAGGCTGTGTTGAGAGCAACGTTCTGCAAAAGGCTATGCATCCTGATCACCTAATACTTTTTACATTTAATTTTCAAATTAACATCAGATAAAGTCTTCCATCTGAAATCTATACTCAATGAATGTGGACTGCACACACATTTTAATTATTGCTTCTTCATTGAGAGACAAACATACATTTTTTTAATTAAAAAAAAAAAAATTTGTAGAACGGCTAAGTTGAAACCAACATAATACCACAATATACAATAACAATTCGCTCATGATAAACAATTGTAGAAACGGAAATATGAAGATAGACACGATCGCTACTGCTGCAGACATGGTTATACTAGTGATCAATATTGGGAAAACATAACGCATTTATTATTATTCAATTGTGGCGATTCATGATTGCATAATCATGAGTTGATAAATAACTGTCGTGATCGAAAGTTGTGGAGAGACATGATCACCTACGCCAGCAGGCCCGGTACTTGATGATGATTATACAATTCTAATTCACATTATATTAGTGTTACCTTGTATTCTCTATATTATACATCCTCAGAAATGATCGAGTCTGTTGAAAATGTATTATTCTCAGAATCGTCTACGACATATTCTTTCATTTGGATCGAAAAAGAAACAACAGATAACAAGAACGTTATTGAAAGTCTCCACGCGTTTCTCGACTGTGTTCTCATTCAGATCATCGCTCTCATTGGTTCCTTTGGTAACGTTATCACAATGGTCATCTTGTACCGCCTGAGCTTCAAAGACTCCACCAATATTTTGCTGTTCTCGTTGGCTGTCTTTGATTTCCTGACACTCGTTATCACCGCTTTAAGAAAGTTTGCACACATTCTTGTTCTCATCGACAACTCTCAAGGCATAGTGTATGGCTTGTATATGGAGACGTATGGATCAATACTCTGCCGTACTGGATTAATAATATCAGAGGCACATGTTGTAATAATTGCCCTTGAAAGGTTCCTGGCCGTTTTCTTTCCTTTTAAAACAAATCGCTGGATTACCCCAAAACGTGTTCTCATAGCAATAACCTTGACAATAGTGTTACTAGTTAGCATTGAGATCTACAAGTTCTTTGTTTTCACGATTGAGTGGACATTTGTGGCTAAATATAACCAATCATTTCCACAATTAAAGTTAACGGAATTTTTCATGGAAAATCATGTTACAATTAATTCCTTTGACAAAATTGTGGGTAATATTTTACTGGGCCCAGTGTTTACATTCACTGTCCTAGGTACTTCATGCTTAATATTTTGTAAGTTACGAGGTGCTAGTAAGCGACGTGTCACAATGACGTGTAAATCGCACAACAGAAGCACCATTGATTTACAAGTTAATAGAATGCTGCTTTCTGTGTGCAGTTTGTTCATTTTTGTGAATATCGTAAGTTTTGTATTGATTCTATTGTTTGAATATGCCCCGCATGTTAATATCGATTTCACCCTGGCAAGATTTCTTGCTGACGTCGAGGAATTTCTCTGGGCAGTCAACTCTTCCGCAAATATCTTTATCTATATTCTTATGTCAAAGAAATTTTATTTTTCAGTTAAAAAACTTATTTTTTGTAGATTCTAAATGATGGTGTTTCATTATGGAACATGATTCACGTTATTACAAAGAAAAAGCGCCTGTAGATGGACGATACGTCAGAAAATGATTTTCTTTTTCACAATTCAAAGTCACTTGTCATTTTAAAGAGACATTTTAGAGGTATTCATTGCCGCATTTAAGAGAGTAGATTACCTGAGCTGTCGTATTCTGCTTATTCTTGATCGTTAGTGGAAGTAGGTTCAGTATGCGACATTACCAAAAAATGAACTCTCTAATTTAATTAATGATTTATGATAGTGACATTTTACTGAATTAATGGTTATGAGAATAAATAATTCAAAGATTGTCAAAGTTGATGTTGTTAGTGTTAAACATTCAATTTTTCAACACAGATTGTATTTAAACTGCGATGTACTCACACACACACACACACACACACACACACACACACACACACACACACACACACACACACACACACACACACACACATATATATATGTATATATATATATATATATACTGTATATATATATATAAAATCTTCTTAAAAATATAAATGCCAAATGAGCACGTGAACAAGGCAAGTAGAATATTTTTCATGTGCAACTGTTACCTTTCTTCAGCCAATTCATTGGCGCTAGCAGTGATAAACAACTTTTTATATAGGGCGTTGTAAAGAAAAGTGGCTCCCAGGTATCCTACAATAATTGCACTCTGGGCCACTCTATTGTTGAGAAGTAAAGGCATCAAGATGCACCAAGATGCGTAGAGATGCGAAGCTGCTGTAAATCTGATGATAATAGCAATAATGAAAAAAAAATAAGAAAAAAAGTGGTATGGTGACAACTTTACGTGGTAATGGACAAAACAAAAGTCGACTTTTCGGCCAATAGGTCTTCAGCTGGAACAACACAAAAATATATATAAGAATATGTAAACAAATCTAACTACATGTCGATAATATGCTAGTTCTAAGAAAGAAAATAAAAAAAGGTTCACTTCCCTGTGTTCCAGAGTATGGTCAGTCTCCGAATGGTCTAAAATGAGAAGGCGGGATGACCAACTATAAATCTCACTGACCAGTGAGTCTTAAGAACCTTTTTTTTTATTTCCTTTCTTGAGTATCTAGCATATTATCGCCATGTAGTTAGATTTGTTTACATATCCCTATATATATTTTTTTGTGTTTGTTGTTTGTTCCACCTGGAGTCCTTCTTGGCCGAAACGTCGACTTCTGTTTTGTCCATTACCACGTAAAGCTGTCACGATACCACTTTTTTTTTTTCTTCTTTTTTTTTAGTATTGCTACTCTATTGTTGAGCTACAAGAAATGATAGATATAATAGTAAAATAAAGCAACAAGAAAGGTCTCAGTCTGAATAGTAAGAAAACAGAAGTAATGGTTATATCGAAGAAACAATCATCACCATCATGCAGCATAAAAAAAAAGCAAGACAAATCTGAAACAAGTGCAACGTTTGAAATACTTGGGCACAGTGATAACATCAGATGGAAGATGCAACACAGAAATAAAAAGCAGAATAGCTCAGGCCAAAATAGCATTTCAGAAAATGAAAAATATCTTATGCAACAAATCTATGTCCATAGAAATGAGAAAGAGAGTTCATCGATACGATATAGAACCAATTCTGACCTATGGAAGCGAATCATAGACAATAGACAAACAAATGAAGAGACGATTAGAGGCCACAGAGATGGGATTTCTCAGAAGAATGTTGAAAGTTCCCTGGACAGCTAAAAAGACCAATGAGAACGTTCTCAAAGAGGCCAACACAAAAAGGGAGCTCTTAAAAAACATCAGAAAGAAGCAATCAACATTTTATGGGCACATCATGAAAAGAGGAATGTTGGAATACTTGGTTACAACTGGCAAAATAAAAGGAAAGAGAGATCGCGGACGACAAAGAGAGAAAATACTGGATAGCTTGGTGTCATGGCATGGAAAACAGTCAACAACAGGACTGATACGATGCACTGTGGATAGAAGATTGTGGAAGGACAAAATCGCCAACGCCAACCGGTACGGCACATGATGATGATGATGATGATTGTTGACAGGCCAATGAGCCAAGACTCTGAAGTATCCAACTTCTTTTACTGGCTGGGCCACTCTGTTTTATACAGACCGCGGGCCATGACTCTCATTTCTTGTTCAAGTTGCAGTCTCAGACCCTCTATTGTTGACAGGTCTACGGGCCATGATTCCCAGGCATCCTACTCCTTTTGCAATCTTACTGCTCTATAGTTTACAGGCACACGGGCCAAGACTTCTACTTCCAGGTGTCCTACTACAATTGCATTCTTAGCCTAACTCTTAAAATTACTAATGAATGACATTACCCATAATAGTTATATGTACATTTTTGTTATTCAAAGGGCTAATATAACGAGTGTATCCATTATTTACAGAATTTGTTCAAAGTTTTATACGAGTTCGGAGCCGCGATAGCTCAGTGGTTAGTGAACTGGACTACAAAGGACAAGGGGTAGGGTTCGATTCCAACCGACGGCGTCCGGGTTCACCCAGCTTTAAATGGGTACCGGATTTTTTTCTGGGAAAGTAAAGCAGCACGGGCGTAATACCGACCACATTACCCCAAAAATCATGTGCTGAAAGTCTGTAAAATATAGGGTCATTAACATCATATTTCCATATACGCCACTTGGCGTGACTGGGGCACTTTACTTTTTTTTATACGAGTTCCAGTAATTAATGCTGACCTACTTTTTAGTGGATATAAATATTTTGAATTGAATAATTACAGGAGGTTGTCTAAAAACTCAAACTTCAAATATTTATTCTTTTCGCTACTAAATGGCATGCTAACGATTAATATAAATATATATATATATATATATATATATATATATATATATATATCGCCACAATTTGTTCAGGGCATGTCAGTAGCTCAGTTATAACGCGCTGCCTTTGCGATACAAACTGGCATAGTGAACTAAGGTTTAATCGCAGCTTGGGGCTCTAAAAGAAGAATTAATATACGACTCCTAAACTTGGAAAGAAAGCATTAACAGCGAGGAAAAGAACTGGTCACCTCACCTTCAGATGCTCTGGCATAGCACTGTGGTGTCGTATATATACACGCACGTACATATAAGATACGATACGTCTTTCATTATTTACTATTATCGCACTCTATGTTTATATTTGAAATTATGTCTAAGCTAATTTATTCATCACGTAAATAGGACAATTACACTAAGAATAGCAAAATGGTATATCTTCTCAACATTACTGTATGGTGAAGAAACATGGACATTAGACAAGAAAACAGAACAGAGATTTGAAGAATTTGAAATGTTATTTTATATAAGAATAGGAAGAATTGGACGGAAAGAAAAGAAAACAAACTATGAAGTCTTAAAACAATTAAAAATCAAAAGAAAATTACTAAACACAAACAAGACAAATGGAGGACGGTCAACAAATGGATCGGGCGGACATCATCAATGCTCTACGGGAAGTGGGAAGGACACAGGACTTTGACAACCATGAGTCCTCATCACTCCTTCGAATGATAGAGATGGGAGTTAAGATGGGCACAGCCAGACACGAGAAACCTAGTGGGCGTGTAAAAAAAAAGTAAAGTACCCCCGTCACGCCAAGTGGCGTATAGGGAATATGGTGTTAGTGACCATACATTTTACAGACCTTCGGCACATGATTTTTGGGGTAATGTGGTCAGTATTACGCCCGTGTCGCTTTACTTTCCCAGAAAAAAATCCGGTACCCATTAAAGGCTGGGTGAACCTGGAAGCCGTCGGTTGCCACATGACTTCGACAACCATGAGTCCACGTCACTCCAATAGATGAAAGAGGTGGGAGTTAAGATGGGCACAGCCAGAAACGAGAAACTTAGAGGGCGTGTAAGAAGACTTATCATCTAACAATGAACTGGAGTCGTCAGTCGCTGGACACTTCGAGACTTGCTGAGGAGGGGATCTAAGCACCTATGGACATGTTCAGAGTGCAATGATGATGACCCGCTAACAACTCAATAAATAACAGCAGTATACTAAAAGCAATCTCGGAAGGAAAAACACAATTGTTTAAAAACAAGAATTGCCACAATGGACGGGTGGAGTGAGAAAAGTATCGAAAGATGTCAAAAAAAAGAAGAAAAAGCGTTGTTAGGAAGAAAGGTATGACAAAGTGTAGAAAAGTGTAAAGACGCAAAGAATAGTTGTTCTTACCTCCACCCACCACCAATTTAAAAAATATGAACACAATTGGAGTGCTAACAAAAGGGAATGGTTAGAAGCAATTGATATTACTCCACGGAAAGAAAAAGAAGTGGTTTTAAATAAACAAGGTCAGTGTGGGAAAAGGAGTTGTTCTAAAAGTGGAAAAGATGTGAAAATGAATTGAAATATTTAAACAATAAATAAAGTTGTGATAAAGAAACGGATTTGTAAGCACATAAATAAAGTTGTAATAAAGAAATAGAATTGTTTCCCCATCAATAGAGTTGTAAGAAAGAAATAGAATTGTTTCCACATCAATAGAGTTGTAATAAAGAAATAGAATTGTTTCCACATCAATAGAGTTGTAAGGAAGAAATAGAATTGTTACCACATCAATAGAGTTGTAATAAAGAAATAGAATTGTTTCCACATCAATAGAGTTGTAATAAAGAAATAGAATTGTTACCACATCAATAGAGTTGTAAATTAGCAGTAGATAGTAGTGATAGTTTTTTCGGCCCTAAAACAACAACAAAAATAGGATTCTGGAATGTGCGAACAATGGCCGCTCCGACGAAACATGCACAGGTCGCGAGCGAGATGGACAGATACGATCTAGATATTTTAGGATTAAGCGAAATGCGCTGGCCTGGAACAGGTAGGAGATCTATTGATAATAAAATAGTAGTTTTTTCTGGAAGGGAAGATGGAAAACACCGTGAAGGAGTAGGCATAATGATGACAGACAAAGCTGCAAGAAGTTTATTAGAATGGGAACCGGTAAATAGCCGTCTGATACGAACACGATACAAAACAAAACATGGAAGACTTTCAATTATTCAATGTTATGCGCCTACTAACGAAGCTGATGATGAAGTTAAGGATGATTTTTATAACCAACTGCAACAACTTATAAACAAAATACCAAAACACGATCTTTTAATTGTAATGGGAGACTTCAACGCCAAAGTAGGACAAGATAACGCAGGAGTGGAACATGTGATGGGGAGAGAAGGCTGTAATACAACAAGTCAGAATGGAGAAAGATTAATAGAATTATGTTTAATAGAAAATTTAGTTATAGGTGGGACATTATTTCCACATAAAAATATCCACAAAACAACATGGATATCTCCTGATGATAGAACATCAAATCAAATTGACCACCTATGTATTAAACAACAATTCAGATCATCATTAATAGATGTAAGAGCATACAGAGGTGCTGATGTTAATAGTGACCACAACCTGTGCATTGGGAAAATAAGATTAAAATTTAGAAACCAACAGAAGAGGTCAATTACACATAAAATTGATAGTCATAAACTGAAAGATGAAGCAATAAAGGAAAAGTTTAACATAGAGCTAAGTAATTGTTATTCAGCACTTGGTGAAATAGACTTAGATATCAATGAAATGTGGGACTCACAGAGCAAAATACTAATGACAGCAGCAGAAGCAAGTGCTGGACTGAAGAAAATGGAAAAACGAGCTTGGATCTCAGACACCACATGGAAATACATCAAAGAAAGAAGAGAAGCGAAGAGAGCCATGACTAATGTAAAGACAGATCTTGGAAAGGTTCTGGCAAAAGCAACATACAAAGAATTAGACAACAAAGTGAAAAGTTCGGCAAGAAGAGATACAAGAGCTTATATAGACAACTTGGCAGAGAAAGCAGAGACAGCTGCAATTACAGGAGACAGCAGAACTCTTTATACTGTACAAAAGATGCTGACAAACACCTATACATCCAGTGGAACACCAATTCTAGACAAATCTGGATTAATGCTAACAACAAGCGCAGACATAAAAGCCCGTTGGGCGGAACACTTCAAAGAAATTCTTAACCGTCCACTACCTCACAGTTTAATAGATTTTGAAGCTGAAACACCAGCAGCAGAATTAGATGTAAATTTAGATGACTTCACCTTGAGTGAAATAGAAACCACCTTAAAGCTAATGACCAATAACAAGGCTGCTGGAGAGGATAAGTTAACAGCTGAGATCCTCAAGGCAATTGATAGCCATAATTTAATACATCTCCAAAAAATGTTCAACATCATTTGGAAAACAGAGAAGACGCCTCATAAATGGAAAAAAGGAATCATTGTTAAGATCCCAAAAAAGGGCAATCTTAGAGATTGTAACAATTGGAGAGGCGTGACACTTTTGTCAGTTGCCTCAAAATTATTCTGTAAAATCATCCTAAATAGAATAAAGGATTCAATAGATACAGTAATGCGTGAAGAACAGGCTGGGTTTAGAAAAGGGAGAAGCTGTCTTGACCACATTTTCACTCTACGACTTATATTGGAGGAACACATTGAAAAGCAAAAACCTTTTGTACTTAACTTCATCGACTTCAAAAAAGCATTTGATAGTATTCATAGAGATTCTTTGTGGAAAATTCTGAAGCAATATGGCTTACCATCAAAAATCATAAATATTATCAAAGACATGTATGATGGTTACACATGTGCAGTTCGAACAGAGGAAGGACTGAGCGAATGTTTCCCAATAGAAACTGGGGTTAAACAAGGATGTATTTTATCGCCCTTGTTATTTGGAATTGTTATGTACTTCATAATGAAGAAATGCTGCACTGGTAATAAAGGCATCGAATGGATACAAGGAGACCATTTGGAGGACCTGGACTTTGCTGATGACATAGTTCTCATCAGCAATCAGATAAAAACGATGCAGGAAAACACAAATGAACTATCATCAATAGCCAGCAAAATTGGGCTTGAGGTCAATCATGAAAAGACTAAAGTCATGAAAAGTTTAATTCCAACAAGTGACAAAATATACATGGAAAACAAACCAGTAGAAGAGATCGATCACTTCATCTATCTTGGAAGTCACATTGATCGAGAAGGGGATACGAGCAAAGAAATTAGAATCAGACTGGCTAAAGCAGCAATGTCTTTCAGAAGCCTTGAAAAGTTGTGGAAATCAAAACTCATTAGCACAAACACAAAACTTAGGCTATTCAAATCAAATGTACTATCAACCCTTACGTATGCGTGTGAAAGCTGGAAAACAACAAGAGATATAGAAACAAAGTTGAACGCATTCGAAAATAAATGTCTAAGGAAAATACTTGGTATAGAATGGAACGAATTCAAAACAAACGAGGAAATTAGAGAAATCGCCAATCAACCACTAATATCTTCAGTAATAAAGAAAAGACGATGGTCATACGTTGGACATGTGATGAGAAGAGATAATAATCGAATAGCAAAGCAAGCCCTCATATGGGAAACAACAGGTAAAAGAAAAAGAGGAAGACCCAGGGAGACACTGAGAAGAACATTGATGAGAGAGGCAAGAGCAGCAGGAATCGGCTCCCTCAATGAGATAGAACTGCTTGCACAGAACAGAGACAGATGGCGAGATTTGATAAAATATCTTTAAAAGAAAACTGCTAGAACAAAAATTCATATAGGAGAAGGTGTATCTTGGTCTACGCCCTATGGGCCGGTTACGGCTCGAAAGGTCAATAGATAGATAGAGTTGTAATAAAGAAATAGAATTGTTACCACATAATGAAAGCTGAGAATAAAGTTGTTACAAAATAGAGAAAGAAGCAAAAAAAAAAGAACGTTGAATATGAAACGAATAATATATATTAAATATCAAACTCCTAAAGTTAACCCAAGTTATAATTGTTGACAAGTATTATTCTGTCTTTATTACTTAACTCTTTCTAATTTATAAAACTGCTTGTGATTACCTTCCTTGATTCCCATAGCCCCGGCTTGATGCTTTATTTGCTTTCAAAACTTAGTTCAACGTGTCTATACATGTACTACATTCAAAATGTATTACCGGTTACATTGTCATACCTGGGATTTTCCCACCGATTTCATTTTCCTGGTTCGTGCTATATGAAGGGTAGTCAAAATTTTCTGCATTATCTAAGGTGTACAACAAATGAAGACAACAAGAAACATTCAAACTGGCAGGAAAAGACAAACAAGTTTTTCTCTTTATGGACTCCATGATAATAATGACATTTGCACTTCCTTAATTCGAGAATCTTCATATTGATCTGTACTGAAAAAAGAAATACGAAGAACGAAGAATCGTTGAATAGAGGTTATAAATATTTATATTTTGGGGGGAAAAAAAGAAGACTTGAATGAAATTAGAAAATTAAATCGAAAATGTAAGAAAGTAAAAGAACATGGTTTAAAGAACTGTATGCATACAGAAACAAAGTATAAATGAGCACACAAAGAATAAATATAATAATAAAGAAAATGCATGACTAGATTGAGAAACTATGACTTTTGTTCGTTATAAAATGACTCATCAAATTTTCTTAGTGCTCACATTATAGTGGCTTCTCCTTCTCATCATCATCATCAAGTACCATGCCTGCTGACGTAGGTGACCGTGTCTCTCCACAATTTTCGATCTGGACAGTTATTTATCAGTTCTGTTATTGACCTTCTGCCAAGCCATTCTCTTAAGCTGTCTCTTATCTGTCTGTTATCTCTTCTCTTTGCTTCCCTCAATTTCTTCGTCCCTCAATTTTCCCTTTATCACAATATATTCCATCTGTGTCCTTCTCATTGCATAACCGCAATCTTCAATAACAATGATAGTTCCAGTAATAATAATAATCATCATCATGTGCCCTACCGGTTGGCGTAGGTGATCATGTCCCTCCACAATCTTCTATCTACAGTGCATCGTATCAGTTCTGTTGTTGATTGTTTTCCATGCCATGACACCAAGCTATCCAGTATTTTCTCTCTTTGTCGTCCGCGATCTCTTTTTCCTTTTATTTTGCCAGTTGTAACCAAGTATTCCAACTTCCCTCTTCTCATGATGCGCCTGAAAAATGTTAATTGTTTCTTTCTGATGTTTTTAAGAGCTCCCTTTGTAATAATAATAGTTTCAATAATAATGATAGCTTCAGTAATAATGATAGTTCCAGTAATAGTAATAGTAATAGTAATAGTAATAGTAATAGTTTAAATAATAATGATAGTTCCAGTAATAATAATAGTTTCAATAATAATGATAGTTTCAGTAATAATAATAGTTTCAATAATAATAATAGTTTCAATAATAATGATAGCTTCAATAATAATGATAGCTTCAGTAATAATGATAGTTTCAGTAATAATGATAGTTTCAATAATAATGATAGTTTCAATAATAATGATAGTTTCAAAAATAATAATAATAATAGTTTCAATAATAATAATAATTTCAATCTTCTTCTTCTTCTTCTTTTCTCTTTCACTGATACCTAAAAGGTGTCGTGATTTATATCATTTGTCGTTCTTGTGCTGCTCGAATTGTCTGAATTAGTGATTTTCCTTTGTTGTTACATGTCTCTGTCACTGCATCTATCCATCTTCTTCTGGGTCTTCCTCTTGGTCTTTTCCCATACATTCTCGAGAAGAACGCCCTTGATGGTGATTGGTGAGGATTCATTCTGACCAGGTGGCCGAACCATTTAAGTTGTTGTTGTTCTATATATTCTTGGCAGGGTTTTGTTCCTACCATTTTTCTTATGGTTTCATTTGGTATTCTATCTCTTCTTGTGTTGTTTGTTACTTTTCTCAAGCATCGCATCTCACATGTATTGATCTTTCTTAAATGGGATTTAGAAAGGGTCCATGTTTGACTTTCATAGCACAAAGTTGGTATGAAGATGCTATTTATCATTTGTTGTTTAGCTGGCATAGAAATGTTTGGATGTCTTAACAATGGTGAAAGCTGGTATGTGACAGCATTTGCTTTTTGTATTCTCATGTCAATTTCTCTGTCTAGTTTTCCATCTTCTGTGAACATTGCGCCTAAATACTTGAATTCCTCTACTTGTTTTATTTCTTTGTCTTTGATCTTGATGTTTAATGGGTGTCTCAATTTGCTTATTCTTATAGCCTCTGTTTTTGCTGTGTTAATTTTCATACTGTAGTTTGTGCAGCTTTTATCTAGAGATGTTAAATGCTGTTGTAGCAGGTTTTCATCCTCATATATTAGGCATTGGTCATCTGCGAAGAGTAGCTCGTTGATGTTGGAGTTTTCTACCTCTATATTATTATTTGATTTGTCCTTATTGTTGGTTGTTTCCTTGTTTATTTTGTCCATATATATGATGAAGAGGAGTGGTGAGAGGACACATCCTTGTCTTACTCCTGTTGTAACCTGAAACCATTCTGACAGACCTTCCGATGTTCTGACGGCACTTTGACTGTTTTTATATAGTGCTATTATATTTTCTAGTAGTTGTCCTGCTACCCCGTATGTTTCTAAAGTTTGCCAAAGTTTGTTCTTGTCCACACGGTCAAACGCTTTTTCCTGATCTATAAACACTATATTTAGGTTTCTGTCATATTCTATTGTTTTTTTCACATAGTTGTCTCAATGTAAATATAGCATCAGTGCAGCTTTTGCCTTTTCTGAATCCGAATTGATTATTACTTAATTGAGGTTCTATTATGTATCTTACTCTCCTCTCTAATATTTTAGCAAACATTTTACCAACTTGACTCAATAGGGATATTCCTCTGTACATTTCACACTCCCTTTTACTTCCCTTATTCTTCCAAAATGGGACAATGATAGCTTTTTGCCAATCGTCTGGGACTTTTCTTTCTTCCCAAGCCATATTGAATATGATAGTAAGCCAATCTATAGCTGTTTCCTTACAAGCTAGTAGCATTTCTGTTGTTATTCCATCTATACCAGCTGCTTTGTTCTTTTTATTCTGTTTCAATGCCCATTCTACTTCTGCTTTAAGTATATTCGGTTCCTGTTCATCATAGTGCCTATGTTTAAACTCTGTATTTCCGTTTGTATTTCCCTGGTTTAATAATTCCTTAAAGTATTCTCTCCATCTGATTATTATGTTTTTCCTGCTGCTGATTGGTCTACCTTTCTTGTCGTTTATTATAGTGGTTGGGTTATAATCATTATTTCTTACTCTCATTGCTTTTACACTTTTGAAAAATTCTCTGGGTTCTTCTCTACATGTTTTTGCTAATTCTTCACCAAATGCTTTCCATGAGTCTGCTTTTGTTTGTTCTATGATCTTTTTGCTATCATTTCTGGCTTGTCTATAGTGATTGTAGTCTTCTGTTGTTTTTGTCTTCTGCCACGTTTTATACTTTTCTTTCTTGTGTTTCACTGCTGATTTTACTACTTCATTCCACCATCTTGTAAGTTTCTTTCTGCTCTTTCCTATATTTTTCAGACCGCATTTCTCTTGTGTTGACTCTATTAAACCTTCTTTAAACTGTTTCCATGCTTCTTCTATGTTTGTAGGTTGTATTCGGGTTAGGTATTTGTTGGTTACGGATTCTTCTATTTCTTTCTGTATGTTTACATTCTTTATTGCTTTTAGATCGATTCTTTGTGCTTGAGGTCTTGTCATCTGTAGTTTCCTAATCCATTTTTTCTGCCATAGTAAAACAGGCTTATGGTCTGTATCTAATATTGCATTTGGTATAGATCTTGAGTCTGTTATGTCCCTCCTTTGATGTCTTCTAGTCAAAATAAAATCGATTTGGGAGGCCTTGCCCGTGTCATTCCATTTATACCAAGTGAGTATTTGGTTATGATTGTGCTGATAGTTTCAATAATAATGATAATTACAAGAAAGTTCATTGAGCTGAAAAGAGATCTTTATTTTTTCATCATTAACTGCTCAAAAATTATTTGTAAGGAAGGTCCATAATAACCTTGTAAAGTGCACATAAGAAAGTCTTTACATTGAGTAGCTTTAACTGTATTGGTCAGTCTTCAGAAGAAGTCTTGAGTGAATAAACATACAAACTTTCAACAACCTTCAGGGAACAATAGATGGGGCGTTCTCAAGTTCATTATCTTACATTACGTCCATAACGCTTTCGATTGCAGAATAGAACAAGTTTTAATGATCATTGTGTATATAATAAGCAGATCAGAAATTTGAAAAGAAATCTGAAAGATAAGGCTAGATCAAGAATACAGATGTTTAAAAAACGTAAACAAAAGCTGGTGCTTTGTTTTCAGAGACCATCAATAATCGTCATCATCAAGTTAAAAGGACTTCATCATCATCAAGTACCGGGCCTGTGGCGTAGGTGATCATGTCTCTCCACAACTTTCTATCTCGACAGTTATTTATCACTTCTGTTGTTGACCTTCTTCCAAGCCATTCTCTTAAGCTGTCTCGTATTTTTTCTCTTTGCTTTCTCTATCTCTTCGTCCCTCAATTTTCCCAGATTTTACAATGTCTTCCAGTTGTTCTCTTCTCATTACATGGCCAAAAAATGATGATTGTTTTCTTCCTAATATTGGAAATTAGCTCTGTGTTTGCTTTGGCTTCTTTCAAAACGTTTTCATTACTCTTATTAGCTGTCCATGGAAATCTCAACATTCTTCTGTAAAACCACATATCTACAGACTCCAGTGATTTTCTTGTTTGTTGTCCTATTGTCCAAGATGCACATCTATATGTTAAGACTGACTCTACATAATATCTAAGAACTCTCTTTCTTGTTTGTATTGTCAAAAATGGATTGCATAGTATCTTTCTCATTTTTTGGAAAGCTGTTTTTGCCTGAGCAATTCTGCATCTCACCTCTTTTGTACATCTTCCGTCTGAGGTTAACAAAGTTCCCAAATATTTAAATTCATTTACATGTTTTAACATTGTTCCACTTGCCTTTATTTGCACTGAGGTGATGTTTTTTTACCATTACTTCTGTCTTTTTGCTATTAAGGCTGAGTCCTTTATTTTTGCTTTCTTTCACTACAATCTCTAACATTTCTTGTATCTCATTTTCACTCTTAGCGATTAATACTGTATCATCAGCATACCTTAGATTATTTATATTATGACCTCCAATTCAAGCAAAAGGGCTTACTAAATGCAAAATCATGCTCAGAAATGCGAAAAATGCGAACATATATTTTTAGAAGATTTAGGACTTTCGACATGACAGGAAAGACGAAATTAATCTTTGGAAGTAATATATATATATATATATATATATATATATGCCAAATAATGAGTGTTTACGAGTCATATGATTTGATGCCGAGAAGTACAAACCATGGAATCAATCAGAGAGATGAGATAATACAGACGAAGTAAAGACATCATATACGATGATCACATCTCTAAGATTGGTGAGCAGAAACAAATTTAGCCATAGCCCAGAAACAAAACCAGATGGTTCTGCCACGTATCTATCATGAACACAACAGACCAATGCTGCCACTCAGGTTATAAGGGAGAGTTGAGAGTTAAATTCAGTGCCAGATAGTGTATCTAATGTGTGGTGCTTATTGTTATCTTTGGTCTGTTTTCTTATAGGTGTGACTTTCCCCCTTTTCAGTACGTTTTTATTATATCTGAGTGTCATTTTCTCTATGCAGAATGCAATCTAGTGATGCGGTAGAGAACTTATCACAGGTTTAAAGCTATATTATTTATTTTAAGGCTGTTCGAGTATTGAAAAATGAAATAACTGGACTTAATGTTTATGCTCTTTTGTTCCAAAAAATTCTTATTTGTTCATCAACCTTTTAGCAATTCTTTGATTTTTTTTTTAAAATTTCGCAGTCAATATATTAAATTATTACGCCTGACAACGAATCTATTATGGGTGTGTGAGTCTTCTGTTAGTGACCTTGTCGACTCTTCTATTTAGTGGTATTATATTTTGCTTTGTATATCTTTGAAGCTGCATAGATTTAGAAGGAGACACAAAAAAGAATCATAAAAGTAAAGGCAACAATTACTTTCAGAAACATACATAAAAAATGGAAATTAAAATTAGAAAGCACATAGCACCCTATGTTTTTTTTTAAAAATCAAATGTATCATCTTACTTATGCAAACGACAGCTGAAAAAAAAACGACTAAAGAAATAAAACATAGGTTATTATTTTTTTAACAAATGCCTCAGGAAAACACTTCGTATACTACGGAATCAATTCGACAACAGTGTAGAAATAAAATAAATTTAAAAAACATCCAAAAACATCATCCATAATCAGAAGATGGTGTGTATTTGTTGGTCACGGGAAAAGAAGAGACAACATGAGAATCTCCAAACAAGCCCTCGAATGTGCACCAAAATTTAAAAAAATAAAAAAACAGGCCGACCGAGAAAAGCACTGAAAAGAACACTGGGGCGATATGCAACAACAACAGGCATCAGCCCTCTTTCCGAGGTTGAGAAGCTCGCCTAGAGTAGACTGGCAGACAGATCTTATGCTTCTTATATTCTGTCTCTGTACGCTTTCTTTTATAACGCGTAATATTTGTCGTGTGCATTAAATATTTTGTTTCATTTCAAAACATATAATGACTTTAAACTTTGACGAATATCTAAGACTTATTATGACGTTAAACTTTCTCTAAAATAAAAAAAAATAAAAACTTTTCATAACGTTAAACTGTATCTGTCTACTATGAAAAAATTACCATAAAGTTAAATTTTATCAAATTCTTGATAGGGTCAATGGTTATAATACAAAAGTGCGTCAAAGATTTCGGTTCTCAAATCTGCATTAAACGGGTTCTAAGCTTTTCACTGAGATGATAATTCATTGTCCACGAAGACACAACAATGATATTCTCCTCAGATACCGCACTAAGAACTTCATTGGGAAGACGATGCTGCAGATTTTCATGAACCAGCACCACAACACGTGCAGGATTGGCCGGTGACACAGACGAGATAGCCGTGAATATTGTAAACATTGACCACTCGTCGTTAAACAGAAAGTTCTCACTGAAAACAAGGATGATTCTCCAACTACTGTTGATGGCCTGCACAATACCTTTAGCGACGCACCAGGAAGGGTCCAAATCACGATGTGGGATATAAGTGGTCAAGTGTAGAACATCTTCTAGAAATGGACGTAAGATAAAACATGGAAAATTATAATCACTGTCTGAATAACCAACAAAAACTTTAACTTCATAATCTTCAGGTTTCTTCATTTCATACCCAGTAATTAAACGCAATAAAATTGACTTGATAAATATTTTGTTTTTCCAAATCACGAAAGTAGATAAGAATCCTAAAGATATGCTGAACAGCAAACCCACAGCCGTTGATAAAAATGTCTCACCCGAGCACGTGCGCCACAGTCCTTCAAGGTCGTTGTCATTGATATCCAAGTAGGTAAGCTGACCATGGTTATTTATACACGTGAAGTTATGTGAAATGTCGAGGCGGACACGAGTAGTCGCTAACCAATAAAGAAACCTTAAACTGTCACATCCACACGACAGAACATTCCCTGATAAAAGCAAGTCAAACCCTCCAGGTTGATTGGCCAGCTTGTCCAGCTCAGCTCTTTCGATTGGTTCAAGGGAAGTTAATGAGTTTTCACGCAAGTCCAACATCTTGAGATTCTGTGTATCTTTTAAGTCGAATGGAATATTTTTGAATCGGTTCTTTGATAAGTCGAGCTGTTCCAACATTTTGTTGGAGGCGAATGTTCCAGGTTTTAAAGAGTACAACATGTTGGAGGAGAGGTCGAGTCGTTTTAATTGACGTAAGTTGTAAAATATGCGATCGCTTTTGTTAGACATAAACTCCGTATTTAGTTGACAATTAAATAGAACCAGCTCCTCAAGATTGCATATTCCGTCAAAGAAATCTTCAGCCAAAACAGAAAGATCGTTTCCGGACAGCATTAATGTTTGCAAAGCATCCAAGCCAATAATATGACCTGTACAATTTTTCAGACCACTGTCCTGCAAGTCCAAATAGAGAAGATTGTTCGGGCCAACAAAGAGAATGTTAACGTTTAGCGTGCTACCTGCTATGAGACTGCTCACTTTGAGATATTTGAGTGATTTTGAGGAATAAATTATAACATAGCCTGGGAAATCGTAATTGCTTGACGAGAATTTTTTTAGACTAAGAAATTGTTTTGTATTGTTGAACTTGAGACATGACAATTCGTCACTTACTTCTGCTACGAATCTGTTTTTTTTCAACTGTATTTAGTTGCTGAGTCTCTAAGCGCCTTAGTTTGTTACCAAAAGTATGTTCTCCAAAACTACTGCCTGCTTTATTTATCACTTGAGAATCATGGCCACAAAATTGTAAGTTCTTCCAATTTGGAAAAATGTTATTTTTATAATCTGATGAATCTCTCTCCTCGCGGCCAATCGACTTCTTATTGTTGCATAATCTCAATGAATTTTCCAAATTTAGCATCTCTATGTGCTTGTAGTTGAGTAAAACTGCAGCAAAAAATTTAGTCCCTACAATAGGGTTGCTGGATAAGTCTAAGCTTCTCAAACACTTACTTAACACTGGGCTAATGAATGCATTTTCTTCAACAACATAAATATCACTATTCTTCAAAGTTACATGCTTCACACAAATTTCTATTAAATATTTTGTCTTTTCTAAATTCAGTATCCCCTCGTTGTTATAGATGCTTGTAAAATGCTGGTTTGAAGAGAATGAAACTCGATTGTAGTATATGGCTGTCATGTTTTTTCCTTTTAATGGCTTCAGAATTTGCAGCGATTTAGCGATTCCAATGAAAACCTTGTGAAGTGAAAAGATATCAAGAAAATGAAGTGGCTGGAGAGCCGTGTCTGTGAAGTTAGACACGGAGGTAAAGTCTTCAATTAATAGTTGAGATATGTATTGCTTGTTTTCAAAGCTTTTGTCATCCACATTTTTGACATTACCAGACAACGCTAATTTTATCAAATTTGCAAACGTGTTCTCTAAATAGAGCGTATTGCCGTTAACGTCAATGGTTAAAGAGTTTAGGTTCTTGAGATGTGTAAACAAATTGTCTGGGAGGTTACTGTTCTCTTGATTGTAGCGAAGTCGAAGGTCCGTCAGACTAACAAGAGGATCAAACACTCCTGGGGATACGAAGCCTCAGTTAAACTATTATACTCAAGATTGAGGGTCTCCAAGTGTCCCAGCCCTCTGAAAGCGTTTTGTTGAATGAGTTTTATTTTGTTGTTGGATAAACTGAGTACTCTAAGCTCATTCAAATGTGAGAAGCTGACGTTGTCTATGACTTCCAAGTCATTGTTGTCCAGTATGATAATTGTCGTGTTTCTTGGCAACCATAGTGCTCTAAAATCTGCCAAAGACAACCCGGCACAATTCACTATTGTGTTCTCGGTACAATACTGTACAGAGCATGGCCCAGTGGACGACGGGTCGTCTTGAAGTAAAGAAACAGTTATAGCATCATCTGTGCTGCCTTTTATTTTATCATTATTGTGATGGTAACCTTTCGCCTGTGTATAATTCTTATCCTTTTGACCAGTTTCTGTAATTCTTGTATAACGTGTCCCAGTACTAATGGTATGTTGTTGCTGTACAAAGCGGACCGGCTGTTTCGTTCTAAACCCAACCGCCCCATAATTTGACGGATCTGAATTTTGTAAATTTTCATCACACTGAGTCTGATGTAACGTAAATGCGATCACTAAAACAAGAAATAGAGAAATAATCCTTTCTAAACACATTATGCACACAGTGATATTCACATTGCTTTGTACTTGTTGACTTTTATATTTGTGTATTTTAGACATCATCCCCTGTGTTTGTTATTAGATATGAAACAACAAAACAGTAATATTGTATTGATTATATACAGTTAGCGCTACGCATCTGAGCCTAGAAAATTATGTTAACAATAAAACTACCACCAATATTTGCTTTCAAATAATGGATCAAATATTTAACGTTATAGACAGAACTTAAGTAGCAGCAGAGTAGTTGAGAATAGCCGGAACTCGTATGTTAACTGAGGTATTTATATAGTCTAGATCTTAAAAAAAAATCGTATCATCTTCCTACGTAAAAGAAAATTGAAACTTTTCTACCTGTATACACAATTAATGAAATTAAAGTTGGTAAGAAAAATAACTCATTAAAAAGTATGATAGCATAGAAAAAGGACTTGAACGTTGTAAATCACCTGCTACTTCCTGTTAAATTTAATATGGTGTACAATATGTGCATTTAGCAACATGATGTATAGATGGGTATTATATTTAGGAAAAACCACATTTTTAACCTCATTATCCTGAAATCTAAAATGAGATTATGTTGATACTTACCTTGTGGAAAGTTGGCTACACATATTCTTATACAGGATGTCCCACTTGCTACAGAACCCATCAATCTCTCTATAATTCTTGCTTGCGTTCGCTCGATGACTAAAAGAGTACACATCTTCGGCATCCGCCTTTAAGAGAACGTTAAGTGGGCGTGTCTGCACTGTGTTGTGGTCTGCAGTATAACTGTGATATTTGCGCCTTTTAGCCAACACATCCGACTTCAACACGACATTTGTGAGTATCGGGTTGTCTTCCCTCTTTGATCCCTACTCGCTAGACCAGACTAGACAGGTTAGTCTGTTACTTACTAGAGGCACCACTGAGAGGTGGAGCAGGGTCTGGACGGTTCTGGTTCACCGATCCTGGCGCAAGCCACCAGCTGTGGGTCGCTGATATCTTTCAGGTCTGCTGCTGTGAGGCGCACCTTCACCTCCCTCAATAATTCTAACTTTAATGAAGATATTGTCACAATATTTGAACAGGAGTACGTTCGTTGTGTGAGATATGAAGAGTAATGTGTCTGCCGTGTGTCGTTGGGAGCCTAATTGTTGTGACACGAAGTAGCGGGGTAGCTGGCCGCCAGGAATGTCTGACCCGTCCCTGTCATTAGATTTGGGAGGGCTTAGTCGGGATTTGATGCTTCAATGAAGTAAATATTCCAATGTCTCAGCTACTCGGCAATTGAGTTGAAAAAAAAAATAAAAAGCATTCTCTAAACGAATGTTATAATATATCAAATTGTTATATGTTGTTAATCTTAATCGCTAAGAGCGAAAATGAGATACAAGAAATGTTAGACATTATAGTGGAGGAAAGCAAAAATAACGTACTCTGCCTTAATAGCAAAAAGACAAAAGTAATGGTTATCATCATCATCGAGTGCCGTCTCCGCAACGAAGGTTAGTTACCTTATAGCGCCATTCCACTCTGTCTCTTGCTTTGATGGTGCAGGTTGTCATAGGCTTCATCTTTCAATGTTACTCGTCCATGTTAGTATTGGTCTGCCTCTGCCCCTTTTATCTTGTATTTCCCCCTGGAAGATTGCCTTTAGTAGGCTGTTGTGTCTTTTAACATGCCCTAAAAATTTCATTTGTCTTGTTTGAATTGTATTTAGTAGTTCTTTTTTCATTTTTAGTTGTTTTAAGACTTCATCGTTTTATTTCTTTTCCTTCCATCCAATTCTACATATTCTTCTATATATCCACATTTCAAAGGCTCCAATTGTCTGTTCTGTTTTCTTGTCAAATGTCTATATTTCTGCACCATATAGGAATATTAACAAAATATAACATTTTGCTATTCTTAGTTTTAGTGCTGGTGTTATTTGTTTTGATCTTAGTATATGTTTTATGACATTAAAATTACTTTTGGCTATTCCTATTACATTTCCCATCACTGGTTATAATATGTCCAAGTTAGTTGTAGTTCTGAACTGTCTCCAGGTCTATTCCTTCATTTTTTATATCCACTTGTGTGTTTTGAGTATTTACTTTGTTTATGATTAAAGTTTTAGTCTTTTTGATATTCATATCTAGTCCATATTTTTTGCTTGTCATGTTTATTTCATTAAGTAATTGTTGTAGATTTTTAGGATTTTCTGCTAGTAGTGCAGTATCATCAGCATATCTTAGATTATTGATTATCTCTCCATTAATGTTTAGGCCTGGCATCTCTATGGTATTTTTAAAGATGTCCTCAGTATACAGATATAACAAGGCTAGTGATAAGATGCATCCTTGTCTTACTCCTCTTTTTATATCAATGTGTGTAGAGTTCTCTTTGTTATATTTTATTATTGCTATTTGCTCCTAGTATAAATTACATATTAGTCGTATTCCCATGGCATCTAGATGCATCTCTTTTAGGCAAGTTGTTTGTGGTGTATTCTATCAAAAGCTATGGTGTAGTCTATGAAGCAGACATATATTGGCTTGTTTACTTCTGTGTACTTTTCTATTAGTGTTCTCATGCAGAATATGGCTTGTTTTGTAGCCCGCTATCTCTCCTAAATCCAATTTGCTGCTCATCTAATTCATTATTAATTTTATTCTGAATCCTATAACTTTTAGCAAGAATTTTGTAACATGGCTCATTAGGCTTTTTGTTCTAAAGTCACTGCACTCAACTGCACTATTCATTTTAGGCAATGCAATCAAAGTTGATGTTTTTAGTTCATTTGGTATGTATCCTGTATGGTATATGTCGTTGTATATTTCTGTAATCACTTCAATGCCAAAATCTTCTAGTGCCTATATCATCTCTATCTGTATGCTGTCAGGTCCTGCTGCTTTTCCCTTTTTCATTGTTTTTATAGCTTTTTCAACCTCAAATTTTAGATTTTATTGCCTGATGTACATTTTATATTTGGTTTCTTGTACCTTTGATCATGAAATAGTTCTGTTATATATTCCTGCCATCTAGCTATTATATCTTTATTGACTGTTACCATTTTTCCTATTTTGTCTCCAATGCATCCGCTTTCTGTGACTTTCTTACATTTTTATTATCCATTCTCTTTATTTCTGTACGCATTCCTCTTAAGTTTTGTTTTCTTTCCATAGTTTCTATTTCTATAAATTTTGGCTGAGCCAGTCTTCTTTTGCCGTTTTGCACATTTGTGTATTTAATTATCTCATCATCATCGAGTGCCTTCTCCGCAACGAAGGTTGGCTACCATGGATCGTCATTCTACTCTGTTTCTTGCTTTGATGGTGCAGGCTGTCATAGATTGACTTGTCCATCTTTTGATGTTACTCGTCCATGTTAGTCTTGGTCTGCCTCTTTTACCTTGTATTTTCCCTTCCAATATTACTTTTAGTAGGCTGTTGTGTCTTTTAACATGCCCCAAAAATTTCATTTGTCTTGCTTAATTTTATTTAGTAGTTCTCTTTTTATTTTCAGTGTTTTAAAACTTCATCGTTTGTTTTCTTTTCTTTCCATCCAATTCTACCTATTCTTCTATAAATCCACATTTCAAAGGCTTCAATTTTCTGTTCTGTTTTCTTGTCTAATGTCCATGTTTCTGCACTATACAGGAATATTGAGAAGATGTAACATTTTGCCATTCTTAGTTTCAGTCCTGTTGATATTTGTTTTGTTGTTAGTATATTTTTCATGGCATTAAAATTACTTTTTGCCATATCTATTCTTTTGTTTATTTCAATTTACATTTTCCATCACTGGTTATAGTATGTCCCAGGTAGTTGTAGCTCTGGACTGTCTCCAGATGTATTCCATCAACTGTGATATTTAATTGTAGGTCTTGAGAATTTTCTTTGTTTATGATCATAGTTTTAGTCTTTTTGATATTCATTTCTAGTCCATATTTTTTGCTTGTTATGTTTATCAAATTAAGCAATTTTTGTAGATCTTTAGGATTTTCTGCTAGTAGAACAGTATCATCAGCATATCTTAGGTTATTGATTATCTTTCCATTAATGTTTAGGCCTGGCATCTCTGAGATGCTTTTAAAGATTTGCTCAGTGTATAGATTGAACAAGCTTGGTGATAGGATGCATCTGTAGACGAGGATTATTGCTTCTTCTCTAGCAATCACTATCTGGTCATTTTACTGCAACATCTGGGGCATGGTACACTCAGGATCAGGCTTCACGCCTTCTCGTGGACTGACTTCGCGTTGTGTTTCTGTACTCGACACTCCAGACTCGTTCGTCGCAGGATCAGTCACCCTTCCAACACAGCAAGTAACAACACCAGGAATAATAAACAACAGTTTAATACATTAACAGATTGCACATACTGCCATGGCGTCCGCCACTAAGTCATGTATGATAACCAATTGTAAACAAGAACTTCTCTGGACAGACTTACTGGTGCATCAATAACACTTCACAATGATATGATTCACACCCATGTTCTCACCTTACAGCTAACTGCTGTTGACGATTTCTACAAAGGCACCTGGCACACAGCCCACAGTGCATATGAACACTTTACTCCTACTGAAAGATTCGAATCGATAATCACGGCACACAGCCGATAGTTCATCCTGAAACCTTAACACTGATGAAGGCCTCTAGTTATTTGATAACGGCACTCAGCCGACAGTCACATTGAACTCTTGCTAATAATGAAGAGTCCTATATTGATAATCACGGCACTCAGCCGATAGTTCATCTTGAAACCTTAATACTGATGAAGGCCTCTAGTTATTTGATAACGGCACTCAGCCGACAGTCACATTGAACTCTTGCTAATAATGAAGAGTCCTATATTGATAATCACGGCACTCAGCCGATAGTTCATCTTGAAACCTTAATACTGATGAAGGCCTCTAGTTATTTGATAACGGCACTCAGCCGACAGTCACATTGAACTCTTGCTAATAATGAAGAGTCCTTATATTGATAATCACGGCACTCAGCCGACAGTCACATTGAACTCTTGCTAATAATGAAGAGTCCTATATTGATAATCACGGCACTCAGCCGATAGTTCATCTTGAAACCTTAATACTGATGAAGGCCTCTAGTTATTTGATAACGGCACTCAGCCGACAGTCACATTGAACTCTTGCTAATAATGAAGAGTCCTATATTGATAATCACGGCACTCAGCCGATAGTTCATCTTGAAACCTTAATACTGATGAAGGCCTCTAGTTTCTGTCCTAATGGCACACAGCCGACAGTTCAACTTGATATGCATTGTCTACTGATGAAGAATTCTAAATTCTGTCCTAATGGCACACAGCCGACAGTTCAACTTGATATGCATTGTCTACTGATGCAGATTTCTAAATTCTGTCCTAATGGCACACAGCCGACAGTTCAACTTGATATGCATTGTCTACTGATGCAGATTTCTAAATTCTGTCCTAATGGCACACAGCCGACAGTTCAACTTGATATGCATTGTCTACTGATGCAGATTTCTAAATTCTGTCCTAATGGCACACAGCCGACAGTTCAACTTGATATGCATTGTCTACTTTAGACCTAGTTGCAGTTAACTAACTTAACTATCTCTCACTTGATGACTAGCCTGTTACTACGATCATCAGATCACTAGTTGTTTTAATCTATCTCTACCGTAACTTAGTGACTCAACTATCTAGTTCGACTACTGGCCACACACTAACCTGTAACCCAGAATCTGTTTCATACTGTTCCTTGCCCACAGTCTCGTTGTGTCCTGTCGGACACCACGTCTGCATCTGGCCTCGACTCAAGCTCGAATGAATTCTATTCTGCCCTTCGCCTCGACTCAAGCTCGACTGAATTATGTTCTCCCCTAGTTCTTTCTCTTCAATTTCGTTCACACCTGTCCCTCGCCTTGCACGCTTTTCTACCAATTCACCGCGCCCTAATTACATCTAGTGTTCCCATTATCTCCCCTCTCAACATCTCCTTAATTTTCATCATTACGTCCCCTTGACCACATCTGCCACCTATCACTCTTCTTCACCACCTTCCTACCCCTTTTTAGTTATTTATCCATCATAATAACTAATGTGTCCTATCATCTTCTTAATTTTCACTCTAACTTCTAATCGGAGCTGCCTTCACAATTTCCGTCAGGACCTCTATCTCTATTACTCCCCCTTTTTAACATATTGTCTCCGTTTGTCTGTATTTTCTTCTAGTTCACAGACCTCATATATGGGCCCTATGAAATCTGTAGACTAGGTATCTGTCTCTTGTCTATCTCTCATCGTCACCCTTTCTAATCTCTCACTATTCCTATTCCTACATTGCTCATTGCAATATTCTCTTATTGTTTACACAATATTTCTTTTTGTGTAGCCTAAATTCCTTTTTGTGTAGCCTAAATTCCACCGGAACACACTGCCGGGACTACACCTCTCTACTTTTCTCGTTCTCATAGGCTCCTACCTGTTGCCTACTTACTCTATGTAGCCCAATTCTTTCGATTGGTACTTCGCTACAACTCCTTTTCCTTTCTGTAGCCTAATTAATCTCAGACTAGTACTCCGCTACCACTTCAACTGTCTCTACTCTTCTGTCGTCGTCTCCAGTCTCTCTCACCTAATATACTCTACCTCCTTCATCTCCTATTTTGTACTCTTAACTATTATATCTGTGTTCTATAATTCACTATTATTCTATTTTTGTTCAACCAGTCCCTACCTAGCACCATCATTCTATTCATTTTCCTTATTATTACAAACTTTTGTTGCCGCCGCCTCCACAATTTATGATCTAATATCTCCATTCATCCTTCGACCTATAATTATCATATCTTCGATGACCTTCCTCTCTCTATATCCATAATCATAAATTCGACTCTCTTTTCGATAACTTTTCCTATTCTCTCTATACCCGTAATCATAAGTTTGACTCGAAAAGAACAGACAATAAAAATAAAACAATTAAACGATCAAGAAACAAGGAAAACCCTAGAAGAAAAACTCAGAGAGGAATTCAAGAAACTCCCTAACGAAGTATGCACAGTAGAAGAAGAGTGGAAACAATTTAAGGAAACAGTAACTAACATCTCTAAAACAGTTTGTGGAACGAAGCTAAGAACAAGAGAAGGGAAAAAGAGCACCCCGTGGTGGAACGAAACAATCAGAGAAGCAATTAAAGAAAAGAAGAAACTGTTTAAAAATTGGAGGGAGAACAAGAACCAAGAAAAATATGAAAGATATGCCTTAGTTCGAAAAAGAGTTAAAATGCTGATCAAAGAAGCTAAGCAAAGGAATTGGACAGAATTCGGACAAAACATGAGCAGGGACTTCAAGACAGCCACAAGAGATTTCTACAAAGCAGTAAAAGCCACAAGAGCGAGAAAAGAAAACCATGATCCTACTGAGCTGATAAATGACAAAGACGGACAACCAATATCAAACAACCAATGTAAGCAACAGAGATGGAAAGAATATTTTGAAGACCTGTTAAACATACCAACTACCAACAAGACAACAAAAACCACACTAGAACTCACAAATACTGAACCCAACATCATGAAAGAGGAAATAGAAGAAGTAATCAAATATGCACCAAGAAACAAAGCACCAGGGATAGATAACATTCCAATAGAAATAATAGCAGCAGCGGGAGAAACAGGAATGCAATGGCTGCACAGAATATTTAATGCAGCATGGCACCAACAACAAGCCCCAGAAGACTGGCAACAGGCAATCATCATACCAATATGGAAAAAGAAAGGTAGCAAAAGAGACTGCAATCAATATAGAGGTATATCTCTGCTCAGCCATGTAGGAAAGCTATACGCCAAAATCTTGGAAAAAAGACTGAGACCAATAATAGAACTACAGTTAAGCGATTCTCAAATGGGGTTCCGAAAAACAGAGGATGTACCGACGCACTATTCACACTAAAACAGCTTGCAGAAAAAACGACAGAACACAACCAAAACTTATACATAGCCTTCATTGACCAGGAAAAAGCATTCGACAGAGTAAACAGAGAACAACTGTGGGAGATACTAACAACATACGGAGTAAGCCAACATCTAACCAACATTATTAAAAGTCTCTACGCCAACAGCAGCTGCAGGGTCAGAACAGCAACAGGCTACACAGACCACTTCGAAGTTAGATCAGGTGTAAGACAGGGGTGCGTACTATCCCCCCTACTGTTTATTACATACATGGACCATATATGCAAGCTAGCCAACCCATCAGAGACAGAGGAGATCAACGAGCTTCTATTTGCAGACGACCAGGCACTAATACATGAAACAATAGAAGACCTACAAGAACACTTAAACAAACTCAACATCTTAGGAACAAAATACAACATGAAAATCAACATCAACAAAACAGAAGTCATGAATGTCGCCAAAAATAAACAGAACATCAACATAACTATAGAAGGCAGACAACTAAAACAAGTAGAGGAATTCAAATACCTAGGAAGTCTAATGACAAACGACAATTCCCAAACAGCAGAGATAGAATCAAGATGCAACAAAGCTTGTCAAATCATCGGACAGTTATCACCACTATTGTCCAACAAGGAAATAACTCTGGAGGCAAAACGAGCACTATACAATACAATCTTCATTCCAACGTTGTGCTACCAATGCCAGACCTGGACTCTAGATGCAAGAACAATAAGAAAAATAACCTCTACAGAGATGAAATGTGTTAGACGAATGACAGGAAACAGTCTGAGAGATAAGATCAGAAATGTAGAACTGAGAAAAAAGCTAGGAATAGCCCCAGCCATAGAATATATAAGGAAACAACAGATAAAATGGTTCGGCCACGTGACAAGGCAGAAAGAACAAAACACAACACAACGAGCCTTCAACAAACGTTGTGAGAACAACAGACCCAAGGGTCGACCACGAAAAAGATGGATCGATGGAATATTAGAAGCACTAGGAAACATAACAGCAGCAGAGGCGAACAGAAGAGCAAAAGACCGCAAATTATATCTCCCCTCGACGCTGAAAGGCAGATGAGGAAGGAAAGAAGAAGAAGAAGAAGAAGACTCTCTTGTATCTCGTCTAGCTCCTTATATAATTTTTCCTCTGACTCTCTTGTTAATCTTTCTATGTCTGCTGCTGTTAATTTCCACAGACCCTCCTTTGTTTCTCTATTTCCTGTGTCTTCTATTTTCTGTGCTTTCTCTGCGTTATTCATTTCTATTGATTCTATTCTATATGTTTTCTCTACTGTATGTATGGGACTTGGCAACATCCTTTCTATGTTAGCCGTGAATTTCTCAATCATCTTTAATAATTCACTTCCACTATCTTGCTCCTGGATTTCTTTGTCCCCTTTCATTTCCCCTACTAATAAACTTCCGTTATTATCTATCTGTGTTCCCTTATCCTCTGTGTTTGTTTGTCCATCTGTCATTGTCCACTTATTCTTTGCTTCTTTCTCTACCATTTGTGTCGCACTATCTCTACATTCAGTTATTTGTGTTTGTGTACCTTTTTCTTCTTTTTTCTTCTGTCTAACTATCTCCTCGTCCGTATCAACCCCTGCATCAATATATTTTCTCATGTCCCTATCTGCTAACCTTGTCTGTGTTTCCCTTGTCTCATGTGTCTTCCTTACTTTCCTACTCTTGTTTGATTTCTTAGAACCTAACTTTTCTAATTTACTCATATCATTTTCATCTGCTGTCAAAAATTCTTCATTGTCTTCTGTATCTGCTCTTGTGTCTGTTGTCCTAATAAATGTATTATGTTCCCTAATTCTCTTGTTTATACTGATACTATATAATCTATCTTCTATTTTATTATGTAGTCCCTCTCTTCTTACTCCAATACTATTTACATATAATGGTTTTATCTTTTGGTTGTCTTCCTGTCTCACTTGTATGGGTGTAAAAATATCTACCTTTATTCTATCATTAGCTATATTATGTTCCTGTCTTATAATATTATTCACTATCTCACTATTTCTATATAATATTATAGCTTTATTTCTCTTGCTTATATTTAATATGAATTTACAATACATGATTTGACCAAATTTACCAAAATATTCTCTAATCTGTCCTTCTGTTATGTCCTTCCTCAGTCCTGTAACTATTATCTTACAACTATTTGTTTTGGTTGCCATATTCTATTGTCTATACACTTTATGTCCTCCTCTGATATTCCTTTAGCTTATTTCTCTCACTTCCTCCTATTGCCTAATTCAATCTATCAGTTAAACATGGATTCAATACATCAGTCCCAAATGAGTTCAATATTCTAACACTTTTTCTTTCCACTTCAATATCCCCAAAATTTTCAATCAATAATTTCTCTTTTCAATGCCGAATCACAATTTTACAATTCAGTACCTCACAAAAAAAATTTCAATCAACCATTTTACCATTCAGTAGCTCAAAAATGTTTCATCAACAGACCAATATTTTGTATAGTCCATTCAACATCACAATTTTACAATTCAGTAGCTCAAAATGTTTCATCAACAGACCAATATTTTGTATAGTCCATTCAACATCACAATTTTACAATTCCATAAAAATTCCAATCACTGGACCAGCAATAATTGTTCTATTTAATACAGAAGTTACAAATTCTACACTTCCATATAACCAATTAACAAAAAAAACATTCCAATCACTCACCCAGCAATAATTTTCTATTCACTATAGAATCACCATTTTACAATTCAACCTAAAAAAAAATCAATTAATTGATCTGCAATAATTTTTTTTTTTTTTCTTCTATTCCACTATCTCCGTCTGTTTGTCCTTTGCGTTGTGCCCTATTTCTCGCCCTATTATTGACTTAACATCCCCTCAGGCTTATAATGTACTTCAATAATCTTTAGCACCAACACAGGATCACCTTTATTCAATTTGAGCAACATCTGCCGTTTAACTTACTCCTGTATAATAATTTCCCCTACAACAATGTTCAATTTATTAGTACACTTTATGTTGAATACTTATTGATTTGCCATGTTATTTATATTGTGGTGATCGAACACAAAATTTTTACATTACTCACAAAAATTTTCAATTCAATAGCAAAAAAAAAAAAATTTTAGTTCACTACACCAGAACTTTCCTACAAAAATTGTTAATTCAACACTGAGGAACTTCCTAATAAATTACACCAAGGAGAATGTCAATTTAATACATAAGAAACCAATTTTCAATTCCATATACCAAAAAAAATTTTCCCCTTCAATACATCAGGGAACAATTTCCCAATTCACTACACAAGGGAACCTAATTTTCCAATTCAATATAGGAGGGCACAAAATTTTCCAATTCAATGCACAAGGGAACAAAATTTTCCAATTCAATATCCAGGGAAAACAAAATTTTCAAATCCAATTGCTCAGGAGAAGAATTCCCATTCATCATCCAAGAAAAAAAAATTCAATTTAATATGGAAGCAACAAAATTCCACTTCAATATGCCAGAAAAATGTCCAATACACAAGCAGTTTTTCAATTCAATACACCACTAATTTTTTTTCCCAGTTCAATCCACAAGAAAATGTTCATTTCAATATACCAAAAATATATTCAATTCATTACACCAGCAATTTTTCAATTCCATATACACAAAATTTTCAATTCAATATTAGCCAATATTCAATTCATTACACAAGCACTTTTTCAATGTAATACCCCAATAATTGTCATAATTAAGTTATCTATTCAATACACAACTTTTCCCTTTGTTAATACACACTGAACACTCAAGAACACCAAAAAAAAAAAATTGTCTTTTTATTAATTATGTACTTAATTAATTCTTACTACTCCTGTGTTGATGTTGGCCGCTTCTGTCGCTGCTGTTGTGGACGTTGGTGACCGTTCTGCGCAGGTCGCAGGTCCAAATTATGTAGACGAGTTTTACCCCTCCTGGTAAATTTAGCCTCTCGACACTTGTTTTGGTACACTCAGGATCAGGCTTCACGCCTTCTCGTGGACTGACTTCGCGTTGTGTTTCTGTACTCGACACTCCAGACTCGTTCGTCGCAGGATCAGTCACCCTTCCAACACAGCAAGTAACAACACCAGGAATAATAAACAACAGTTTAATACATTAACAGATTGCACATACTGCCATGGCGTCCGCCACTAAGTCATGTATGATAACCAATTGTAAACAAGAACTTCTCTGGACAGACTTACTGGTGCATCAATAACACTTCACAATGATATGATTCACACCCCATGTTCACACCTTACAGCTAACTGCTGTTGACGATTTCTACAAAGGCACCTGGCACACAGCCCACAGTGCATATGAACACTTTACTCCTACTGAAAGATTCGAATCGATAATCACGGCACACAGCCGATAGTTCATCCTGAAACCTTAACACTGATGAAGGCCTCTAGTTATTTGATAACGGCACTCAGCCGACAGTCACATTGAACTCTTGCTAATAATGAAGAGTCCTATATTGATAATCACGGCACTCAGCCGATAGTTCATCTTGAAACCTTAATACTGATGAAGGCCTCTAGTTATTTGATAACGGCACTCAGCCGACAGTCACATTGAACTCTTGCTAATAATGAAGAGTCCTATATTGATAATCACGGCACTCAGCCGATAGTTCATCTTGAAACCTTAATACTGATGAAGGCCTCTAGTTATTTGATAACGGCACTCAGCCGACAGTCACATTGAACTCTTGCTAATAATGAAGAGTCCTTATATTGATAATCACGGCACTCAGCCGACAGTCACATTGAACTCTTGCTAATAATGAAGAGTCCTATATTGATAATCACGGCACTCAGCCGATAGTTCATCTTGAAACCTTAATACTGATGAAGGCCTCTAGTTATTTGATAACGGCACTCAGCCGACAGTCACATTGAACTCTTGCTAATAATGAAGAGTCCTATATTGATAATCACGGCACTCAGCCGATAGTTCATCTTGAAACCTTAATACTGATGAAGGCCTCTAGTTTCTGTCCTAATGGCACACAGCCGACAGTTCAACTTGATATGCATTGTCTACTGATGAAGAATTCTAAATTCTGTCCTAATGGCACACAGCCGACAGTTCAACTTGATATGCATTGTCTACTGATGCAGATTTCTAAATTCTGTCCTAATGGCACACAGCCGACAGTTCAACTTGATATGCATTGTCTACTGATGCAGATTTCTAAATTCTGTCCTAATGGCACACAGCCGACAGTTCAACTTGATATGCATTGTCTACTGATGCAGATTTCTAAATTCTGTCCTAATGGCACACAGCCGACAGTTCAACTTGATATGCATTGTCTACTTTAGACCTAGTTGCAGTTAACTAACTTAACTATCTCTCACTTGATGACTAGCCTGTTACTACGATCATCAGATCACTAGTTGTTTTAATCTATCTCTACCGTAACTTAGTGACTCAACTATCTAGTTCGACTACTGGCCACACACTAACCTGTAACCCAGAATCTGTTTCATACTGTTCCTTGCCCACAGTCTCGTTGTGTCCTGTCGGACACCACGTCTGCATCTGGCCTCGACTCAAGCTCGAATGAATTCTATTCTGCCCTTCGCCTCGACTCAAGCTCGACTGAATTATGTTCTCCCCTAGTTCTTTCTCTTCAATTTCGTTCACACCTGTCCCTCGCCTTGCACGCTTTTCTACCAATTCACCGCGCCCTAATTACATCTAGTGTTCCCATTATCTCCCCTCTCAACATCTCCTTAATTTTCATCATTACGTCCCCTTGACCACATCTGCCACCTATCACTCTTCTTCACATCCTTGTCTTACTCCTCTTTTTATGTCCATGGGTGTAGAGTTCTCCTTGTTATATTTTATATAGATTTCATTATTTATTTTATTGTATTAGGCGGTGTTCTTCGCTTGTCCCCTTTGTTCAATTTATTCTAAGATGATATTAGTTATCCTTTTTTTTTTTTTTTTTTTTTTTTATTTTTTTTTTATTTTTTTTTTTTTTGTTCTTTTCATGTTTGGGTGATGTGTCGCAAGTTTCTTGCATGCTTTTCTTTATGCATTGCCATTTGGTTGTGACTTTTTCATCAGGATTTTCTCTTCTCTTCTGTATTGCTCAATTCCTTCTTCTAGCAGCTTTTGACATGTGTTCTTTACTTGTTTTGTATAAGTATATTTAACATATTTGTTATTTAAAGCTGCTATATCTAGTGGTACTGTTGATGAATTAGACTTTTGCTTGTTTCTCTTTAGTTTGATTTTCATCTTAATCATTACAGGATTGTGATCTGAGTTAATATCTGCTCCTGGATAGGTTTATGCTTTCTTGAAGCTGTTACAGAACCTACTTTTTATCATTATGTAACCTATTTGATTATTTTTCTTATCTCCAGGACTTTTCCATGTGTATAGTTTTATTTTCTCTTTTTACATATTATCAGCCTGTTTTCTTCACATAATTATTATTAAGCTTTCTCCTCTGATTATGAAAGTTGCTCAAAACGACGGAGATGGGATCCGGTTGTCGCTGACCAAGGGGCTTGATGATTTGGACTTTGCTGATGACATGGCTCTCCTATCGCACGGCCATCGACAGATGCAGGATGGGGTGAGCGTGCTTGATGAGAGATCACAACAGCTAGGACTGAGGATTGATAGAGATAGGACCAGCATTGTGAGAGTTAATACATTTGGCAGTGGCCAAATAAATCTAGAAATGTCTCTATTAGATGTGCGGTCTTGCATCTGTCTGGGCGGTGGTATGGATAGAGAGGGAGGGGCAGGGAGTGATGCCAAAATGGTGATGTCAGAGGCGGAAGGGGCTTTCATTGCACTGGGAAACATATGGAAACCCAGAGAGGTTAGGTTAAATACAAAAATAAAAATTTTCAGCTCAAGTGTTGGGGCGGTCCTGTTGTATAGCTGTGAAGCATGGAGAACAACGGAATTGACAGCCGCGGAGATACAGACTTTCATTAATGGATGCTTGCGCAGAATAAAGGGATGGAAATGGCGGGACTGAATCACTAACATAGAGTTATGGAAATGTGCCGGTCAGGTGCCAGTGGATATGGAGATACAGCGAGGACAATGGCGCTGGATGGGGCACACGCTGCGGGGGCCAGCTGTGAGTATTGCACAGCAGGCCCTTTTTGGAATCCCCGGGGGAGAGGACGGGGAGGAAGACCAGGGAGTTCTTGGAGAGGACGGATGTGGGCAGGGATGGGGGTAGTGGGGAGGGCATGGAATGATCTTGAGAGAATGGCAGAAAATAGAACGACTTGAAAAGTGTTTGTTGAAGACCTATGCTCCACTAGGAGCTAATAAGGTAGAAGATTTCTCTTCTGTCATTTCTTTTTCCTAGAACATGATTTCCTATGATGTTCTTATATCTACCTTTTCGTACTTTAGCGTTCATGTCACCCATTACAAAACAAGATGTCCGAAGATTTCACTTGCATCATACCTTTATTTCGATCTTCATAATATGCAACTATTTGTTCATCTGTGTAGTCTTGAAGCTGTATGTCTTTATTATTGCAATGTCGAATGGTTTTGCCTTCATCGTGAGTAGTATAATCCTATCATTGTATGTCAAGTAGGTACTTATATATATATATTTTTAGCTCTTTTTTTATTAGTATTCCTACCCCTCTTTGATGTTTCTGATTTACTGGTATATAGATTATAAAGAATGGGTTTACATTTATTGGGACTTTGCGAAACCAGATACACTGGATCAGGAGAGATATATTCTGTTGAACATAAAATAATCTATTCTTGAGGTACTGAACACCAAAGAGGAGCCGGTATTATCTTGGATGCAGAAAGTGCAAGAACAGTGAAAGGCTTTTACACAATATCTGACAGTCCTTTTAGCGAAATTGAATGGAAAGCTAATAGATATAAATCTTATACAAGTTTATGCACCAACAGCAGACAGTCTAGAGGAAACAGTTGATAAATTTTATGACGAGTTAAGTAAGGTACTTCGTGAAAGCAAACCACATGAAAACACTATAGTTCTAGGGGATCTCAACGCATAAAGTAGGAAAGGAAAGAGTTGAGGAAGTTGGTCATTATGGCTTAGGTGAAAGAAATGAAAGACGGGATAAACTTATTGACCGGGCAAGAACACACAACATGATGATAGGAAACACCTGGTTTAAGCAACATCCAAGATGTCTGTGGACTTGGAAAAGCCATGGAGACAACGCACGCAATCAAATTGATTACATAATGATAAGCAGTTTTTTTAGAAACAGTCTGATGTGTGTGAAAACTAAACTAGGGGCAGATTGCAATAGTGATCATGTACTAATTGTGGGAGAGCTTAGTGTAAAATTAAAAGCAACAAAACGAGTCTCAGTTAACATCAAGTTAAATTTAGATTTACTCATATCAGACAAGAAGTTGTAAGACAAATATAACATCACAATTCAGAACTGGTACAATGCAATTGAGAAGATACAAAGCATTGATGAACAGTGGGAAATGCTAAAAGTGAAGAAGAAATAAAGAAAATAAAGATGAGTATAAGAGATTAAATAAAGAAATTGTAATAAAATGCAATTAAGCAAAAAAAAGCATGGCTAAAAGAGAGATGCAAAGAGATTGAAATGCAACAAAAGGGAGATGCCAAAGCTATATACAAACAAATTGAAGAATTAACAGGAAGAAAGCGAAAAGAGACCTAATTTCCATTATTAGGAAGAAACAATCATCATTTTTTGGCCATGTAATGAAATGAGAACAGCTGGAGTATATTGTAACAACTGGGAAAATTGAGGGAATGGCTTGTCAGAAGGTCAACAACAGAAATGATAAACAATTGTCGAGATCGAAAGTTGTGGAGAGACATGATCACCTACGCCAGCAGGCCCGATACTTGATGATTATTATGGTGAGTATATAAACATGAAAGTTGCTTGGTCCGTACTGCCAGACAGAAGTCGGAATGCGGTTTTCCTCTAAAGTCATGGACATAATAAATATTGAGCTTAATAACTGAGCTTTCTTTACAACCTCTAAAATGTGAATTGAGCTCGATGTAGCCTCCAGTTGTGTTCTAAAGATACAGTTATCGTGACGGACTATCAACTTTTGAGAGATACTCAACTGATCTCTTCGTCATGAGTAAGTTATAAACGAAAAAGTTACAATCCGTAAACAAATGTACAAATATAGTGTCCAAGTGAGAAAGAGATTTGTGGCAGTGAAAGAGTGGTCATGGGTGTGTCTGTATTGGGGATGATGGACTTTGTACAAGGGTGACGTGTTAAAGTCCTAAACTATTTTAGGCTGTCAATCAACACGAATATCAAACAGTATAACATTCATATATATGCACTGAGTATGTGATCTTGAATCAGGTAACAAAGCAATGCGTTAGACTGGAGTATATGTTGTCACCTGATCATTTCAATTTACAGATTGAAATCATTTTCGTTTAATAGAAAGTATGCTATGGATATCAACTGGCGGCCTTGATACTACAATCCTAAGTGATGCCTATTATACGGTTTAAAAGTAAAATGTGAGGAGGAACTACAGTCAACGGTTAATGAGATCGTGAAAGGAAACGATGGTAAAGGAATTACTCTGAACATCAAGAAATCGAAGTAATCTCAAAGGAAAAAAGTCACCAAAAGTGCGCCATAAAAAATTAACAAGACAGCTTTAAAAAATAAATGGTCATATCGAAGAAACAACCATCATCATCATGCAAAAATAAAAATAAGACGGAGAATTCTGTAACAAGTGTAGAACCTTAAATACTTGGGCAGAGTAAAAACATGAAAGATTCACTACAGAAATAAAAAGCAGAATAACACAGGCCAAAGCAGCGTTTCAGAAAATGAAAAACATCTCCTGCTAAATAACTGTGGACAAAGAATCGTGAAAGAACAGGGTCGCATATGCCAATCATATGCAACATTCCATAACATAAAAAAACAAGTTAAATAATATATCTTTTTGTTTCAATACAAGTAAAGTAAAACAGTTCTCCATGTTACAGAGAGCCACTCTTGACTTATGGAAGGGATCATGGACGACCAGTAAGCAAGCAAGTAGGAATACAAATGTTAATTTACATTAGAATGTTAAGTTATACCATGGAGACAGCTAAAAAGAGCTAAAGAGGAATTTCTGAGAGAGATTAGACCACAGAAAAACATTTAATTTCTGACGAGATGAAATCTAGAAAATGTGACAATAGGAAGGAAATATTGAGATGAATGATGCAGAGGAAGACATAAGAAAACATGCTAGGCCGTTAAAAACATGGCGCGGGAAGTAATCAACAGGGAAATTGATAAGAAGCACTGGTAAGAAAGATGTATGGAGAGACACCAGCACAAACGCTTCCGATTATGGCACCTACTGATGGTGATAGTTCGGTCTTGAGGTTGTAGCAAGTTTAAACAAAAACCCGAAAGTGTAGGAATAAAAAGTGTTTTTTTTTAATGAACAAATTAAGTGAAGGCAGATCTGTTGTATGTGTAAATGAAATAAGTGCACTTGATCTTTTTTAGGGCAACAATTATGAAGGGTGACTATAACTGCTGTAAAGGTTACATGCATGAACGCTCTAAAGTCCGTCTTAGACTTGTTAGTTCTTGATATACCAGACCACAGTTCTAATGCAGAAATTCTGCTGTCACATTTAGATCCCCCCCCCCCCCCCAACAATACCATAATTGACGTGCTGAAACCGGATTATAAATGAGCACGTGAAAGGAGACTCGACAGCTTATGGTCTTGACAAGCTTTGCTGTAGAAACTCGATTATCCGAGTTGAGTGTGACGAAGTGTAGTTCAAATAATAAAAAAAAAGTTTAATCAATGACTTAAAGTACGTAATTTTTTTTAAATGGAAATTTACATAAGTACATAGCAAAAGATTGCTGTAAACACCCCATTTTTCCAGTTCCTGCAGTTTCACAGAGGGATGTTAATGTGATTTATCCAGCAAAAGTAGATGTAAAATGTACAAGTTATTTGACGCCAATACCAAAAGGCGATCATAATTAACAGCTGGTTCACAATGTACGAGTCCCTAAGACAGATCCAAAGACCGGACTATTGTGTATCTTCTGAATTCATGTGTCGGTTAGACAGCTTAATGATATCAGAGATGATCCTAACTGAAGGCGTAATCATCATCATGTGCCATACCGGTTGGCGTAGGTGATCATGTCCCTCCACATCTTCTATCTACAGTGCATCGTATCAGTTCTGTTGTTGACTGTTTTCCATGCCATGACACCAAGCTATCCTGTATTTTCTCTCTTTGTCGTCCGCGATCTCTCTTTCCTTTTATTTTGCCAGTTGTAACCAAGTATTTCAATTTTCCTCTTCTCATGATGTGCCCGAAAAATGTTGATTGCTTCTTTCTGATGTTTTTTAAGGATTCCCTTTTTGAATGCGTAATAATCATGGTGATAATAATGGTAATGCCGGTGACAAAAAAAAATAAAAATAATAGTGCTGTGGTTGATAAGACATATTTTATTTAATTATTGTTGATAGATGATGTTGTTGGTAATGATAAAGCGTATTATTTTGCTAATAATGATAGTGCTAATAATGATAACGCTAATAATGATAATGCTAATAAATTAAGTCTGGATTTATTAATAATGTTCGTGGCTTGATGTAGCGATGAGGTGAAGATGTCAGTCTCACAGTCAATGGCTCGATCCACGTCTTGCAGAGATCACTCTTCTCTTCAGTAAATCTTCATATTAAAGTAGGGCACAATCAAGCATCATAGACCTTCTGCAAGCAAATAATGATATGTATAAACTGTGATCGATTGAAATAAACAAAAGACCTATTGGTAGATGAATAACTGGAAAGCGCAATAGGTATCCAATTGAGAAGAAAAAGTTGTAAATGTCTATAATTTCTAATATATTTGAAACTATACAAAACTTGTGAAATTACAAACAGTTTCTTCAGAGGAATTACTCTGAACATCAAGAAATCGAAGTAATCTCAAAGGAAAAAAGTCACCAAAAGTGCGCCATAAAAAATTAACAAGACAGCTTTAAAAAATAAATGGTCATATCGAAGAAACAACCATCATCATCATGCAAAAATAAAAATAAGACGGAGAATTCTGTAACAAGTGTAGAACCTTAAATACTTGGGCAGAGTAAAAACATGAAAGATTCACTACAGAAATAAAAAGCAGAATAACACAGGCCAAAGCAGCGTTTCAGAAAATGAAAAACATCTCCTGCTAAATAACTGTGGACAAAGAATCGTGAAAGAACAGGGTCGCATATGCCAATCATATGCAACATTCCATAACATAAAAAAACAAGTTAAATAATATATCTTTTTGTTTCAATACAAGTAAAGTAAAACAGTTCTCCATGTTACAGAGAGCCACTCTTGACTTATGGAAGGGGATCATGGACGACCAGTAAGCAAGCAAGTAGGAATACAAATGTTAATTTACATTAGAATGTTAAGTTATACCATGGAGACAGCTAAAAAGAGCTAAAGAGGAATTTCTGAGAGAGATTAGACCACAGAAAAACATTTAATTTCTGACGAGATGAAATCTAGAAAATGTGACAATAGGAAGGAAATATTGAGATGAATGATGCAGAGGAAGACATAAGAAAACATGCTAGGCCGTTAAAAACATGGCGCGGGAAGTAATCAACAGGGAAATTGATAAGAAGCACTGGTAAGAAAGATGTATGGAGAGACACCAGCACAAACGCTTCCGATTATGGCACCTACTGATGGTGATAGTTCGGTCTTGAGGTTGTAGCAAGTTTAAACAAAAACCCGAAAGTGTAGGAATAAAAAGTGTTTTTTTTTAATGAACAAATTAAGTGAAGGCAGATCTGTTGTATGTGTAAATGAAATAAGTGCACTTGATCTTTTTTAGGAAGGGTGACTATAACTGCTGTAAAGGTTACATGCATGAACGCTCTAAAGTCCGTCTTAGACTTGTTAGTTCTTGATATACCAGACCACAGTTCTAATGCAGAAATTCTGCTGTCACATTTAGATCCCCCCCCCCCCCAACAATACCATAATTGACGTGCTGAAACCGGATTATAAATGAGCACGTGAAAGGAGACTCGACAGCTTATGGTCTTGACAAGCTTTGCTGTAGAAACTCGATTATCCGAGTTGAGTGTGACGAAGTGTAGTTCAAATAATAAAAAAAAAGTTTAATCAATGACTTAAAGTACGTAATTTTTTTTAAATGGAAATTTACATAAGTACATAGCAAAAGATTGCTGTAAACACCCCATTTTTCCAGTTCCTGCAGTTTCACAGAGGGATGTTAATGTGATTTATCCAGCAAAAGTAGATGTAAAATGTACAAGTTATTTGACGCCAATACCAAAAGGCGATCATAATTAACAGCTGGTTCACAATGTACGAGTCCCTAAGACAGATCCAAAGACCGGACTATTGTGTATCTTCTGAATTCATGTGTCGGTTAGACAGCTTAATGATATCAGAGATGATCCTAACTGAAGGCGTAATCATCATCATGTGCCATACCGGTTGGCGTAGGTGATCATGTCCCTCCACATCTTCTATCTACAGTGCATCGTATCAGTTCTGTTGTTGACTGTTTTCCATGCCATGACACCAAGCTATCCAGTATTTTCTCTCTTTGTCGTCCGCGATCTCTCTTTCCTTTTATTTTGCCAGTTGTAACCAAGTATTTCAATTTTCCTCTTCTCATGATGTGCCCGAAAAATGTTGATTGCTTCTTTCTGATGTTTTTTAAGGATTCCCTTTTTGAATGCGTAATAATCATGGTGATAATAATGGTAATGCCGGTGACAAAAAAAAATAAAAATAATAGTGCTGTGGTTGATAAGACATATTTTATTTAATTATTGTTGATAGATGATGTTGTTGGTAATGATAAAGCGTATTATTTTGCTAATAATGATAGTGCTAATAATGATAACGCTAATAATGATAATGCTAATAAATTAAGTCTGGATTTATTAATAATGTTCGTGGCTTGATGTAGCGATGAGGTGAAGATGTCAGTCTCACAGTCAATGGCTCGATCCACGTCTTGCAGAGATCACTCTTCTCTTCAGTAAATCTTCATATTAAAGTAGGGCACAATCAAGCATCATAGACCTTCTGCAAGCAAATAATGATATGTATAAACTGTGATCGATTGAAATAAACAAAAGACCTATTGGTAGATGAATAACTGGAAAGCGCAATAGGTATCCAATTGAGAAGAAAAAGTTGTAAATGTCTATAATTTCTAATATATTTGAAACTATACAAAACTTGTGAAATTACAAACAGTTTCTTCGCTTGAACTACGGGGTTTGGCTCTATTGCTGAAATCCTCACGTGTCCTTAGATCTGGAACAATGAAAGATTTTGTCTCAATAATGATAGCATTTGTATTTACAAGAATAAAACCATAATGTTAATGTTACTGACAATATTGCAATTTAAAAAAAGAAGTTAATAACTGTAATAGTGTTACGTCATTGTTGATGATAACGCCGGACTTAATAATACTCTTATCAGACATTTATTAGATAGACATAACCTTTCCGCACCCATGCATTTTAGGCGCGGCTTTAAGAAACAAAATGTTTGAAATTGATACGAGGTGCTGATAACTCAAGAAGCTAAAGACAAGTAAACAAAAAAGATAATCTCTGAAAGTCTTAATATCGTGTATGTGATTTTAAGCAAAGTACAAAAAGTTATCATCATCATCAAGTACCGGGCCTAGTGGCGTAGGTGATCATGTCTCTCCACAACTTTCGATATCGGCAGCTATTTATCATTTCTTTTGTTGACCTTCTGCCAAGCCATTCTCTTAAGCTGTCTGTTATTTTTTCTCTTTGCTTTCCTCTATCTCTTCGTCCCTCAATTTTTCCAGTTGTTATAATATATTCAAGTTGTTCTCTTCTCATTACATGGCCAAAAAATGATGATTGTCTCTTCCTAACATTGGAAATTAGCTCTCTTTTTGCTTTGACCTCTCTCAGAACCTCTTCATTACTCTTCTTAGCTGTCCACGGTATTCTCAACATTCTTCTTTAAAACCACATTTCTACAGACTCCAGTGATTTTCTTGTCTGTTGTCCTATTGTCCATGACTCGCATCCATATGTTAAGACTGGCTCTACGTACCGTTTAAGAACCGTTTTTCTTGTTTCTATTGTCAAAAATGGATTGCATAGTATCTTCCTCATTTTTTGGAAAGCTGCTTTTGCCTGAGTTAATAGTTGTTCATCTAACAAGAAGTTATATGGATGCAATTACAGAACCTGGGAGAGTATCATATAACAACGATGGTAGCCAAGACACGAAAACAGAATTTCTACTAATGATACACATATTTAGATGGCTACAGCAAACATTATATGTAATGACTGACATTTATATGCAACCAGGATATTTATTAAGATGACTTGGAAGTGTAACTCAAGAACTGTGTGAATAAACATTTGTACGAGATCTAGACGTCTTGCGTCATTATATGCAGTGTCAACACAAGTGCTATTCATAATATTTGAAGTTAGTTTCTGTGCTGTGAATTAATCACGGTGTGTTGAGCACGAGGTTAGCTGACAATTGTAGCACGTGACCAGGATTGTTTGCACTTATATATTCGCTGCTATCCTTTGTGTATATTTAATCACGTTGTACTGTCACTGTTACAAGCAGAGTCGATGGATATAAATCCACCACCAAATGATGGTGTGCTCGAGTTCAAAATCTGAGAACTGTTTCATTGAAAAATTGTGTATTGTACAGCATGATGGGAGCACATCAACCAATGAACGGTCTCTAACATAAGGATGCCAGGGCTGGATTGACCCTCATAAATCAGCAGGATACCATTGTTAATTCTGTCACGACGATTTAAAACAGCAACAACAAAAATAAATTTAAAAAAAAACATTTAAAAAAAGATCGTCCATGATTTAAAAAAAAAACATTAGCGCTACATTAAAAGGGCCATATTCATATTATATTACATTTTGTAGACTCTAATATTTAATCTCTGCAATTTAACTCGTTTCGATGATATACCAATCACCTAGAAGAGCGCCATAAAAATAGAAAGTAACATTATGATATACGTTTTCTTGTAAAATATACACTTTTCGTTGTACTAAATTACATTCTAATTTTACCTACAACCAAAGAAAATTTTAATAAATAAAAGTAGAAAATGTAACATCATGAAAAGTAGTAGTTAACAATAAAATAAAATATTTCTTGAAATAGAATGCAACGAGCAGTAAGATGAATTTATTATTGGAATATTCGTATAAAATCATAAATAGTACAGAATTAATTAGATAACAATGGAATATTTATTCATGAATAATAGAACTAGTCAGATTTTTAAAAAGACAGCATAAAGAACTGAGGTGTTATATACTCTGAAAGAAAAGTACAAGAGTGGCAGAAATAAATGTCAGCTGGTGTGGAAAGGCACAGTGTGTGCCAAAATGGGGGTACTCCGCGATGAATAGCCACATAACAAGCAACATCGGTCGACTTTTTTAAGATGAAGACGAATCAAGAATAATGGCCACTGATTGCTTTGCCCATTTGTGACAAAAATAAAACAATGATAAAAAGAATGTAATACGTAAGAGACAAACTCTATATTAGTGCTCTTCAATGTGGGCGCTACGACCCACCAGTGGGCCATTTTGACTTGTAGTTGGGCGGTAGCAGAACAGTGACATGTTTTATTAATGAGATCTCGAATATGCCCCCCTTGGATGATCGAGAAACTTCATTCTATCTTTCAATTTTTTAAAACATCAATAGCTAGAATATCCTGATAATTTGGTCTCTAGCACAGCATAAATTACATTGACAAGACCGATCAATTTGGTTTGAGTTAGAGGGGTGTACTTTGTAGTGATTGCTTTACACTTTTCTTTGAGTGTTATCAATGTCAACCGACCTACCCCAGCATATGTGCAGTTAGTATGATCCTGCTAACACCAACAAATACCCCTCTCTTGCTGAAGGTTTGATCTCTCTCTTCTTTTCTCAATCCTGTATTGACAGCTCAATTCTTATTTAGTACACGGTTGATCTGAAACGATTATAACTTATGCATTGAATGTTCAATATGTAATTGAAGTGCTTTAGATGTAAGTTCTAATTTTTTCATACTATTTTTATTGATTTATGTTTTAGACAAATCTGAAACCATGTCTCAAAAAAGGAAAATATGCCAGTGACTTATTTACCTGAATATCTAACGATGGGATTCAATTAATCTTTTACAAACAAACATCTTCCATGGTATTTATTCTACCACAACACATTTTCTAAGTAATCAATGAAATCAAGTCGATTGAAGTGTCTTGCAACTAAACATCCGAAAGATAACGATCAGCTCTTGGAATATTTGCAAAAATTGTTTAAAAGATTTCAAAATCAATATACAATAAAAACATCCTTCAAAGAAAAAATACAAAGACCGAATAAGGATTAACTGCATCTTATCGTATGTGTCATAATTAATTGCAAGAAGTGGTAAAAGTCATAAACTTGGAGAAACGTTGATAGTAGCGTCAGTGAAAGAATGTATCTCAACTCATCAGGACCCAAAGGAAGTTAGAAAACCTTTTCCCCTCATGTATACTACAGCAATGCGACGCACGAATGAAATGTCGGTTAATGTTGAGAACAAGCTTATAAAATATTCTCAAAAAGTCATCTTTGTCAATGCAGTTGAACAAGTCTACTTGTGCAGATAGTAATGCTTTATTGGTGGTATATGTGAAGTATCTTGCTGAAAAAAACACATTGCATGAAGAAATGTTATCACAATAGTTCTGACGACAGATGCAACAGGATTATTAATATTTACTGCTGTGAAATTGTACTTTGCAAAACAATATACCTTTTGGTAATATTGTTGTTTGTGCCAGATAGCAAAAGGACTAGGGAGCGTCCAAGACTTCGATTTGTAGACGTGTGTAAACGTGACATGAAGACTGAACATAAACCCTTTGGTTATTGGTTATTGGTTATGGAAGGCCTCGGTATCACTGCAAACGAATTAAAATCCATAATTGCTCAACCGCCCGTGCCAGTGGAATCATCCGAATTACTAACACATCTCCCAAACAAAGAAAGGTAACTGTAGTCCCCGTCGTCTCAGTACACGCCAAAAGACATAATGCGAAACCGCGCAGAAAGTGAACACAGCCAACTGTTCCCTGTCATACGATATCATCATTCATCGTAAACAAGCGGGATATCGAAACAGGATCAAAACGGATGAGACACACAGCTCACGGTGTGCACAGAGCACTTAACTCAGTAGCTCTTGCAACAAGCCGGACTTGGAATATGAGGGAACTGCAAGACATAAACCCTGCAGCCCGGGATGAAATAGCTGCAGACTGTAATATCTGGAAACACACTCTAAAGTTCCACCTCAAACAAGAAGCAGACATATTCATAGAAAAAGAGAATACACGGCGAAAGGAAAGAAAAGAAAAAATAACATCTCTAGGGGCGCTGAAAAATCCATAGTCAATTATGATTGAAGGAGGCTACTATTGTTTCCGCCATTATATATAATAATTCGAGCGGCTATTAATAATATCAATTCTGATGCCAAAAAATGATTAAATGTTTCAACAATTATGCCAGGACAACAATGGGCAATTTAGTAGGTTGCTGTTACACACAGAAGTGTGTTGGCTTTCAAAGGGCACATGCTTGAGTCATTTTGTCGAAAATAATGGGAGGTCATACAGTTTTTTAACAGTGAAAATGACGCTGCTCTCTGTCAACAATTACAAACGATAAAGCATGAAGAATTTTATTTGGCAGACAAGACATTTAAAGATATGAAAGGAAATCAATTACAAATTTCAAAGAGCAATAGAACATTAATCAATTATAAAGCTGCCGTGCCATTATTTATAGAAAACCGTGGTCTTTTCTAACATAATATTCAAAAACGTAATTTCGTCAGTTTGTGGAATTGTCGTCAATTAAAGATGACGTGACTCCAGAGGAGATAGAAAGCAACAGTAGTCAACTTAAGGAAACTTAAATCGGATGTGGATAAACTATGTGACGATATTTGGAACTTAAAGGTATATTGGTTAATAAATCCTTTTATTGTATACGTTATTCAGACTGACATAACATGGCAAGAAGAACAATTGCATCTTAACTAGGACGAAGGGAGCAAATCAGTTTTCAATAATGGTAGATGCGTAATAGTATACCTGCTAGAGTGTATGGGCGAGGAAATTGTACAGGGCGTGAGGAGAGAATTATATCAATTCAGAAAATAGGTCTATGAACGTGTCCAAGGTTGAAAGTTCAAGGTAGAGCGATCTGGAAGGTTCTCGGGGGGGGAAAAAAATGCTGTGGCGTATTGTTTTGGCAAATAGGAGACAAAGAAGTTTAGAGGGGCGAAATTTGATTGGATGTGCAAAGGAACTTTTGGGATTGCAATTAGGGGGAAATATAAATAGCTAGGATAGACAGAGCTCTATCGCCTTCTCTCTCTCTCTCTCTCTCTCTCTCTCTCTCTCTCTCTCTCTCTCTCTCTCTCTCTCTCTCTCTCGGAAGTCCAGTTAGTTCACTCAGTGCAGTTAGTCCGGCTCAGTCACTTAGAGATAGTAAAGATATTGATATTGTTCAGCACCAGATTGATGACGAATAAACTCATTGCTGTTTTTTATGACGACTGTTGTTGTTTCACTCAGCCAAGTACGAGAGAAAGATTTTAATGTGTGGTGACACGATGTCAAGATCGTTTTGAAGATATATTGATATTGTTCAGCGCCAGGTTTGATGGTGAATAAACTCATTGCTGTTTTTTATGACGACTGCCGTTGTTCCACTGAGTTAAGTACGAGAGAAATATCTTGAAGTGTGGTGACACAATATCAGATACCTAAAAATATGGAAAAATAAAAAATATTCCTGTCTTGTATCCAAATATGTGCAAAGTAATATTATATTTACTGCTACCATTCCCTTTCTCATATTTAGTGGAATCAGGTTTTAGTGCTGTGAATCATATTGTCACCATACATAGACACTGTTCAAAAGTCACTGAAAGTGGAAACCTATGCTCATTCCTTACAAAAATAGAACCAGATATACAACATTTAGTTGCTTACCATCAGGCTCAAGGATCTCATTACATGAAAGGTCAGTGATTTCTATTTCTTCAATTCTGGAAGTTATTAGTTTGGATTTTAGTGGGCGGAGAGACAATGTATCCGTGAAAAATTGACACTAGTGAGGGCCAGGCATAACAAGTTTGAAGAGCACTGTTCTCTATGATTACTTTGTTTAAAAAATAAAGTATTCTGTCATGGGAGGTAAACACTCATTCAGCCATTCACTGAGTATGCAACCTACCGGAATTCATAAAGGAGATAAATGAGCTAGCGTTTTGTTCTGTTTATTTTAAGATTGTGTAAGAATAAATAGTTCAATCACAGCAAAAGTTTATCAAGACTGATAACAACAGCATATAAGCAGACTTTAATTGGTATACCGGCGATTTTTTCTACTTGAAGTTAAAATTGTATTTTTTCGCTTTGAAAAGAGTGGCTAGATATTATAAGGTTTGATCATTTTGTTTATATTGTAACACATTTTTTAAAGTGCTTAGAATAGCTTAAGATACGTCACCTTACATATGTGCTGGACATTAATGAGAAATCTGTTAATCAAACTCAATGCTGCATGATTCTGTGATAGTGACGCTTAAACAAATACTCACCACAGTGGAAATGAAAACGGGTGAACTAAAGTAAGTTATTTGAAGTAAATTCATTGACAAAATTAATGTCACGGTCACACCGTCCGAATCATACACATTATGACGTAGCAGATAACACAATCTTTGATGTGGGACCAATGGCTTTGAAAACAGAAGTATTTCGGTTTCGATTCAATGGGGTCTATTAAATTCTCGAAAGTTAACCAGAATGCATTTTAGACCGTTCCAACCGAAAAAAATCCTAGTTCTAATAGAGTAGAAATATACACCAAAAGCGCCTGAAAGACTTAGAATTTGAGGCTAATTTATAAAGGTTTTTAGCAATAGTCTGCTAGTCTTCTGTTGCAATGACGCGATTATAGTAAAGAAAAAGGACTCTGAATTTAATTTCGTTAAAAGTAAATAACAAAGTACAATTTGTATGCAAAACGACCGAAAAACTTTGACACCCGTTACCGTCAACATAAAATAAACGTTTTAGGAAGCTTGACCTTTCCAAAGTGGTGGATATTTTGCGCAGTTGAATTTTAAAAAAATTAAAATTTAAATGAGAAAGAGAGTTCATCGGTGCTATTTAGAACCAACTCTGACCTATGGAAGCGAATCATGGACAGTAGACAAACAAATGAAAAGATGATTAGAGGCCACAGAGATGGGATTTCTCAGAAGAATGTTGAAAGTTCCCTGGACAGCTAAAAAGACCAATGAGGAAGTTCTCAAAGAGGCCAACACAAAAAGGGAGCTCTTAAAAAACATCAGAAAGAAGCAATCAACATTTTTCTGGCACATCATGAGAAGAGGAAAGTTGGAATACTTGGTTACAACTGGCAAAATAAAAGGAAAGAGAGATCGCGGACGACAAAGAGAGAAAATACAGGATAGCTTGGTGTCATGGCATGGAAAACAGTCAACAACAGAACTGATACGATGCACTGTAGATAGAAGATTGTGGAGGGGCATGATCGCCTACGCCAACCGGTATGGCACATGATGATGATGAATTAAAAAATACGTTTTGGTATTCTTCTTGGTTCAAAACTGCCATAGACGAATATTTCAGTTGGCTTCTATATTTATGTTTAATGTTGCAATCATAATTTCCTTTATCTATCTAAATACATTTTGTTTGCTGTAGACACTGTTCAGAATAAAGGTCAGAGAGAGAAAAAAAACTGTCTTTAAAGGTGATATAAATTAAAGTTGTAAAAGTGTCAACATAAAATGATGACCTCAACTGAAAAGGTAAACAATTTGAATATAAGTCTATATTTCAATGCAGAAGAGTTCTGATAATCTTCTTCCGTAAATAAAGCTAGAGATAAAAATAGTCCAGAAAATTACTTAAATTTATACAATTTTCAAACATTTTAATTCAAAGTAATACATAAAAATGTTTTTTTTTTTTTCAAAGTAGTAAAAATATGCTTTAGATGATGATCTGTTAATAACACATCTTTGATGAAATAAACGGGGGAATCCAGTAATAAAACTTTCAACTGCTAGATATTGTTTTATTTTAAAAGTAAATCTAAGTGATACTTAGAAAAATACTCTGACATGAGTCAGTGAATCAAGAGTTGATAATGTTGACTCTGCATAAACGAATAAAATATAATATACATTATAAAGTTCGTACTCGTATATTATAATTATACAAGTTCCCTGGATAGATAAAAAGACCAATGAGGAAGTTCTCAAAGAGGCCAACATAAAAAGGCAGCTACTAAAAAACATCAGAAAGAAACAATCAACACTTTTCGGGCACATCATGAGAAGAAGAAAGTTGGAATACCTGGTTACAACTGGCAAATAAAAAGGAGAGAGAGATCGCGGACGACAAAGAGAGAAAATACTGGATAGCTTGGTGTTATGGCATGGAAAGCAGTCAACAACAGAACTGATACGATGCACTGTAGATAGAAGATTGTGGAAGGACATGATCGCCTACGCCAACGGGTATGGTACATGATGAATATATATTATAACATATAACAATTATATAATCATCATCATCATCGAGTACCATCTCAGCAACGAAGGTTGGCTACCGTGGAGCGTGATTCTGCTCTGTCTCTTGCTTTGATGGTGCAGGTTGTCATAGGCTGGTTTGTCCATCTTTTTATGTTACTCATCCATGTTAGTCTTGGTCTGCCTCTGCCCCTTTTACCTTGTATTTTCCTCTCCGGGATTACTTTTAGTAGGCTGTTGTGTCTTTTAACATGGCCCAAAAATCGCATTTGTCTTGTTTGAATTGTGTTTAGTAGTTCTCTTTTCATTTTTAGTTGTTTTAAGACTTCATCGTTTGTTTACTTATATAATACCGTTTGAATACATTATCGACTGTTTCATGTGCTGATTATCACAAGACAAATTTGCATAAATTAGAAAATCTTTAAAATACATGCTCTCTGTGGAGAACAAATTACTTAAATAAATGTAACACAGCAATTATAAAGAAAATACTACTGGTCACATAACTTTAATAAATCACATCTGTTTGTTTCCATCACAATGTGGCCCTTTAGTTCTAATCGTAAAAATTGTGTATCGTTTACAGTCAAATTCGTCCTGAGACTAGCACATTCCTCTTATTCTTAATATAATATGTTAAAGAAGTGGTTTCAATTTGTGAAACTACACAGAGAACGTAATATTTTTGTACATAATTACAAATGCATATATAAATGATATCTTAATAGTTAATGCTCTGAACAAAAAGATCTAAGATTGGCAAATCTGAGAGTTTCTGGGGACGAGAAATTACATTTTTTTTCCACTAAAATTCTTCAGTTGTAAGATACATCTTCTTCTAATCACTTTGAATGTAAAATAGAAGAAGCGTGTTTATTTTATCTTCACGGAATAACACAAATAAGGAAATCGACTAAAGTCTCAGTGACAAACAACTGTGAAATGCGAAGAATGAGGTTTTCTGATGTCAAGTATGTCAACTCAAGCTCCAGAATTCATGTCAAGTATGTCAACTCAAGCTCCAGAATTCATGTCAAGTATGTCAACTCAAGCTCCAGAATTCATGTCAAGTATGTCAACTCAAGCTCCAGAATTAATGTCAAGTATGTCAACTCAAGCTCCAGAATTCATGTCAAGTATGTCAACAGAAGCTCCAGAATTTATGTCAAGTATGTCAACTCAAGCTCCAGAATTCATGTCAAGTATGTCAACTCAAGCTCCAGAATTCATGTCAAGTATGTCAACTCAAGCTCCAGAATTCATGTCAAGTATGTCAATTCAAGCACCAGAATTCATGTCAAGTATGTTAACTCAAGCTCCAGAATTCATGTCAAGTATGTCAACTCAAGCTCCAGAATTCATGTCAAGTATGTCAACTCAAGCTCCAGAATTCATGTCAAGTATGTCAACTCAAGCTCCAGAATTCATGTCAAGTATGTCAACTCAAGCTCCAGAATTCATGTCAAGTATATCAACTCAAGCTCCAGAATTCATGTCAAGTATGTCAACTCAAGCTCCAGAATTCATGTCAAGTATGTCAACTCAAGCTCCAGAATTCATGTCAAGTATGTCAACTCAAGCTCCAGAATTCATGTCAAGTATGTCAACTCAAGCTCCAGAATTCATGTCAAGTATGTCAACTCAAGCTCCAGAATTCATGTCAAGTATGTCAACTCAAGCTCCAGAATTCATGTCAAGTATATCAACTCAAGCTCCAGAATTCATGTCAAGTATGTCAACTCAAGCTCCAGAATTTATGTCAAGTATGTCAACTCAAGCTCCAGAATTCATGTCAAGTATATCAACTCAAGCTCCATGGTGTCCGGTTAGCGCAATCGATAGGCGGTTGGCTTACCACGGCAACAGCCGGGATTCGTACCCTGGCGAGGACACCTGGGTTTTACTAATTCCCTAAAAATTAGTACCTCTGAAGTCGGAGTAAATCTGCCTGCATGGCGAGGGGCATCCTGTAATGGGATAAAACAGACTTTACACGCAAAATTCAGTCCCATAAAATTGAGTGGGTGGGACTTCGTCAGAGGTCAAAGCTGACGAAAGCGAACGAACGAACTCATGCTCCAGAATTTATGTCAAGTATGTCAACACAACAGTGTTTGAACAGACCCGGCTCAAATAATCCTCCAGATATACTACCAGCAGAAGAAGAGTTACACGTTAACTGCGGAAAACCAAGCAAAGAAGAAATAATGAAAGCCATCAAACTATTAAAAGATGGTAAAGCCACAGGACCAGATGAAATTCCTTCGGAAGCCATCAAAGCAGATATTATCACCTCTACCAAGATGTTACATGATCTATTGGATAAAATTTGGGAGAGGGAAGAAATACCTAAAGACTGGAGAGAAGGTTATATGATCAAACTACCAAAGAAAGGAAGTTTACAGGAGTGCACAAATTATAGGGGAATTATGCTACTATCAGTGCCAGGAAAAATATTAGGCAGAATCATTCTGGAGAGACTAAAAGAGGCTATAGAGAAACACATGAGAGATGAACAAGCAGGTTTTAGGAAGAACAGATCATGTGCTGATCAAATAACTACTCTACGTATAATAGTTGAACAAAGTTTAGAACTAAAATCCCCACTTTATATTGGATTTATAGATTACGAAAAGGCATTTGATAGTTTAGACAGAAGAATGCTTTGGAAGTTGCTGAGTCATTACGGAATCCCCATAAAGTTTATTAACCTGATAAAAACAATGTATGAAGGAACAAAATGTAGTGTGGTGCAGGAAGGACAGCTTACAGAAGCATTTGAAATAAGAACAGGAGTAAGGCAATGATGCCTTCTGTCTCCATTTCTCTTTCTACTGGCCATAGATTGGATTATGAAAATAACTCAAAACAACAGAAATGGGATCCAGTGGTCACTGACCAAACAACTTGATGATTTAGACTTTGCTGATGACATAGCTCTCCTATCACACAGCCACCAACAGATGCAAGATAAAATGAGTATATTAGATGAGAGATCACAACAGCTAGGACTAAAGATTAATAGAGATAAGACCAACATTATGAGAATTAATGCAGTTGGCAATAACCAAATAAAACTAGGAGAAATACCTCTACTAGACGTACAATCTTATATATATCTGGGCAGTAATATAGATAAAGAACGAGGAACAGTAAATGATACCAAAATAAGGATATCAAAAGCAAGAGGAGCTTTCATTGCACTTGGAAACATATGGAAATCCAAAGAAATTAGGCTAAATACAAAAATAAAAATTTTCAACTCCAATGTTAAGTCGGTTCTATTATATGGCTGTGAAACATGGAGAATGATAAAAATTGACAATCACGAAGGTACAGACTTTCATTAATGGATGCTTGAGCAGAATAAAGGGATGGAAATGGCAGGACAAAGTCACTAACGTGGAATTAGGGAAATGTACCGGTCAAATACCAGTGGATAAAGAAATACAGCGAAGACGATGGCGATGGATAGGACACACACTACGGAAGCCAACTGAGAGTATTACACAACAGGCCCTTTTTGGAATCCCCAGGGGAAAAGACAAAGAGGAAGACCAAGGAATTCTTGGAGAAGACAGATTGAAGCAGAGATGAAGATGATGGGGAAGACATGGAATGATCTTAAAAGAATTGCAAAAAACAGAACGACTTGGAAAGTGTTTGTTGAAGACCTATGCTCCACTGGGAGCTAAAAGGTAGAAGAGAGAGATGTCAACACAAGCTCTAGAATTCATGTCAAGTATGTCAACTCAAGCTCCAGAATTCATGTCAAGTATGTCAACTCAAGCTCCAGAATTCATGTCAAGTATGTCAACTTGAGCTCCAGAATTCATGTCAAGTATGTCAACTCAAGCTCCAGAATTCATGTCAAGTATGTGAACTCAAGCTCCAGAATTCATGTCAAGTATGTCAACTCAAGCTCCAGAATTCATGTCAAGTATGTCAACTCAAGCTCCAGAATTCATGTCAAGTATGTCAACTCAAGCTCCAGAATTCATGTCAAGTATGTCATCTCAAGATCCAGAATTCATGTCAAGTATGTCAACTCAAGCTCCAGAATTCATGTCAAGTATGTCATCTCAAGATCCAGAATTCATGTCAAGTATGTCATCTCAAGATCCAGAATTCATGTCAAGTATGTCATCTCAAGCTCCAGAATTCATGTCAAGTATGTCATCTCAAGATCCAGAATTCATGTCAAGTATGTCATCTCAAGATCCAGAATTCATGTCAAGTATGTCAAATCAAGCTCCAGAAGTCATGTCAAGTGTGTCCTCAGAGTGTAAAAGAAAGAGAAAATAAAGATTTCAAATATCCAATAAGAATTATAAATGTCATCAGCATACCAAGCCAATTAGGAGAAGAGCATTTTGCTACAAACACGGTTAAGAAGTGCTAGTTAGCCTGGTAAGACTGTGTTCCATGGAAAGACAATGATGACAGCAACAGACATGTTACCTTTCAGAAAGGCTAAGAAAAATCACTTCCGAATAAACTATACTAAATGAATAAGTGCTAACAACTGAAACGATGGACCGAAAGGTGCATTCATCAGTCACAGTCATGAAGTATCATAGGAGCTGTCTGTAAGTGTCTCCACAACAATCAAAATGTATATATATTGTTGATAAAGTAACTAACAATGGAGACTGCCAGAACGAGATTTTAAAAAAGAAGATTAGCTAAAGCAGCACAAAAAATGCAATGAAGAACATGTGGCACAACACCAGCAAGACAGAAACATTAAAATTACTGTGTGTATGTAGAAACATGGTTGTTAATCATGGAATATCTAAAAAAAAAGCAAGGAAGACGATTGATTCACTAGAAACAGAATGCTGCAGACAAGTCCTTAAGATACATTGAATAATGCAAAAGTGCAATTAAGACAAACTAAAAGACTTAACCATTTTAAAAAGCTGGCTTATAAACACCATTCTACAGAGAAAATTAGCATACTATGGCCTCGTCAAAAGACACAGCGGGCTGGAAAGACTAATACTGGAAGCATGGTTCCTGTCGACGCTTCAGGAGCAGATCAAGAAAAATGTGGTTTCAAGACATCAAGGAGACCTTGAAGATGACAACAGAAATGTGAGATCTGGTTAGAGATTCTTTCAGATGGGCTGTGGTGAATGCAAGCTTCTGCAAAGGACATGCGACCTGATATATATATATATATATATATATATATATATATATATATATATATATATATAGAGAGAGAGAGAGAGAGAGAGAGAGAGAGAGAGAGGGAAGAGAGATAGATAGTTATTTGCAGATCATCACCATTGCACTCCAAACTTGTCCATAGGTGCTCAGATCCCCTCCTCAACAAGTCTCGCAGTGTCCATCGACTGACGACTCCAAATCGAGTATATATAGTGTGTTAACGTTATTTGCTCATTAAATGACTAAATTAGTATGATTTGCACTTTCTGATATTGATAAATCAACTTGAAGTCTTGATTTTTTATGCATCGACTTCATTACTCATTATCGCTCCTTATGGTGTTCTCAAAATTACTCTGGACACAAACATGATAATGCGAAATACATTTGTCAAGTGAACTAAAAAAAATATGCCCCTACTCTGGTCTGCTCTGTTCATGAAATCAGTATCACTCAGGTCGGGAATTTCCCATATCCACTCCACTCATGTCACATATATAAAGATATAATATTGCAGTACTTCTAAGGATGACCACGCACAGAGTTTTCCAGTCATTGCTCCAGTAACGCAGCGGATGTCAAGAAAGCATTTACGACCTGCCACATTCGTGAGTCAAATGGTTTCTGCTCATATCAACTCATGGCGGCATTAGCACAACAACAACAATAATTATTGAGACACCAGAACTATGTTATTTTCAGTAACATCTCTCAATACCTCGTTGATGTCCTACACGACATTCTCTTCAGCTGTCTTATGTATTTCTCTGTTTATTATTAAATCTTCGTACAAAGATTTTCGAGTGGACACAATAATTGTGAAATCTATTTTGTCCTCGAGATATTAATGAGCTTTCATTTTGTAGTGATGGCTACAATGGGTCTTAAATATTCCATTTAGCAGTGACGGTGTTCTCAGCCGTCTTCTGCATAGAATCATAATACAATACATATGCAGAATAAGAGGAAAAGTAGTCCACCTGTTGTATCGTTTATGTGTTATCGTAAACACGTCCTGCACAACCTATAAACGCGTTTTCAGCTTTTCTTTCAGACTATAACTCATCGCCCATTGAGCTACCACAAGTATGTTATCTTCAGGTAAGGCGCTCAAAACCCGGACCGGAAGTCGATGTTCCAGGTCTTCACGAACAAGCACCACCACTCGTGAAGGGTTGACAGGTGACTGGGCATAGACGGCAGACCTGAGTGTAAACATTGACCATTCGTCGTTAAATAAAAAGTTATCGGTGCATACAAGGATGGTTCTCCAACTGGTGTTTATGGCATCAAATATGCAACTTGCTCTATCACGTGAGGGATCCATATCACGATGGGAAACATAAGTGGTCAAATGTACGTCGTCTTCTATAAATTTACGTAACACCAAACACGGAAAATTATAATCCTTGTCAGCATAAGCAATGAAAACTCCGATTTGATAATCTTCACGCCTTTTCTGCTTATAGCCAATAACTATCTCTAATAACTTGACCATAAAATATGTTTTGTTTTTCCAAATAACAAAAACAGATAAGAATCCAATGCCCATGCTGAACAATAAAATCAGAGCCAATGATAAGAATATTTCACCCCAACATTTACGCCACAATTCTTCAAGGTCATCAGAGATACTCCAGTAGGAAAGTTGACCTTCGTTATTCATACACGTGAAGTTATGTACAATATCGAGGCGGACACGAGTAGTCGCTAACCAATGAAGGAACTTTAAACTGTCACATCCACACGACAGAACATTCTCTGATATAAGCAAGTCAAACCCTCCAGGCTGATTGGCCAGCTTGTCCAGCTCATCTCTTTCGATTGTCTCAATTGAAGGTAATACATTTTCTTGCAAGTCTAACATCTTGAGATGTGGTGTATCTTTCAAGTTAAATGGAATATTTTTGAATCGGTTCTTTGACAAGTCGAGCTGTTCCAACATTTTGTTTGAGGCGAATGTTCCAGGTTGTAAAGAGTACAACAAGTTGGAGGAGAGGTCGAGTCGTTTTAATTGACTCAGGTTCTGAATAATTTTAGCGCTTTTGTGAGCAAAGAAATCTGTATTTAGTCGACAATTGGATAAATCCAGCTCTACAATATTGCACATTCCATCAAAGAAATATTCAGCCAAGTCAGAGATATCGTTTCCAGACAACATCAATATTTGCAATGAATCGAAACCAATAATGTTACCAGTAAAATTCGTTAGCATATTGTCCCGAGCGTCGAAAAAAACCACATTACTCAAACCAAGAAAAACAAAGTTTGAGCTTAAGTTAAATCCGGCTATAACTCTGCTGAATTGTATACTCTTAAGCGAGTTTGAGAAATAGAAAGTAAAGTAGCCGGACAAATGTTTCCTTTGAGGTATTGCTGTATTATGTGAACAAGGTAATGGTTTTTGTTGATGTAATGTTTCAACCCCTACAAATTTGTTCACTTGTTTTGTTTTCCTTTTCGTGACAATCACATTCTCTATCTTACTGTCGATCAACCTACTGTCCAATTTATTGGTTTGGATGTTTAACAATGACGCGTTGTCAACTGATTCTTCTTTCATCACTGGAGATGAACCATACTCGAAGGCCATGGTTCTTTCGATAGTAAACGATTCCTTGTTATAGCAACTTCTCAACGCACATTGTACATTTAACACTTCAATATTTCTATATTTCATTACAAAGAAAAAACTCAGCCTATTCCCAACAATGTGATTATCGGATAAATCTATATTTTGCAAGCATATTTTCCACAGTGGACTCATGAATGCACTTCCGTCTAGCACGAAAATATAACTGGAGGTTAAAGAGAAATTTCTGACACATATTTGTATCAAATATTTTGTCATTTTTAAATTAAGAATACCTTCGTTATATATCAAGCCGCTATAACGCTCGTTATGATTTACAGATACTTGATGGTATGATATCTCTGTTATGTTCTTGCCTATTAAGGTTTCAGAATGTGCAGTGATTTAGTAATTCCTATGTACGATCTGGAAAGTGTGATCTTGTCGAGATGGTGCAGTGGCTGCAGAGCAGAGTCTGTGAAGTTGGACAAGGATGGAACATCTTCAACGACTAATTGTGTTACGTGTTGAACATTCTCGAAACTTTCTGCATTGAAAACTTTGACGTTTCCAGACAACACTAGTTCAGTCAAGTTTGAGAACTCGTTTCCTAAAAGGAAAATATGGCCATTAGCGTCAACGGTTAAAGAGTTGAGGTTCTTGAGATGTGTAAACAAATTGTCTGGGAGGTTACTGTTCTCTTTATTGTTGCGAAGTCGAAGGTCCGTCAGACTAACAAGAGGATCAAACACTCCTGGGGGATACGAAGCCTCAGTTAAACGATTATACTCAAGATTGAGGGTCTCCAAGTGTTCCAGCCCTCTGAAAGCGTTTTGTTGAATGTGTTTTATTTTGTTGTTGGATAAACTGAGTACTCTAAGCTCATTCAAATGTGAGAAGCTGACATTGGTTATGACTTCTACATCATTGTTGTCCAATAAGATAATTGTCGTGTTTCTTGGAAACCACACTGATCTAATTTCTGTCAAAGACAACGCGGCACAATTCACTATTGTGTCCCTGAAACAATATTGTACAGTGCATGGGCTAGAGTAAGAGATGCCTGCATGTAAAGAGACAATATGTCCAGCTTTGTAAGTTACGTTAATTCCTTTTCGTGACAACGAGTACTGATTATTGTTTACCTGTCCAGAAGTCTGTATTTCAAGGTGAGACGATCGCTGTGGTGTGAACTGCTCTGATTCATAACTTAGTGGCTCTGTAATTTGTTGACTTCTTTCACATACAGATTGTCGTCCTTTGAATGCAATCACTGACAGGAGAAATACAACAATAACACTTCCTGAACACATCCCGATGTTTTGTTATATAGAAATCAACAACAATTTATTTGTAATGTCACGACATATCTTCCAAATCTAGTTATCAACTTTGGAGCACTTAGTGGCACAATAAAATCAAAACACGCTCACTACTCTGACTTAACCGCGCTAGTCTTTTTCAGGAATGATATTACCATAGAATCTACAGAGTGAAAAACATTGGACTAAACTTGTACTATAAAGAAAACTCAATCGGCAAAGAGACCAACCCTGAATAACTTGTTTTCTGAATCACCTGTTCTGTGTTTATTACTGTCGAGGAAGACCACTGCTAGCCAAATGGAGGCTTCAAAGATTCTAGAACAGTATAAGCGTATAACATTTCTATCGGTGGTAAATATATTTAATGATCCTAACTACAGCTAACCCATTTCTATGTAACGTACCATTGAACTGGTTTTCCCTCAGATCAACCTAGTCTCAAATACATATCATGGAAAAAAGTTGAATGGGTTCGACACAAAACCACACACGAGGGGGAAATCTTATTAAAAAAAAAAAAACCACATCAAGAAGAAATGTGCCACAGTAAAAAGAACTGTATAAGTATGTCAAGGAAAATCTATGCATTCAGAAAGAACCGTGTGTACAGATTCGCCACTTACTGTTCGCGATGTTTGCATTTGGGGCATATTTGAAATAGTTTTGAACCACGTCGTTATTATTAGTGTTTTAATGATCCAATCTACATGGTGTGAATTATAACTTTTAGAATTCTTTTGAAATCGTATTTCTGTTCTCTTATTTATAAATAAGTACTTGAGCTACTTATACGAACTAAAGCTTACCAAGAGGGTTTCTTTTTATATCATCCAGTTTCCCTGTAGATCATCTCTCCAAAGTTGATGCAACCTAAATAAGGGAGCACGTCAGAAACGTCGCCCTGAACATTAATCGCTAGCTTACGCTTCCGTTGACACCCAAGATCGTGGTGTCTTTTCGCCGGTTCGTTGGCAAGTAAGTGTGATTACATTGCTGTGTGATTCTGAATGAAGAAAATGAAAAGCTCACAGAGGATTCACGTGCCGCAGAGCTGTATGCCTGAGGTTATGCAGTCTATAACCTGGAAACGGGTTCTGGGCCGGTGCGACCGAGTGAGTGCATGTGGGTCTACACCACTCACATCATCGACTTTCAGCGACAAACTAAAAAATGACGACAAGAATCATTCAGATGAAGACTAAACGACAACACCGAAGAGGAAGAAAACATGTAAAGGTGCCGGAATGTATAAGAAACGGTCGAAGTGCGAGAGGCTAGGCCTAAATTATGTGCGCGTTACATACTGGAACTGTCCTTCCACAAATCAATGACGGCCCATTCTTGATAAGCTACTTTTTGGTGCTGATATGATGATTTTGCACGAAACACTTCTTCGTGATAGGATAGTTAGTGCCTCTGAATTTCAGTGTTTTTACAATAGACGACACTTTGAGTGATATCCATGTGCGAAAAAAAACACGGTTACAGCTGAGGTTGACATGTCTGCGCGGGACAGTGAGGACTTGCATGTACATGTGGTTAGGGTGCAGGCCATAGTTCTTTCGTGGTTGTGAATGTGTATGCTTGTCATGGTAAGGTGGACACATAAAAATGGCAGAATCTCTTCGTTATTCAATGATGCAGAAAGTCTTTTTCTGTGGAGATTTAATGCTAGAGTCAGCCAGTGGGGTAACATCATAACCAACAAGCAGGGAAAAGACGAGAGAACACACTGGTGTCCCGATTTAGTGTGCTTGAATAATGGAGTGCCAACCAGAATGGCTACTCGAAGAGAGGACTCTGATAGTGTCATGTGCCTGGCACTGGCGTGTTTCGCCTTAGCACCGGTTTGCAGGTGAAGTGTATTGGGATTCCACGGAAGTGATCACTATCCTTGTGTCCAACTAATTGAGAAAGACAGAAATAGAAGCCAGAAAAGAAAGCTCAACACATTCCATTATGAGAACACAGACTGGACGTCATTAGCAAAAACAAACATAGGAAACAGGACGTCCCTCGAAGGAGGCTGAAGAGATGGACGCAGCCACCCTGGTGGAACGTAGAAGTCGAAGAAGCTTGTCGGAACAGGAGACAACGGCCAAGACATGGCAGAAAGCCAGAAAAAATGGAAGAACATAACCAAAGCACTTAAAGCGTCTGAACGAAGAGGTCGACCATAATGATGCACTTTAAACTATGTGCGGAGCAGTCTAAGGATGCCAAATGGGATGATTTCTACCAAAAGTGTGCTCAGAAAAATCGCTAAATACATTCTGGCGCCCTTATCAAAGCATGAATGGTACAATACGACACAGAGGCATACCAGACTTCCAGGGCACAGGTCAGATATGGCACAAACCTGATGAGAGCAAAGGAAAGGCCCTTCTTGCCCACTACATTGAGCAAACTGACCAAAGATGACTGTAAAAATGAGGACATGGGGGTCCCTCTCAGAATTGTGGGAGGATGTAGTGATGGGACAAGATTTCACAATCACAACCGATGTCATTCGCACAACAGTTAAAAGGTCACACAACACTGCTCCTGGTCCAGATGGTGTTCGGTACGACGGCATTAGCGATTTATCTTGTGGAGACTTGAAAAAACTGGCCAATGAGTTTAATGCCAGCATTCGGAGTGGCCACATTAAGGAGGAGTGGCTACACAGCTACTTACTACCGCCACCGAAGCCAAACAATTAGCATTCTCAGATCAGCGCCTTAAAAATCATCACAATTGAGAACACTGAGGGCAAGCTACTGGAGAAAATAGTTGCCTATGTACTCACCCGTCACCTTGAACAGACACACACATTCCGACCCACACTCGGAGGCTATAGATATGACACAGAGACATGGCTCACAGCGGCAGTCTTCGTCTATGACATCTTCGAAGGCTTCCACAGACGAGAGAAGACGTGCTGCTGTTTATAGAACTGGAGGATGCATACAACAGAGTACCATTTGAGTACCTCATGCACATGCTCCTCAAACTGGCGCTACACTCCTTCCTCATTAGATGGATTTCTGCAGAACTTTTTCAAAGGAAGGTGATACTCAGATGTAAAAGTTGGTCATCCTTGTTAACATCTATTTGTCCCGAGCTGCTCACTATTGTCACCAGTTCTATTTAACGTGTACACACCAACGATCACGGAACAACAGCTGGATTGGAGTGGAAAAACCTTAACTTTTGCTGATGACATTCTAGGATATCGACAGGGAAGAGACAGAATGGAAATTACTCACTTTGCAAAATGAACTCGATCTCATCTCTTCCTGGTGTGGAGTATCAGGTGCATTGGTCAATCCTAATAAAGCATCAGTTGCATGGTTCTCACTTAACAATTCGTTAACACGGAAACACTGGTGGTACGAATGGGAACTGATGAGGTGACCAGAGACAGGGTGGTGACATACCTCGGATTTAAGTTTAATCGCAGCCTGTATTTGTGGGACTGCGCCGACCATGTGATAACAAAATCCCGCAAATCATTAGCTGACTTGAAGGTCATTGCAGCTGCCAACATCGAGCAGAGGCTACTTACCCTTCTGTTCCAGGGACTAGTCCTCGCACCAATCTAGTATGCCCCAGCAGTTCTTACTGTCAGTACAACGCAATTTGACAGCTTGGAGAAAATACAGAATGAAGCTATGCGTATTATCTTGGGGTGTAAAAGGGACACTTCCTGTAAAGCGACGAGGTATCTTCTTAACTTTTCAACCATTAATGACAGGATCAAGATCTGGAGCGCACGAGCATACCAGAAGATAAGTGTTGATAAAGAGCATCCATTGCGTCATGAGCTCAACACAGGGAAGGGTGTCAGGTTAAAAAGAGGCAAATCATGGGTGGGCCGAGCAGAAGATGTCATCATATAGGTCTGTGGGTTTACCAATATAAACGTTGGCGAGGAGTGGATACCGGTGCCTACGTCATTCAGAGGGACATTCTCGTGTATTGTCACATTCGACAGGAAATGTAGGGAACAGAACTCAGTCGCTGTCAATGCTGAGGTCAACTGGTCTCATCTGGAATAATACCGATGAGAAAGATGTAACGTCATCTATACAGTCGGATCTGTAATAAGACACCAAAGGAGTGCATGGGCATTTATAGCACGCTCAGCAGGCAGAATTGTCAAAACAAACAGTATTAAAATACGTTATGGCCACGAGTAGCATGACGATGGAGGTGATGGTAGTGACCAGGTCAGTCAGGTGGTTAGAGTCACAAGACTATATTTACGCCTGAATACTAAGTGATTCGATGAGCATGATTAGAAAAGTAGAGGCGGGTTCAGTGTGCAGGCAATGGTTAGAGTCATTGCAGAAGTCAAAAATAAGTAGGATCACTTTTGTCTACGTTCCTGAACATGAAGCAGTATGGTGAAATGTAAGAGTTTACAGTTTGGCTAGCTGCGCTGTCGTTGAAGACGATCAATCAATTGATAGGGCAAAAATCACCAATGCCCTTCGAAATGTAAGAATGCCACATGACTTCGACAACCATGAGTCCACGTCACTCCAATAGATGAAAGAGGTGAGAGTTAAGATGGGCACAGCCAGAAACGAGAAACTTAGAGGGCGTGTAAGAAGACTTATCATCCAACAATGAACTGGAGTCGTAAGTCGCTGGACACTGCGAGACTTGCTGAGGAGGGGATCTAAACACCTATGGACATGTTCGAAGTGCAATGATGATGACCCGCTAATAACTCAATAACTGAGGAGGGGATCTAAACACCTATGGACATGTTCGAAGTGCAATGATGATGACCCGCAAATAACTCAATAACTGAGGAGGGGATCTAAACACCTATGGACATGTTCAGAGTGCAATGATGATGACCCGCAAATAACTCAATAACTGAGGAGGGGATCTAAACACCTATGGACATGTTCGAAGTGCAATGATGATGACCCGCAAATAACTCAAAACTAAGTTTGGATATTCTTTTCTTTCTGGTCTTACCTTTGAAAAAAAATGTGGTTGTATTGTGATTTATTGTAATGATTGTCTTGTTGTTGTTTATCTTCATGTCTTGCTATATTGACAGATGAAATTGCGACAGCTGATGTAACGCTAGAGTTTTATTTGTGTGTGGAATAAACCAAGCTTTGGTCGTCAGCGGAAAGCAAGTAATTTAAACGTTCTTATTCTGGTTTAGCAGTTTTGGTGACTTTGTCCAGGTAGACGATAAATAGCAATGTTGACAGTACACCATTATATTACCATTGTTGTTGCTGGAAACCAATTTGTTTCAACCTACACTTGTTCTAATGGCACTTTCACTTTTTTTCCATTCGGTGCTCTCAAATTGTCTAATTGCTGTCTGTGTATGTTATATTCTTCAAACACCTTCCTTAACTTATTTTTTTTTAATTTGATCAAAAGCTTTTTCCTGATCGATAAATGCAATATTTAATCATCTGCTGTATTCATTAGTTTAGATTTAGTTTAGTTTTTTTTTTTATTTTATTCGACAGGTCATCCTCATTGAAATTGAACAAATGAAGTCACTCCAAGACATGAACTAGCCACGACAACGATAGACTTTAAATCAGAAGTGCAATAAGAGAACGTACAACAAGTAGAAAGAGTGGAGGAGAATTGTTACTTTGCATGGCAAAGGAAAATGTGAAACTGAATAGCCATTATGGTATAAATATATAGCATAATTGATATTTGAGATACATGTTTCCATTATAAAGATATTTGCAATTAAATGTGTGGGCAGCAGAATGAACATAATGGAATTTATAATGTCTATAGGTGAATTAATGATTAGTGGAAGATGGGGACAATAACTACAATCAGTATGGACTGAAAGGGAAATGTATGTTGGAAGTGGCCATTCTAAATCAGGGGTGACCAACTAGTCGATCTTTCTGCGAGAATAAAAGTGTTTTCTGGTAAAATTTATGATGGGGACTACAGCTACCTTTCGATGTTTGGGAGATGAGATAGTCATTCGGATGATTCCACTGGCACGGGCGGTTGAGCAATTATGGATTTTAATTCGTTTGCAGTGATACCTGGGCCTTCCATAACCATAACCATTATTTTAAGTTTATTTAAGAGCCCCCGTCACGCCAAGTGGCGTGTTGGGAATATGGTGTTAGTGACCATAAATTTTACAGACCTTCAACACATGATTTTCGGGTAATTTGGTTGGTATTACGCCCGTGTTACTTTCCCAGAAAAAAATACGGTACCCATTTAAGGCTGGGTGAACCCGGAAGCCGTCGATTGGGATCGAACTCTACACCTTGTCCTTTGTAGTCCAGTTCACTAACCACTGAGCTATTGCGGCTCCCAACCATAACCGTAACCATTGTGAAATGGGCGGGGAAGAGGCGTGAAGCTACCTATGACTTCCAGTCTTAACAAATTTGTTACATTTCCGGCGTTTATCTGTCGGTTTTGCTCAATGATTTGTTGTGTATGTACATTGGTAGTGCTTATTTTCTTGAACTATCCTATTGTCCAGCATTGACCAATCACACAACTATCACGCTTGTGCCGTTGATACACAACAAATGACAAAAACATCTTCATCAGTATGAGCCATACCGGTTGGCGTAGCGATAATGTTCTTCCACAATTCTCTATCTACAGTGTATCGTATAAATTGTGTTTTTATCTTGTTCCCGTGCCATGACACCAAGCTATATAGTATATTTTCTGTTTTTCGTCCACGATCTCGTTTCCCTTTATTTTGCCAGTTGTAACCAAGTATTCCAACTTTTTTTCTTTTCACATGATGTGCCAAAGAAATGTCGATTACTTTTTTCTGATGTTTTTTTCAGGAGCTCCTTTTTGTTTTGGCCTGTTTGAGAATTTTCTCGTTGCTTTCTTGCTGTCCAGGGAACTATCATTAATCTCCTTATAAATTCCATCCCTGTGGCCTCTAGTCGTCTTTTCATTTGTTTGTCAACTATCCATGATTCGCTTTAATAGTTTAGAATTGGCTCCATATAGTACCGATTTGCTCCCTTTCTTCCTTCTATTGACACAGACTTGTTGCACAAGATATTTTTTGAAAAGCGTTTTTGGTCTGAGTTATTCTGCTTTTATGTATGCTTTGCATCTTCCGCCACATGTTATTTGTTAACGGGGTAGTGGTATCACGTACAAAAGGAGGAATAAGACGCCCCCATTCCTATATATGAATAATGATACCAAGCAGCAACAAGGCCAGTAGAATTCTCAAAGAGATTACAGCTAGTTTTGATACGATAAATAAATCAATTTTTATTATAAGAGAAATCTCAGTGACAACAAAAAAATATAAAATTATACAGAAACACATCCATCTTATTATTGCTCGCAAAGATCCAAACCTTCTTCAATCCATCAAACGTGTAGTCGTTATTGAGTCGTGAAGTCAAAAAAACCCATGTTGTCGGTGGATAGTAGTTGATGGGTAAGGTATACTTTAATGAACTAACTTTTTGTCTTTCTGTGTATTTTATATGCAGATTAACATTCCAATATTTTTATATCATCATTTTTTACGATCTGTCTATTGCGATGACAATCATGGTTTTTTTTTTTCTCACAAGATTATCAACTCACATGTTGTGATCTGTCTTTCACGGTTTTTGATAGACATCAATGCTGACGTTGATAACGGACTCATGGTCGTAATATACTGACCGATTCTATTATTGACTCATATTAGCGACATACAGCAATCAAAAGTAATAGAAAGGAAGCAACCACTAAAATGTGGCCTATTTATTGAGATTGATCAGCTCAGATATTATTGTATGAAGTATTAGGTTATAAACAATACCACCTTTCTTAATGCTATTGTGACATAAGAATGCTCAATGAAGAGTTGACATAATACGTATGTTTATTTATTTTTTGTTTCACAAACTACATAGCTTCCGAGAAAATAAAAGAAGTACAATTTAATCACACACATGATGTTTCAAATTCTAACAATAAATAGTTAAGCAAACTCAAACAATGTTTTATAGTAAAATTAACATTTCAAAGCAATAATAAAGAGAAGAAACAGAGTTGTCGATATAAATATACGACTTTATGTTATTATGTTCGCGTTCAAAATATTTAAAAAGTTTCCTTTTTTTATTTAAGTGAAAGTTATACAGAATATAGGAAACATCACAGTGTGTTTTAACACAAGATGGTTGGGTTGGACTGATCCATGCATATGAGTGGTTTTCATTATGTTGTGAACACGAACTAGAACATAACAAAAAGAACAAAACAAAATCTGTGCAGCAGGAAAGTCATAGAACAACACTGAAACGTTAGGCTCATGTTGTCATATTTATGGCTTACTAAAACCTATATTTACATCGTTATCTGTGGCGAAAAACAAGAGGTCACATGTTAAAAGACCTTGGTAGTTGGAAATCGAAAAAAGAATTCAAAAATGATCTCGGATTGGGCAAAAATAATAGGAAAAAATCTACATGAAACGCTAAAACGCTAGAAAACGATAGAAATGAGAGAATCTCTAAATGAGAATATTTGCCTGTATGGCGAGGGCTGAACACACGGTGCCGGTGTGATAAATTATATTCACGCAAAATTTAGTTCCTCGGGACATGGATAGAGATATAAAGCTGGTGAACGCAAACACTGTTATCTTTCATTTACATCGTTCATTCATGGACCACACCGAGAGACGTTCAGTTTCATGTTTCTCGAGGTCGATCAGACCTCGATCCTGAACGTTCTGGAACAGTTCCAACATCAAGTGCAGTTAGAGATACATGGTCGGCATCCTGTAAACAACTTGCTAGCATCCACATCATGGTGGAAGATAACAGTGAGAGAACAAAAATAACAAAACGACATTCTTATTATTGTCATAATAATAATATTATCGACTAAATACATATTGTATATAATTGTATCAAAGAAGTTACATAAATTCATACAGTTTGAAAAAGTCATATTTAATGTACATGTAATACATGATTAAATGGGTACCGGATTTTTTTCTGGGAAAGTAAAGCGGCACGGGCGTAATACCGACCACATTACCCCAAAAATCATGTGCTGAAGGTTTGTAACATTTATTTATGGTCACTAACACCATATTCCATATACGCCACTTGGTGTGACGGGGCTCTTTACTTTTTTTTTATTTTATTATATAATACATGAACATGGATCTCTTCTTTATCAGCGTTCACACGGTAAGTCTAAGTGGTGAAGTTATACCGCTAGTTTACAAGTACCGCAGTGTGTGAGTCTTTCGGCCCGATACAGTCATCATCGCCATTATCGTCATCATCATGTGCCATACCGGTTGGCGTAGGCAATCATGTCCTACCGCAATCGTCTATCTATAGTGCATCGTATCAGTTTCGTTGTTGACTGTATTCCATGCCATGACACCAAGCTATCTAGCATTTTCTCTTTTTGTCGTCCGCGATCTCTCTTTCCTTTTATTTTGCCTGTTGTAACCAAGTATTCCAACTTTCCTCTTCTCATGATGTGCCCGAAAAATGTTGATTGCTTCTTTCTGATGTTTTTTAGGAGCTTCCTTTTTGTGTTGGCCTCTTTGAGAATTTCCTCATTGGTCTTTTTAGCGTTATCAACATCGACAAATTTTAAATCGCATAACAATTAGTCACAGACAGCGGACATTTTTGGCCGTTTCCTTTCGATTGTTATTGCCAGGGGTTCTTTATCGCATACACCGAGCGATCGCGCGAGGGAGAAATCAGATTGTTCCCAACATCATTTACTCGAACTGCTGAGCTAAACATTTAACCTACATTACGACGGACTTAGCAGTTAGCTAAATGATAAATATTGCTCGTAAAAATTGTTAAAACTAGAAAGATAGACAACAAATACGCAGTCTCCGCCATTAACATATGTGGATTTTAAAATAAAGAAGTCACACTTATTGAGGAAATGATCAAGAAAATAGTTAAAATATCAGGAATATCAGACACTGGAATGAACAGACAACAAATAATGAAAACGGACACGAACTACACAACAATAATCCTGATAATCTGCTTCACAGAAACAGCTACACACGGAGTTTATACTATCATAGACTCAGACCATGCTAACCATTCTAGAAGTAAAAGAAAATTTCATAATAATAAAGATAATTTCAAATATTTCAGAAAGATTCACTGCCATATCAGAACACTAGAAGAAGACAGAAAGCAACCTAAACAAAAACGTATGCCCCATGTAACAAAAAACAGATCGGTTAAGACAGTGAAGAATTCTATGAGCCTATCTAAATGAAATTAATCAAACAAGACTGATAAAAGAGACGACTTATTTGTTAGTGATGGGAGAGTAGCTGAAGGCTAGGGCAACGAGACAACGTGGACAGATAAACCCTGTGGTCCTTTTGTGAAAATACAGCTGAAAGAAACGAAAATAAACACTGATTAGAATTATGTTGCCAAAATGACACGCAGAAAATATATACCCGGTACAACTGGAAAGACTCATTGTGTGTCAGATAGATTTAATCCTAACAAGAACGTAAAACAAGAAATATCGTAACTGATTTCAGGAGCTACTGAGTTAAGTGCTCTGTGCACACCGTGAGCTGCGTGTCTCATCCGTTTTGATCCTGCTTCGATATCCCGCTTGTTTACGATGAATGATGATATCGTATGACAGGGAACAGTTGGCTGTGTTCACTTTCTGCGCGGTTTCGCCTTATATCTTTTGGCGTGTGCTGAGACTGCTACGATGGGGACTACAGTTACCTTTCTTTGTTTGGGAGATGAGTTAGTAATTCGGATGATTCCACTGGCACGGGCGGTTGAGCAATTATGGATTTTAATTCGTTTGCTGTGAAACCGAGGCCTTCCATAACCAATAATAATAATAATAATAATATCGTAACTGGTAGTAGAGTAGCCTGAATGCCAGATAGCACAGACCATAAAATTGTGATGATAGCACCCAGAAAACTAAGAGCAAAATAAATAATCGGAGCCGCAGACAAAACAGGGAAGATATAGCGACACATTATATTCAACGCAGCGTGGCAACAATAGAAAGGTTAAGGAAACTGGATACAATACATTTTTAAAAAAAGGTAGAAAGCTCCGTTATGCCAAGTGGCGTATATGGTGGAAATATGGTGTTAGCGACCATAATTTTTATAGACCTTCGGCACATGATTTTTGGAGTAATGTGGTTAGTATTACGCCCTTGCCGCTTCACTTTCCCAGAAAAAAAAATCCGGTACCTATTTAAGGCTGGGTGAACCCGGAAGCCGTCGATGCTCTTGTCCTTTGTAGTCCAGTTCACTAACCACCCAAGACTAACATGGACGAGTAATATCGAAAGATGGACAAGTCAATCTATGACAGCCTGCACCATCAAAGCAAGAAACAGAGTAGAATGGCGATCCATGGTAGCCAACCTTCGTTGCGGAGAAGGCACTCGATGATGATGATGAGGCAAAAGACTATATCAACAGCTGTACAGTCAGAACAGCATCAGGCTACACAGATCACTTTGGGATTAGAACGTTAGTGCACATTATCACCCCTATTGTTAAATGCTTATAGATACTAGATATTTTAGGCAACCAATGCGAGACGTGAGTGATTAACTTGTCTCTGTTTGCAAACGATGAGGCACTAGGACATGGTAAAATAGAAGATCTACAAGAACATTTCAATACACAACAACACAAATATCACAAAACAATTAACGCCAAATAAACGGGCGTAATGAAAATCCTCTCCCCTCCCCACATCACAAACAAAGAACACCAGACCAAGGGTCGACCGAGAAAAAGATGGCTTGATGGAATATTATAAATAATAGGAAACATAACTGCAGATGAGGCCAACATTAGTGCAAATGATTGATTGTTGGAACATTATAAATAATAGGATCATAACATCAGGTGAGGCCAACAGTAGAGCACATGATGGATTGATGGAACATTATAAATAATAGGATCATAACATCAGGTGAGGCCAACAGTAGAGCACATGATGGATTGATGGAACATTATAAATAATAGGAGACATATTAGCTGATCAATAGAAGATCGCAAACTGTATTTACCCTCGACGCTGAAAATCAAATTAGGAAAGAAAAAAGATGAAGAAGATACTTTATGGTACGCAGAGTGAACACGAGATCTTCTGTTTTTTATTTTATTTTTGTTTGCAGTTGTCAGAGACATCAACACTTCTAATCTCATTACACAGAGACCAGGCGAGGGTAAGGCCACGGACAAACCACAGATTCGAAAAGAAAAATTTCTAATGGAGTGATTAGTACCATGACCCTTCTTTACCAAAGACCGACCTCTGACGTCTAGATCACTTTACTCCATAAACATGTATTATAACGTTACCTTTATCAAAGCAATACAGCCATAAAATAAATGTAAGACATCTAAAGCATGACAACAAATGTTAGTTAAAAATAGAAGAACCGTTTGTTAAATTATGTTGAAACACGCATTCAACGAGTGAACAACATTCATCGTCCATGTATTCAGGCCAATAGTAAAGAAAAAAGTGGGCGGTTCAAGTTAAAAGATAAGCAGACTGAGCAGGACAAACCAGTGAAAGTACAAGGATATGAATTACTTAAAGGACTCTTGGATACTTTGTACAGGCTGACGACTTTGTTTCCATTCTACCGCATATTTTACATTATCTCTACTCTAACATATATTTTACATCGTTTCTACTCTACCACATATTTTATCGTTTCTACTCTACAAAATAGTTTACATTATTTCTACTCTAAAATATATTTTACATCGTTTCTACTCTACCACATATTTTACATTATTTCTACTCTAACATATATTTTACATCGTTTCTACTCTACCACATATTTTACATTATTTCTACTCTACCACATATTTTACATTATTTCTACTCTACCACATAATTTACATTATTTCTACTCTACCACATATTTTACATTATTTCTACTCTACCACATATTTTACATTATTTCTACTCTACCACATATTTTACATTATTTCTACTCTACCACATATTTTACATTATTTCTACTCTACCACATATTTTACATTATTTCTACTCTACCACATAATTTACATTATTTCTACTCTACCACATATTTTACATTATTTCTACTCTACCACATATTTTACATTATTTCTACTCTAACATATATTTTACATCGTTTCTACTCTACCACATATTTTACATTATTTCTACTCTACCACATATTTTACATTATTTCTACTCTACCACATATTTTACATTATTTCTACTCTCCCAAATATTTTACATTATTTCTACTCTACCAAATATCTTACATTATTTCTACTCTACCACATATCTTACATTATTTCTACTCTACCACATATTTTACATTATTTATACTCTACCACATATATTACATTATTTCTACTCTACCTCATATTTTACAATATTTCTACTCTACCACATACATTACATTATTTCTACTCTACCACATATTTTACATTATTTCTACTCTACCACATATTTTACATTATTTCTACTCTACCACATATTTTACATTATTTCTACTCTACCACATATTTTACATTACTTTTACTCTACCATATATTTTACATTATTTGTACCCTACCACATATTTTACATTATTTCTACTCTACCACATATTTTACACCGTTTCTGCAGTAGCTGTTTAGGCTTCTCTGAATTTTCTATTTCTACAACTGTTTGTCAGTTCTGCTGGTCATTCCCTACTAATCTATTCTCTAAAACCGTCTTCTTTTTTCCCTTCTATTTCATCTTCCCTGATTTTGCTTCCAGTTGTCTCAAAAGACCCCACCTGTCCCCTTCCCACAATATATCCAACATTCGATAATGGTTTTCTCATGATATTGGAAATAATCTGCCTTTTAATTTTGATCTCTTTTAGTACATCATAAATATTTTGTTTGGAGTTTTTTTTTATTTCACAAACAGAACGATGCATTTCACAAACAGAACAATACATTTCACAAACAGAACGATGCATTTCACAAACAGAACAATACATTTCACACACAGAACGATGCATTTCACAAACAGAACAATGCATTTCACAAACAGAACAATACATTTCACAAACAGAACGATGCATTTCACAAACAGAACAATACACTTCACAAACAGACTGTGATACATTTCACAAACAGACTGTGATACATTTCACAAACAGAACAATACACTTCACAAACAGACTGTGATACATTTCACAAACAGAAGATGCATTTCACAAACACAACAATACATTTCACAAACAGAACAATACATTTCACAAACAGAACAATACATTTCACAAACAGAACAATACACTTCACAAACAGACTGTGATACATTTCACAAACAGAACAATACATTTCACAAACAGACTGTGATACATTTCACAAACAGAATAATACACTTCACAAACAGACTGTGATGCATTTCACAAAAGAACGATATATTTCACAAACAGAAGAAAACATTTCACAAACAGAACAATACATTTCACAAACAGAACAATACATTTCACAAACAGAACAATACACTTCACAAACAGACTGTGATGCATTTCACAAAAGAACGATATATTTCACAAACAGAACGATATATTTCACAAACAGGAAGAACACATTTCATCAACAGAAAGATATAATTTGCAAACAGAACTAAACACCAACAAAACCTGGCTGTACATTAACAAAACATGGTGTAAACGACATCATAACAGAACCAGAACAGGGAACTTCTTCTTTCCTTCCTCATCTGCCTTTCAGCGTCGAGGGGAGATATAATTTGCGGTCTTTTGCTCTTCTTTTCGCCTCTGCTGATGTTCTGTTTCTTAGTGCTTCTAATATTCCATCGATACATCTTTTTCGTGGTCGACCCTTGGGTCTGGAATTCTCACAACATTTATTGAAGGCTCGTTGTGTTGTGTTTTGATCGTTCTGCCTTGTCACGTGGCCAAACCATTTTATCTGTTGTTTCCTTATATATTCTATGGCGGGGGCTATTCCTAGCTTTTTTCTCAGTTCTTCATTTCTGATCTTATCTCTCAGACTGTTTCCTGTCACTCGTCTAACACATTTCATCTCTGTAGATGTTATTTTTCTTATTGTTCTTGCATCTCGGGTTCAAGTCTGGCATTGGTAGCACAACTTTATGATGAAGATTGTATTGTATAGTGCTCGTTTTGCCTCTAGAGTTATGTCCGTGTTGGACAATAGTGATGATAACTGTCAAATAATTTGACAAGCTTTGTTGCATCTTGATTCTATCTCTGCTTTTTGTGAATTATCGTTTGTCATTAAACTTCTTAAGTATTTGAATTCCTCTACTTGTTTTAGTTGCCTGCCTTCTATAGTTATGTTGATGTTCTGTTTTAGTTGCCTGCCTTCTATAGTTATGTTGATGTTCTGTTTTAGCTGCCTGCCCTCTATAGTTATGTTGATGTTCTGTTTTAGTTGCCTGCCCTCTATAGTTATGTTGATGTTCTGTTTTAGTTGCCTGCATTCTATAGTTATGTTGATGTTCTGTTTTAGTTGCCTGCCTTCTATAGTTATGTTGATGTTCTGTTTTAGTTGCTTGCCTTCTATAGTTATGTTGATGTTCTGTTTATTTCTGGCGACATTCGTGACTTCTCTTTGGTTGATGTTGATAGAACAAGGAACAGATATTGGAACAACTTTCAATTCTATGAAAGAAGAATAAAAGTGCAGAGCTGAAGCAATGGGTTGTGTAGATTATAGATTGTACCAGAGCCCTGATGGTCAGAAGGTCAATTATTCCAGCCGTAACACTTTTTAGTTTTGGCTTCATCTGAGTTTTTCACTTAATGTCGACCCGGATGTTTCCTTACAACTTTCACACTAATGAACGTTTCTTACAACTTTCAAACTAATGAACGTTTCTTACAACTTTCAAACTAATTAACGTTTCTTACAATTTTCAAAATAATGAACTGTTCATACAACTTTCAAACTAATGAACTTTTCTTACAACTTTCAAACTAATGAACTTTTCTTACAACTTTCAAACTAATGAACTTTTCTTACAACTTTCAAACTAATGAACTTTTCTTACAACTTTCAAACTAATGAACGTTTCTTACAACTTTCAAACTAATGAACGTTTCTTACAACTTTCAAATTAATGAACGTTTTTTACAACTTTCAAATTAATTAACATTTCTTACAACTTTCAAACTAATGAACGTTTCTGACAACTTTCAAACTAATGAACGTTTCTTACAACTTTCAAACTAATGAACGTTTCTTACAACTTTCAAACTAATGAACGTTTCTGACAACTTTCAAACTAATGAACGTTTCTGACAACTTTCAAACTAATGAACTTTTCTTAGAACTGTCAAGCTAATGAACGTTTCTTACAACTTTCAAACTAATTAACGTTTCTGACAACTTTCAAACTAATGAATGTTTCTTACAACTTTCAAACAATTGACTGAGATTGATAAACTGTATTATATAATTAAAAAAAAAGATCCAGTCACATCACATTCAAGCACTATGCCTGCAACAAAAATGATTCAGCTGTTGTTGATATGCACTCTTGCTGACTTACTATATTACATTCCTTTAAGCTGTCGAAAAAAATCGTCTCTCTGTTTTCTTCTATTTTTCATCATCAGCATCATCATATGGGGCCTTCTCCGCAACGAAGGTTGGCTACCATGGATCGCCATTCTATTCTGTTTCTTGCTTTGATGGTGCAGGCTGTCATAGATTGACCTGACCATCTTTTGATGTTACTCGTCCATGTTAGTCTTGGTCTGCCTTTGCCTCTTTTACCTTGTATTTTTCCTTCCAATATTACTATTAGTATGCTGTTGTGTCTTTTAACATGCCCCAAAAATTTCATTTTCCATTTTTACAATTTATTTTTATTTTAATTTATCTTGCCACAGTATGTTTCAGATCTCCCTTAATCCATCAATGATAATAGATGATCGTTTTTATTATTATGTATGTATGTAAAGAGATCATTTTTTAGCCTTTGCTCCTTTCACTTGTTAGCTGTGCTTGTCATTCTACACATCTCCTGATTGCACCTCAATTTCCTAAATTAACATTAAAAATAATGTGCTATCTGACATTGTGTACTTCCAATCCTGGTCACTCCAAACAGAAACTACAAACGGGTCTTGAGCGCTTCCCGCAGACTATAGCTCATCATCCATTGTGACATCACAAGTATATTATCTTCAGGTACAGCACTCACAACATCTACTGGTAGTCGATGTTTTAGGTTTTCATGAACTAGCACCACCACTCGTGAAGGGTTGGCCGGTGACTGGGCATAGACAGCAGACCTGAGAGTAAACATTGACCACTTGTCGTCAAACAGAAATTTATCGTTGCACACAAGGATGGTTCTCCAACTGGCGTTGATGGCATCCATAATACTGCTTGCCACGTTACACGAAGGATCCATATCACGATCGGAAACATAAGTTGTCAAATGTAATTCGTCTTCTATAAATTTACGCAACACCAAACACGGAAAATAATAATCCTTATCAGCATAACCGATGAAAACTCCAATGTTATAATCTTCCCGCCTCTTCTGCTTATATCCAATAACTAACTCCAATAACTTTGTCCACAAAAATGTTTTGTTCTTCCAAATAACAAAAACAGATAAGAATCCAATGCCCATGCTGAACAATAAAATCAGGGCCAATGATAAGAATATCTCACCCCAACATTTGCGCCAAAATTCTTCAAGGTCGTCAGTTATACTCCAGAAGGAAAGGTCTCCTTTGTTATTGATACACGTGAAGTTATGTACTTTATCGAGGCGGACATGAGTGATTGCTAACCATTGAAGAAACTTAAAACTGTAACACTCACAAGAAAGAACATTCCCTGATATAAGCAAGTCAAACCCTCCAGGCTGATTGGCCAGCTGGTCGAGCTCAACTCTTTCGATTGGCTCAAGGGAAGGTAAAGAGTTTTCCCGCAAGTCCAACATCTTGAGATTCGGTGTATCTTTTAAGTTGAATGGAATATTTTTGAATCGGTTCTTTGACAAGTCGAGCTGCTCCAACATTTTGTTTGAGGCGAATGTTCCAGGTTGTAAAGAGTACAACAAGTTGGAGGAGAGGTCGAGTCGTTTTAATTTATTCAGGTTCTGCATAATTCTAGCGCTTTTGTGAGCAAAGAAATCTGTACTTAGTCGACAGTTGGATAAATCCAGCTCTGAAAGACTACACATTCCATCAAAAAAATATTCAGCCAAGTTGGAGAGGTCATTTCCAGATAACTTAAATATTTGTAACGAATCTAAACCTGTAATATTACCCGTAAAGTTCTGTAGAATATTGTCTGTAGTGTCCAAAGAAACCAAATTATTTAAGCCAACAAGAACAATATTTGAACTTAGCCCTGATCTACTTATGAGTCTGCTGATTTGCAAATGTTTCAATGAGTTGGAGAAATAAAATGTAAAGTATCTGGACAAATTGTCACCTTTAAGTAGCTTGTTGTACGAACATGAAAACGACCCTTTTGGTTCTAATGTAAGTTGTTTAGTTTCTACACTGGGAACGTCCACACCTGTATTTGTATTCTTTTTCTGGAGTAACGTATGCTCTATATTTCTACGGATATCTCTATTTTCATGTTTAATGGGCTGGCCATATATCGACAATGTATCAACTTCGCACGCTGTTGTTAATAATTTGAGTTCTGAAGAAATATCAGATCCATGGGTGTTGTTTCCGTGGTTAGTAAATGACTCCTTCTCATAGCAGGTTCTAAATGCACTTTGTATATTTACAGTTTCAATACTTTTTAATTTTAATACAAAGAAAAAGGATAGTCTACTTCCTGTAATCGGGTTACCAGAAAGATCTAAGTTTCTCAAACAATCTTTCAATAACAAACTAGCGAATGCATTCTCTTCTATAACGAAAATGTAACTAGACTTTAAAGAGAAATCTCTAACACAAATTTGTAACAAATATTTTGTTTTTTCTGAATTCAGTGTTCCTTCGTTGTGAATCAAGCTGCTGTAACCCTCGTTTCGACCTACAGACACTCGATAATAGAAAATAGAGGTAATGTTTCCGCCTATTAACGGTTTAAGAATATGCAGTGATTTTGTTATCCCGATATAAGATCTGACAAATGTGAAGTTGTCCAGATCATGCAGTGACTGGAGAGCCGTGTCTGAGAAGTTGACCATGGATGGAACATCTTCAACGATTAATTCTGTTATGTGTTCAATATTCTCAAAACTTTCTTCATTCAGAATTTGGACATTTCCAGACAAGGCTAGTTTTGTTAAGTTTGAGAGCTCTTTTCCTAAAGAGAAAGTTTGGTCATTAGCGTCGATGGTTAAAAAGTTTAGGTTCTTGAGATGTGTAAACAAATTGTCTGGGAGATTACTGTTCTCTTTATTATACCGAAGTCGAAGGTCCGTCAGACTAACAAGAGGATCAAACACTCCTGTAGGATACGAGGTTAAGCGATTATGCTCAAGATTGAGGATCTCCAAGTGTTCTAGCCCTCTAAAAGAGTCTTGCTGAATTTGTTTTATATTGTTTGTGGATAAACTGAGTACTCTAAGGTCATTCAAATGTATGAAGGTGGCATTTTCTATGACTTCCACATCATTGTTGTCTAGCAAGATAATGGTGGTGTTTCTTGGAAACCACGTTGATTCAACTTTAGTCAGAGACCGCCCTATACAGTTCACTATTGTGTTCTTAGAGCAGTATTGTATGGAACATGGAAGTGAGTAGGGTATTACTTCAAGTCTAGAAACAGCCGTCGCATGAGCAGTGTCAATGACGTTATTGTCTTCTAGCAATATCGAACGATGATAATCGCTGACCTGCCGAGAAGTATTTAATTCGTTCCAGCTGTGTGGTATTGTTGTATATTTGGAATCAAAAATAGGTGACTTTTGATCCTGTACAAGAAGAGAAGAACGCTGTGAATTGAAATGCTGATCTTGTCCATACCTTGGAGACTCTTGGCTTTCTTGGCTCATTTCACACAAATATTGACGTCCATTGAATACAATCACTGACAGAAGAAGTAGAACAGTTATACCTCCTGGACACATTGCGATAATTATCAGCAAAAATTATTTCCTAATTTTCAAATTAACAGTCATCTATACATGGTATTAACACTAGAACACTTATTGAAAAAAAAATATTCCAATACACTTAGCAACACTCATTAAATCAAGAATGTCTTAGCAGGCAACACAACAGTAACTGAATCCTGAACAGAGAAATGTGACAAAGCTTGTAGCAATCGACGAAAACCAAGCAGCAAGGAAAGAAGCAGCTCTTGTGTAACTATTGGCGGCTTTTGGATCACTTGATAACAGCTAGACAGGCCCTGCGTCACAATTATTTACGGGCAGGAGATTACGATAGTTAAACCTTGTCCCAAAAAGATGTGGTGAAATAAAGTTGGGTGTGTCAAGTTATAAGACATTGATATTACATTGTCGCTGCAAACAATAATAAAAGAAAAAAGTAATACAAGAACACTCGACATGGTGAGCTAAATGTAAAAGGAAATTGTAAAACATGGTGTTATGCGCAGTCATGCTTAGCGTTGTGCATGCCTTTATCTTTTACTACTCGTGGTTTGTAAATGTAGTTTATATACTATATATACTTTGTGTTTGCATATCTATGTTAGTCATATCTCATATCTTTGTGTGCATGTCTATGTTAGTCATGTGTCATATCTTTGTGTGTATGTCTGTGTTAGTCATATCTCATATCTTGATGTGTCTCAGTGTTAGTCATGCCTTGTATCACTGTGTGCATGTCTGTGTTAGTCACATCTCATATCTTTGTGTGTGCATGTCTGTGTTAGTCACCTCTAGTGACTCGGGCAGATGGTTCTCGTCAACCTGGGAGGGCCGACCATCTAAGGACAGAATCCCCCTATAGAAAAGACAAACTGCTGCCTTGCAGGAAGATTGGTGACAATCAAAGGCTAAGGAAAGCAAACCTGAATAAAATGCTGGCTGAAATCGGATGCACTGGGCCACTGGCGCAGAACACAGTGCAAAGTTTTAACAGGTGTTCAATCAGAGTGGATCTGGCAGACTCTAATTGTGATGTTCTGTCTGTGGGGCGATCAACAAACTTAACCTGACAGCTAACTTCATGTGAGAGTCTGGAATCCTACTCTGATGGAGTCCTGATCGCAGACAGAGAGAGAGAGAGAGATACTAGATATTTCGGTAGCACATTGTTGCTATTTACATCTGGCTGCTCAAATTTATATCTTGTAAATTGTTACTTTGAGAAAAATATCTACTGAATTTCTTGTTTATTTCAATCATACACATGGAGTGAGTTCTAACGAACCAAAGCTTACCAAAACCTGATTCTGGCATTGCTTCTTTGATATCCCATTAAAATGGTCCCCTGTGACCACTGAAATTGTGATCAATGAAGGAATGTAAAACCCAATCTCAGAAATAATCGGATATGTTTGGTCGAAAGTAATAGATATTTACTAAAAGACGCAACACAATGCCGACAACATTTTTCTTGGAATGAATGCCGATGAAGAGGAATTAATACACTGAGAGACACTACCTCTATATTTATGGAATAGATAAGCGTGTTTTATTAAATCATTTACTTGTATATCGGCTATCATACATTGATGCCAAGGTTGTAAAGCGAGGCATAACGTCTTGTTGCTCAATAAGTAATCTTCATTCATTTTGCCATGGCTTTATTATAGTTTATTTTTTATGTCTTCCTCCTTCTTGACTTTCAATGCTAATATCATCGTTTGTTTGTTTGTTTTTTCTACATCAAGAACATGATGTGTCAGTTATTATTATTTTTTTCTCGTGAAATATAATATCTTTCAACCAAACTTGAGTTTATGCGGTACACATTCGTCATGTAACTCACGAAGAGGTTATCGTCTGTAGAATTAGTACCACCGTTCTCATCCTGTGGGTGGCAAATAACCAATTATTACTCATGTTTATTTATTTACTTTGTTGAGAGTCACAAATGGTTTTATTTATTTGTTTTCTGTGGGGTTTTATTTGCGTTCGCCAGCTTTTTTACCTCTGACGAAGTCACTAGTTTTAGGAACTGAATTGTGTTTGTTAATCCGTTGCGTGTTAATAAGACGTGTGCACAGGGGTCCATCGCCGCACAGGCAGATAACACCGTCTTCGGAGGTACTCACATTTTCGTCCGTCCATGATAATTTATAATCAGCGCATTAACCACACACTCATCAAGACTCCCCTAGAATGTTAGCAAGCAGCTTTTATTGTTATTTCCCATGTGCTACGTTCGTCCTCAAGTTTTTTTCCCCAGTTTCTAATCACTGATGGTCAGTTACTCGTGGATTCATAGTTTTCTGTTCTGATATTATTTCCTCTCTTAAGTTCGTATATTTTTCATGGCATTAAAATTGTTGTATTATCTATCTTCCATTTTTTTTTCCTTTTTGGGTAAGTTTCTTGTATACTTTATTCATTATGCATTGCCATTTAGTCGTAATTTTTTTTTTCATCTGGATTTTCTCTTCTGTACTGCTCAATTCCTGTCTGCCAACTTTTAATATTTGTTATTTGCTTGTATTGTATAAGTATCTTTAACATCCGATTATGAATTAAAGCTGTTATGTCAAGTGGTATTGTTGGTGAATTAGTCTTATGCTTTTTTTTTTTTTCATTCTACTTTTCACTTTTTCTTCTTTTACGTGTGCTTTTTCTGTTTCCCTAATCGAACTTTCTCACTCTTTCGCTCTCTCTCTCTCTCTCTCTCTCTCTCTCTCTCTCTCTCTCATATTTCTTTTTTATTATCGCGGGTTCTTTTTTTTGTTCCTTCTCGAATTATTATAAAGGAAAAGAAAAATAACGGAGAAGCGTGGAAAGAGAGAGAGAGGAAGAGAGAGTGAGTGAGTGAGAAAGTGTTTAAGCATATTTGGAAGAATCCAAAATTATTTTTGTGCGTGTGTGTGTGTGTGTGTGTGTGTGTGTGTGTGTGTGTGTGTGAGTGTGTGTGAGTGTGTGTGAGTGTGTGAGTGTGTGTGTGTGTGTGCGTGCGTGCGTGCGTGCGTGCGTGCGTGTGTGTGTGTGTGTGTGTGTGTGTGTGTGTGTGTGTGTGTGTGTGTACTGTATTTTTTCAAGACAATAAGTTAAATGGCATATTTATAAATTTATTAATGTTTAAGATATTATAATCATCATCATGTGCCTATCGGTTGGCTCTGGCGATCATGTCCTTTCACAATCTTCTATCTCAAATGCATCGTATCAGTTCTGTTGTTGACTGTTTTCCATGCAATGACACCAAGCTATATGATATTTTCTCTCTTTCTCGTCCGCGATCTTTCTTTCCTTGTATTTTGCCTGTTGTAACCATATATACCAACTTTCCTCTTCTCATGATGTGCCCGAAAAATATTCATTGTTTCTTTCTGTTTTTTTTTTTTTTTTTGAGCTGCCAAGATATTATAATACAAATTAAAACAAAGCTATCCCATTAATATTTCAATTAATAATAGAAATGAGATTGATAATTTCGTAACAAATGTGGTTTCATAATATAAACATGTTCAATTTTTTGTATTCTTCCTGGGTTAAAATCCTGAGAATAGTTCGATAACATAAAGGAGAGTTCACAACCTTTAGCAAACGTGAGTAGTATACAATGTTGTATTTGAGTCGAATTGTGGTGCTAAATTAACAAAGATATATAGTGTGGTGCGCGGTGCGCCAAATGTACACGAGAATCAAGGGGAGTTAACCATGACGGCTCGTGTCGGGATGTTGACCTCTAGTCCCGGTGACCCGGAAGTGACCTGTTTATGTCTGCGTTGCCTGTCTGAGTTTGTGTGAAGATCTTGTCAGAGACGCGGCGGGCGGTGTGTTGACCTCTAGTCCCGGTGACCCTGGAAGTGACCTGTTTATCTCTGCTTTGTGCTGACCTTGGCGTTCTTCATGTACTTGCTCGATAGGGATAGGTTAGTAGATTATACAACATCAATGAAAAACGATCAATATAAAACAGAAGACAAGGATATATTTTAATCTTTTATTATCTCAATAGGTGTATAACATACAGTGGGTATTATATAAAATTACAAAAATATTTAGTACACTGAGTAAATATATAGTACAAGGATAACATTTATTTATAGCTATGTAGTTGGGTGTCTGCTTAGCTCTATGTCATAAATGAAGCATAAGGGTGAAACAGTTAGAGATCGTTGGTCAGTCTAAGCTGGTAGTGTACATATGTTCCTCGGTGTTAGTGGTTCGCTATCTCTCTCTCTCTCTATCTCTCTCTCTCGCTCTCGATCATTCTCTCTCCCTCTCCATCTCTCTCTCTATCTCTCTCTTTCACAAGACTTCTCTCTCACTCCTAGACGTCTCTCCTACCATGCCAACTTTCATCTCTCTCTCTCTCTCTCTCTCTCTCTCTCTCCTAACATTCCACCCTCCATCGTACATGTAGCTTCCGTCATAGACTTCCCTCCATTGTAACATTTATTCATTCTCTCCATTTAAACCCATTAGCTCTACTTAGCTCCTCTAAATTTCTCTCTCTCTCTCTCTCTCTCTCTCTCTCTACTATTCCAGCCTAGATTTCCCTCCATTGAAACACTTACTCATTCTCTCCATTTATCCCTATCATCTCGCCTTCCTTCTCTCTCTCTCTCTCTCTCTCTTTCTCCCCTATCCTCTCTTAGACTTCTAACCTATCAGTCCACCCTCCGCCTCTCCCTTTACCTCCCCCACCCTCCCTCATATTTTTTTTTTAGCGTCCAGCCTATTGTAACACTTGATTATTCTCGCCATTTATACCTAGCATCTCGCCTTCTTTCTCATATGCTTCTCTCTCTCGCTCTCTCTCTTCTAACCCCTACTAGACTTCTCTCCTACCATTCTACCTTTCTTCCCCCCCTCTCTCTCTATCTCTTTACCTCTCCTAGCGTTCAGCCTTCATTCGTATTTTTACCTTACCGCCAGCGTAACACATTAATAACATTGAATATCAATTACAAAAAGACTTGAAATATCTACTTTTTAAAGAAACAATAAGATAAACATATGAAAAACGAAGGAATAATACACTCGACAAGGCTTAACATACGTACTTTATACACATCACCATTAATACAACTGAAATTCCTTTAATGATAACCTATCACATCGTTATGAGCTAAGAGAAAAGCAGAAAAAAAAATTCAACTTACACCGTAAAATATTCCACTACAACACAGACCGCTAGATTGAACAGTACTATGAAAATAAACGTCCGTGAATCAAGCGCGCTTATAACACGAAGTCTCACATCCGACTAGTTTAATCTGGTAAATAAAAGTTAGGAGACAAGGGCAGAAACCTAGGAGGCAAGGGCAGAAACCTAGGAGGCAAGGACAGAAACCTAGGAGGCAAGGACAGAAACCTAAGAGGCAAGGGCAGAAACCAAGGAGGGAAGGTCAGAAACCTAGGAGGCAAGGTCAGAAACCTAGGAGGCAAGGTCAGAAACCTAGGAGGCAAGGTCAGAAACCTAGGAGGCAAGGTCAGAAACCTAGGAGGCAAGGGCAGAAACCTAGGAGGCAAGGACAGAAACCTAGGAGGCATGGTCAGAAACCTAGGAGGCAAGGTCAGAAACTAGGATGCAAGGGTAGAAACCTAAGAGGCAAGGGCAGAAACCAAGGAGGGAAGGTCAGAAACCTAGGAGGCAAGGTCAGAAACCTAGGAGGCAAGATCAGAAACCTAAGAGGCAAGGGCGGAAACCTAAGAGGCAAGGTCAGAAACCTAGGAGGCAAGGGCAGAAACCTAGGAGGCAAGGGCAGAAACCTAAGAGGCAAGGGCAGAAACCTAAGAGGCAAAGACAGAAACCTAGGAGGCAAGGTCAGAAACCTAGGAGGCAAGGGCAGAAACCTAGGAGGCAAGGGCAGAAACCTAGGAAGCAAGGGCTGAAAACAAGGAGGGAAGGTCATAAATCTAGGAAGCTGTGTTAGAAAACAAGGAGGGAAGGTCAGAAAGGACACACCATTAATACAACTGAAATTCCTTCAATGATAACCTATCACATCGTTATGAGATAAGAGAAAAACAGAAGAAAAAAAATTCAACTTACACCGTAAAATATTCCACTACAACACAGACCGCTAGACTGAACAGTACTATGAAAATAAACTTCCGTGAATCAAGCGCGCTTATAACACGAAGTCTCACATCCGACTAGTTTAATCTGGTAAATAAAGTTGGACGACACTATTCCACCCTCGACTAACATCTAGGTTAACCAATCAGAGAGAGGATTTCTATCGGACACCCACCAACGAAATGACTGACCTCTGGATTAACTAATCAGAGAAAAATATTACTGTTATCGTGATAACTGACCTCATTTTCAACTTGGAGTGCTGTCGAGTCTGACGCGTGGGTTACTTTAAATCGAGTCGGCCCTGATACAATCCACCTAGCGGGTCAATGATGGGAGGAAATAATACAAGTGACGGGTTACTTGAACGCGTTTTGACCCCTGATGCAATACCAGGAGTTCCATGACAGTCATAAATAGTTGGATACAACGAGCAGGAAGTTATATTCAAGGTCCAAAAAGAGTGGCCAAATCACTAACATTTTACCTCCAGAACACAACAATTTAGGCTCATACTAAAAAAGTCGACCTAAAAATCCCAAAAAAGCTACTCACATAGTCATAATAGTTAGACACAACGAGTAGAAAGTTATATTCAAGGTCCAAAAAACGTTATTTTAGACACCCCCATAGCAGAAAGGCACTTATAACTCACTTTCGAAATTGTTACCCCATTACTATTTTTAGGGATACGCCCATAAAATCGGTAAAAATCGTAAATTTTCACTTTAGGCATACCGCCAAACTTTATTTTAGACATCCCCATTGCAAAAATTTACATAAAAAACCACTTTTAGGATTTTACCCCCTTAGCATTTTTGAGGGTTACGCCCATGAAATCGGTAAAAATCGTAAATTTTCACTCTAGGCATACCCCCAAACTTTATTTTAGACATCCCCATTGCAAAAATTTACATTAAAAAACCACTTTTAGGATTTTACCCCCTTAGCATTTTTGAGGGTTACGCCCATGAAATCGGTAAAAATCGTAAATTTTCACGCTAGGCATACCCCCAAACTTTATTTTAGACACCCCCATTGCAAAAATTTACATTAAAAACCACTTTTAGGATTTTACCCCCTTATCATTTTTTAGGGTTACGCCCATTAAATCGGTAAAAAATCGTAATTTTAGCACGTAGGCTTACCTAAAACTTTATTTTAGACATCCCCACACCAAAAATTTACTTAAAAATCACTTTTGAAATTGTTACCCCCCTTACCATTTTTGAGGGTTACGCCCATGGAATCGATAAAAATCGTAAATTTAGCACATAGGCTTACCTAAAACTTTATTTTAGACATCCCCACACCAAAAATTAACATAAAAATCACTTTTGAAATTGTTACCCCCTTAAAATTTTTTAGGGTTACGCCCCTGAAATCGATAAAAATTGAAATATAACCTCAAGGAATACCTCCCACATACTTTTTGACACCCCTACATATCAAACTCCCACAAAAAAACAACAAAAAGCTAGTAGTAGTAGTGGCTGTGAACATACACTAACATACTACTTCTCGTGCGTTTTTGGTGCAGTTTCGTGCAAAGTCGGTGCCAAATCTATTGTCTTTCGGTGCATGTTATTCCACTTTTGGGATGGGTTCACAGCCACTACTACTACTAGCTTTTTGTTGTTTTTTTGTTGGAGTTTGATATGTAGGGGTGTAAAAAATTATGTGGGAGGTATTCCTTGAGGTTATATTTCAATTTTTTATCGATTTCAGGGGCGTAACCCTCAAAAATTTTAAGGGGGGGTAACAATTTCAAAAGTGATTTTTAAGTTAATTTTTGGTGTGGGGATGTCTAAAATAAAGTTTTAGGTAAGCCTATGTGCTAAATTTACGATTTTTATCGATTCCATGGGCGTAACCCTAAAAAATGGTAAGGGGGTAACAATTTCAAAAGTGATTTTTAAGTAAATTTTTGGTGTGGGGATGTCTAAAATAAAGTTTTAGGTAAGCCTACGTGCTAAAATTACGATTTTTTACCGATTTAATGGGCGTAACCCTAAAAAATGATAAGAGGGTAAAATCCTAAAAGTGGTTTTTAATGTAAATTTTTGCAATGGGGGTGTCTAAAATAAAGTTTGGGGGTATGCCTAGCGTGAAAATTTACGATTTTTACCGATTTCATGGGCGTAACCCTCAAAAATGCTAAGTTGGTAAAATCCTAAAAGTGGTTTTTTTATGTAAATTTTTGCAATGGGGATGTCTAAAATAAAGTTAGGGGGTATGCCTAGAGTGAAAATTTACGATTTTTACCGATTTCATGGGCGTAACCCTCAAAAATGCTAAGGGGGTAAAATCCTAAAAGTGGTTTTTTTATGTAAATTTTTGCAATGGGGATGTCTAAAATAAAGTTTGGGGGTATGCCTAGAGTGAAAATTTACGATTTTTACCGATTTTATGGGCGTATCCCTAAAAATAGTAAGGGGGTAACAATTTCGAAAGTGAGTTATAAGTACCTTTTTGCTATGGGGATGTCTAAAATAACGTTTTTTGGACCTTGAATATAACTTTCTACTCGTTGTGTCTAACTATTATGACTATGTGAGTAGCTTTTTTTGGGATTTTTAGGTCGACTTTTTTAGTTTGAGCCTAAATTGTTGTGTTCTGGAGGTAAAATGTTAGTGATTTGGCCACTCTTTTTGGACCTTGAATATAACTTCCTGCTCGTTGTATCCAACTATTTATGACTGTCATGGAACTCCTGGTATTGCATCAGGGGTCAAAACGCGTTCAAGTAACCCGTCACTTGTATTATTTCCTCCCATCATTGACCCGCTAGGTGGATTGTATCAGGGCCGACTCGATTTAAAGTAACCCACGCGTCAGACTCGACAGCACTCCAAGTTGAAAATGAGGTCAGTTATCACGATAACAGTAATATTTTTCTCTGATTAGTTAATCCAGAGGTCAGTCATTTCGTTGGTGGGTGTCCGATAGAAATCCTCTCTCTGATTGGTTAACCTAGATGTTAGTCGAGGGTGGAATAGTGTCGTCCAACTTTATTTACCAGATTAAACTAGTCGGATGTGAGACTTCGTGTTATAAGCGCGCTTGATTCACGGAAGTTTATTTTCATAGTACTGTTCAGTCTAGCGGTCTGTGTTGTAGTGGAATATTTTACGGTGTAAGTTGAATTTTTTTTCTTCTGTTTTTCTCTTATCTCATAACGATGTGATAGGTTATCATTAAAGGAATTTCAGTTGTATTAATGGTGTGTCCTTTCTGACCTTCCCTCCTTGTTTTCTAACACAGCTTCCTAGATTTATGACCTTCCCTCCTTGTTTTCAGCCCTTGCTTCCTAGGTTTCTGCCCTTGCCTCCTAGGTTTCTGCCCTTGCCTCCTAGGTTTCTGACCTTGCCTCCTAGGTTTCTGTCTTTGCCTCTTAGGTTTCTGCCCTTGCCTCTTAGGTTTCTGCCCTTGCCTCCTAGGTTTCTGCCCTTGCCTCCTAGGTTTCTGACCTTGCCTCTTAGGTTTCCGCCCTTGCCTCTTAGGTTTCTGATCTTGCCTCCTAGGTTTCTGACCTTGCCTCCTAGGTTTCTGACCTTCCCTCCTTGGTTTCTGCCCTTGCCTCTTTGGTTTCTACCCTTGCCTCCTTGGTTTCTGACCTTGCCTCCTAGGTTTCTGACCATGCCTCCTAGGTTTCTGTCCTTGCCTCCTAGGTTTCTGCCCTTGCCTCCTAGGTTTCTGACCTTGCCTCCTAGGTTTCTGACCTTGCCTCCTAGGTTTCTGACCTTGCCTCCTAGGTTTCTGACCTTCCCTCCTTGGTTTCTGCCCTTGCCTCTTAGGTTTCTGTCCTTGCCTCCTAGGTTTCTGTCCTTGCCTCCTAGGTTTCTGCCCTTGCCTCCTAGGTTTCTGCCCTTGTCTCCTAACTTTTATTTACCAGATTAAACTAGTCGGATGTGAGACTTCGTGTTATAAGCGCGCTTGATTCACGGACGTTTATTTTCATAGTACTGTTCAGTCTAGCGGTCTGTGTTGTAGTGGAATATTTTACGGTGTAAGTTTAATTTTTTTTATTCTGTTTTTCTCTTAGCTCATAACGATGTGATAGGTTATCATTAAAGGAATTTCAGTTGTATTAATGGTGATGTGTATAAAGTACGTATGTTAAGCCTTGTCGAGTGTATTATTCCTTCGTTTTCATATGTTTATCTTATTGTTTCTTTAAAAAGTAGATATTTCAAGTCTTTTTGTAATTGATATTCAATGTTATTAATGTGTTACGCTGGCGGTAAGGTAAAAATACGAATGAAGGCTGAACGCTAGGAGAGGTAAAGAGATAGAGAGAGAGGGGGGAAGAAAGGTAGAATGGTAGGAGAGAAGTCTAGTAGGGGTTAGAAGAGAGAGAGCGAGAGAGAGAAGCATATGAGAAAGAAGGCGAGATGCTAGGTATAAATGGCGAGAATAATCAAGTGTTACAATAGGCTGGACGCTAAAAAAAAAAATATGAGGGAGGGTGGGGGAGGTAAAGGGAGAGGCGGAGGGTGGACTGATAGGTTAGAAGTCTAAGAGAGGATAGGGGAGAAAGAGAGAGAGAGAGAGAAGGAAGGCGAGATGATAGGGATAAATGGAGAGAATGAGTAAGTGTTTCAATGGAGGGAAATCTAGGCTGGAATAGTAGAGAGAGAGAGAGAGAGAGAGAGAGAAATTTAGAGGAGCTAAGTAGAGCTAATGGGTTTAAATGGAGAGAATGAATAAATGTTACAATGGAGGGAAGTCTATGACGGAAGCTAAATGTACGATGGAGGGTGGAATGTTAGGAGAGAGAGAGAGAGAGAGAGAGAGAGAGAGAGAGAGAGAGGATGAAAGTTGGCATGGTAGGAGAGACGTCTAGGAGTGAGAGAGAAGTCTTGTGAAAGAGAGAGATATCGAGAGAGAGATGGAGAGGGAGAGAGAATGATCGAGAGCGAGAGAGAGAGATAGAGAGAGAGAGAGATAGCGAACCACTAACACCGAGGAACATATGTACACTACCAGCTTAGACTGACCAACGATCTCTAACTGTTTCACCCTTATGCTTCATTTATGACATAGAGCTAAGCAGACACCCAACTACATAGCTATAAATAAATGTTATCCTTGTACTATATATTTACTCAGTGTACTAAATATTTTTGTAATTTTATATAATACCCACTGTATGTTATACACCTATTGAGATAATAAAAGATTAAAATATATCCTTGTCTTCTGTTTTATATTGATCGTTTTTTATTGATGTTGTATAATCTACTAACCTATCCCTATCGAGCAAGTACATGAAGAACGCCAAGGTCAGCACAAAGCAGAGATAAACAGGTCACTTCCAGGGTCACCGGGACTAGAGGTCAACACACCGCCCGCCGCGTCTCTGACAAGATCTTCACACAAACTCAGACAGGCAACGCAGACATAAACAGGTCACTTCCGGGTCACCGGGACTAGAGGTCAACATCCCGACTCGAGCCGTCATGGTTAACTCCCCTTGATTCTCGTGTACATTTGGCGCACCGCGCACCACACTATATATCTTTGTTAATTTAGCACCACAATTCGACTCAAATACAACATTGCATACTACTAACGTGCACGGGTGAATGCAAAGAGAGCAATTTTGGAGTTAAACTGAGTCTCACATGGTACCGGGAGAACAAAATTGACAATCACGAAGATACAGACTTTCATTAATGGATGCTTACGCAGAATAAAAGGATGGAAATGGCAGGACAAAATCACTAACATAGAATTATGGAGATGTACCAGTGAAACATCAGTGGATAAAGAGATACAGCGAAGACGATGGCGCAGGATATCACACACACTACGGAAACCAACTGAGAGTATTACACAACAGGCCCTTTTTTTAAATCCCATGGGGAAAAGACAAAGAGGAAGGCCAAGGAATTCTTGGAGAAGACAGATAGAAGCAGAGGTGAAGATGATGGGGAAGACATGGAATGATCTTAAAAGAATGGAAAAAAACAGAACGACTTGGAAAGTGTTTGTTGAAGACATATGCTCCACTGGGAGCTAAAAAAAGGTAGAGAGAGAAAGAGAGAGAGAGATCGGTGAATTAATGATTAGTGGAAGAGGGGGACAATAACTACAATCAGTATGGACTGAAAGGGAAATGTATGTTGGGAGTGACCATTCTAAATCAGGGGTGACCAACTAGTCGATCTTTCTGTGAGAATAAAAGTGTTTTCTGGTAAAATTTGAAAGAGTTACAACCCTTGACTGCCGCAAAGGTACGAAAGTAAGTCTCTCACTGCATGCATTGTGAGAGGTTTCACCTTATGTCTTTTGGCGTGTGCTGAGACTGCTATGATGGGGACTACAGCTACCTTTCTTTGTTTGGGAGATGAGATAGTCATTCGGATGATTCCATTGGCACGGGCGGTCGAGTAATTATGGATTTTAATTGGTTTCCAGTGATACCTGGGCCTTCCATAACCATAACCATTATTTTAAGTTTATTTAAGACCCCGTCACGTCAAGTGGCGTATAGGGAATATGGTGTTAGTGACCATAAATTTTACAGACCTTCAACACATGATTTTTGGAGTAATTTGGTCGGTATTACGCCCGTGTCGTTTTATTTTCCAAGAAAAATACGGTACCCATTTAAGGCTGGATGAACCCGCAAGCCGTCGATTGGGATCGAACCTTACCCCTTGTCCTTTGTAGTCCAGTTCACTAACCACTAAGCTATCGCGGCTCCCAATCATAACCGTAACCATTGTGAAATGGGCGGGGAAGAGGCGTGAAGCTACCTATGACTTCCAGTTTTAACAAATGTGTTACATTTCCGGCGTTTATCTGTCGGTTTTGTTCAATGATTTGTTGCGAATGTACATTGATTGTGCTTATTTTCTTGAACTATCCTATTGTCAAGCATTGACCAATCACACAACTATCACGTTTATGCCGTTGATACACAACAAATGACAAAAACATCTTCATCAGTATGTGCCATACCGGTTGGCGTAGGCGATAATGTTCTTCCACAATTCTCTATCTACAGTGTATCGTATAAATTGTGTTTTTACTTTTTTTCAGTGCCATGACACCAAGCTGTCTAGTATCTTCTTTTTTTTCCCTCTATTTTGCCAGTTGTAACCAAGTATTCCAACTTTTTTTCTTTTCACATGATGTGCCAAAGAAATGTTTATTGTTTTTTCTGATGTTTTTTTCAGGAGCTCCTTTTTTGTTTTGGCCTGTTTGAGAATTTTCTCGTTGCTTTCTAGCTGTCCAGGGAACTATCATTAATCTCCTTATAAATTCCATCCCTGTGGCCTCTAATCGTCTTTTCATTTGTTTATCAACTATCCATGATTCGCTTTAATAGTTCAGAATTGGCTCCATATAGTACCGATTTGCTCCCTTTCTTCCTTCTATTGACACAGACTTGTTGCACAAGATAATTTTTTTTAAAGCGTTTTTGGTCTGAGTTATTCTGCTTTTATGTATGTTTTGCATCTTCCGCCACATGTTATTTGTTAACGGGGTAGTGGTATCACCTACAAAAGGAGGAGTAAGACGTCCCCATTCCTCAGCTAGTCTATGGGACACCCTTGGACAAGGTTGAGTACCCGTTTAGCGCCTCTCCCCCACGTCAGTGTTACGTGAAAACAAAGGAGCAGGTGGTGGGTGATGTTGAGTGAACACTCGGCAGTTAGTGGCGAGTATGGTCCCCACTCCGTGCTGGCAGGCAGTGAAACTCACTTTTGTAGAGACAATGGCTGCGATCTCCGACTAGTGCAGCCACTGCCAAGAAGGTAAGGAGTGGTAACCTACCTTTTTATATTGCCGAGAATAATGGTGCCAAGCAGCATCAAGGTAAGTAGAATTCTCAAAGAGTTACACTCGATTACAGCTAGTTTGTATACGATAAATAAATCAATTTTTATTAAGAGAAATCTCAGTGACAACAGACAAATATAAAATTATACAGAAACACATCCATCTTATTATTGCTCGCAAAAATCCAAACCTTCTTCAATCCATCAAACGTGTAGTCGTTATTGGGTCATGAAGTAAAAAAACCCATGTAGTCGGTGGATAGTAGTTGATGGGTAAGGTATACTTTAATGAACTAACTTTTTGTCTTTCTGTGTATTTTATATGCAGATTAACATTCCAATATTTTTATATCATCATTTTTTACGATCTGTCTATTGCGATGACAATCATAGTTTTTTTTTTTCTCACAAGATTAGCAACTCACATGTTGTGATCTGTCTTTCACGGTTTTTGATAGACATCAATGCTGACGTTGATAACAGACTCATGGTCTAAATATACTGACCGGTTCTATTATTGACTCATATTAGCGACATACAGCAATCAAAAGTAATAGAAGGGAAGCAACCACTAAAATGTGGCCTATTTATTGAGATTGATCAGCTCAGATATTATTGTATGAAGTATTAGGTTATAAACAATACCACCTTTCTTAACGCTATTGTGACACAAGAATGCTCAATGAAGAGTTGACAAAATACATATGTTTATTTATTTTTTGTTTCACAAACAACATACTTCCGAGAAAATAAAAGAAGTACAATTTAATCACACACATGATGTTTCACATTCTGTCAATAAATAGTAAAGCAAACTCAAACAATTTTTTTGTAGTAAAATGAACATTTGAAAGCAATAATAAAGAGAAGAAACAGAGTTGTCGATATAAATATACGATTTTATGTTATTATGTTCGCGTTCAAAATATAAAAAAGTTTCCTTTTTTATTTAAGTGAAAGTTATACAGAATATAGGAAACATCACAGTGTGTTTTAACACAAGGTGGGATGGGTTGGACTGATCCATGCATATGAGTGCGTCCCGTCTTTCATTATGTTGTGAACACGATCTAGAACATAAGAAAAGAATAAAACAAAAGCTGTGCAGCAGGAAAGTCATAGAACAACACTGAAACGTTAGGCTCATGTTGTCATATTTATGGCTTACAAAAACCTATATTTACATCGTTATCTGTGGCGAAAAACAAGAGGTCACGTGTTAAAAAAAACCTTCGTAGTTGGAAATCGAAAAAAGAATTTTAAAAATGGTCGGGCAAACATAATAGGAAAATATCTAGCTGAAAAGTTAAAATGCTAGAAAACGATAGAAATGAGAGAATCTCTGAAGGAGAATATCTGCCTATATGGCAAGGGGCACCTTAACACACGGTGACGGTGTGACAAATTATATTCACGCAAAATTTAGTTCCTCGGGACATCGTTAGAGATATAATGCTGGTGAACGCAAACGAAAAGAACTTATACGAAGCACTGTAGATAGAAGATTGTGGAAGGGCATGATCGCCCACGCCAACCGGTATGGCACATGATGATGATGAACGCTAATACTGTTATCTTTCATTTACATCATTCATGGACCATGCCGAGAGGCTAACAGTTTCATGTTTCTCGATCAGACCTCGATCCTGAACGTTCTGGAACAGTTCCAACATCATATACAACAGGAGATACATGGTCGGCATCCTGTAAACAACTTGCTAGCATCTACATCATGGGGGAAGATAACAATGAGAGAACAAAAACAACAGAATTACATTTCTATTATTGTAATAATAATAACAATTGTCGACTAAATACATATTGTACATAATTGTATCAAAGAAGTTACAAAATTCATACAGTTTGGAAAAAATCATATTTTAATGTAACATAATACATAAACATGAATCTCTACTTCATCAGCGTTCACCCGGTAAGTCTAAGTGGTGACGTTATACCGCTAGTTTACGACAAGTACCTCAGTGTGTGAGTCTGTCCGCCTGATACATCCGTCATCGGCGTCATCATCATGTCCCATACCGGTTGGCGTAGGCAATCATGTCCCTCCACAATCTTCTATCTACAGTGCATCGTATCAGTTCTGTTGCTGACTGTTTTCCATGCCATGACACCAAGCTATCTAGAATTTTCTATCTTTGTCGTCCGCGGTCTCTCTTTCCTTTTATTTTGCCTGTTGTTACCAAGTTTTCCAACTTTCCTCTTCTCATGATGTGCCCGAAAAATGTTGATTGTTTCTTTCTGATGTTTTTATGAGCTCCCTTTTTGTATTGGCCTGTTTGAGAATTTCCTCATTGGTCATTTTGGCGTCATCGGCATCAATAGATTTTAAATTGTATAACAATTAGTCACAGACAGCGGACATTTATGGCATTTTCATTTCGATTGTTAATGTCAGGGGTTCTTTATCGCATACACCGAGAGACCGCGCGAGGGAGAAATCAGATTGTTCCCAACATCATTTGCTCTAACTGTTGAGCTAAACATTTAACTTACATTACGGCGGACTTAGCAGTTAGCTAAATGATAATTACTGCTCATAAAAATTGTTAAAACCAGAAAGATAGACAACAAATACGCATTTTCCAATCATTAACATATGTGGATTTTAAAATAAATAAGTAACACTTATTGAGGAAATGATCAAGAAAAGAGTTAAAATATTAGGAATATCAGTCACTGGAATTAACAGATTGAACAGATGCCACTGGCATTGAAGTGATTGCAGACATATGCAATGACATATACCATACAGGATACATACCAAACGAACTAAAAACATAAACTTTCATTGCATTACCTAAAAAGAATGGTGCAGTTGAATGCAGTGATTTTAGAATAATAAGCCTAATGTGCCAGGTAATAAAAATTCTACTAAAGGTTATACAGGGAAGAATTCAGAATAAAAATCAATACTGAATTAGATGAGCAACAATTTGGATTCAGGAAAAACAGTGGCACAAAAGAAGCCATATTTAGCATGAGAACATTGATTGAAAAGTACATGGAAGTAAACAAACCAATATATGCCTGCTTCATAGACTACACCAAAGCATTCGATAGATTACACCATAATCAACTTATAGACTACCTAAAGGATATAAATCTAGACGACACAGACATACGACTAATATGTAATTTGTACTGGGAGCAAACAGCAATAATAAAATATAACAAGGAGAACTCTACACCCATGGACATAAAAAGAGGAGTAAGACAAGGATGCATTCTATCACCAAACTTGTTCAATCACTGAGCAAATCTTTAAAAACATTTCAGAGATGCCAGGCCTAAACATTAATGGAAAGATAATCAATAACCTAAGATATGCTGATGATACTGTTCTACTAGCAGAAAATCTTAAAGACCTACAACAATTACTTAATGAAATAAACACGATAAGCAAAAAATATGGACTAGATATGAATATCAAAAAGACTAAAACTATGATCATAAACAAAGAAAATTCTCAAGACCTACAAATAAATATCACAGTTGCAGGAATACATCTGGAGACAGTTCAGAGCTACAACTACTTTGGACATACTATAACCAATGATGGAAAATGGAAGATTGAAATACACAAAAGAATAGGCATGGCAAAAAGTAATTTTAATTTAAAATATACTAACAACAAAACAAATATCAGCAGGGTTGAAAATAAGAATAGCAAAATGTTACATCTTCTCAATATTCCTGTATGGTGCAGAAACATGGACATTAGACAAGTAAACAGAACAGAAAATTGATGCCTTTGAAATGTGGATTTATAGAAGAATAGGTAGAATTGGATGGAAACAAAAGAAAACAAACGATGAAGTTTTAAAACAACTGAAAATAAAAAGAGAACTACTAAATACAATTAAGACAAGACAAATGAAATTTTTGGGGCATATTAAAAGACACAGCAGCCTACTAAAAGTAATATTGGAAGACAAAATACAGGGTAAAAGAGGCAGAGGCAGGCCAAGACTAACATGGACGAGAAACAACAAAAGATGGACAAGTCAATCTATGACAATCTGCACCATCAAAGCAAGAAACAGAGTAGAATGGCGATCCATGGTAGCCAACCTTCCTTGCGGAGAAGGCACTAGATGATGATGCAATGAACAGACAACAAATAATGAAAACGGGCACGAACTACACAACGATAAGCCTGGTAGTCTGTTTCGTAGAAACAGCAACACACGGAGTTTACATTATCATAGACTCAGAGCATGCCAAACAGTATTCTAGAAGTAAAAGAAAATATTTCAGAAAGAATCACCACCATATCAGAACACTAGAAGAAGACAGAAAGCAACCTAATCAAAAACGTATGCCCCATGTAACAAAAAAAAAAAAAAAAGAACGGTTAATACAGTGGATTAGAATTCTATGAACCGATCTAAATGAAATTGTCAAACAAGACTGATAAAAGAAACGACTTATTAGTGATGGGAGAGTAGCTGAAGGCTAGGGCAACGAAGCAACGTGGTCAGATAAATACAGGGGTCCTTTTGGGAAAACACAGCTGAAAGAAACGAAAATAGACATTGATTAGAATTATGTTGCCAAAATGACATGCAGAAAATATATACCTGGTACAACTGGAACGACTCATTGTGTCAGATAGATTTAATCCTAACAAGAACGTAAAACAAGAAATATCGTAACTGGTAGTAGAGTAGCCTGAATGCCACAGATAACACAGACCATAAAATAGTGATGATAGCACCCAGAAAACTAAGAGCAAAGAGAAGATACACAATTAAGCAAAAGAAGCCAAAGAATGTACAATCAAGATGAAACAACTAAAAGATGTGGATTCAAAGAAAACTATCGGAACGTAAGAATAAACTACAAGCTAAGAGACGGACTCCCGTAACTCTCTATCGAATTAAACATAAGAGCCGAGTAAAAACATTTCAAGAACATAATAATCAAGAGTACAACAATAGAATGTAAAACTAAACGAAGGAAAAATAGAAGTGAAGAATAATACCCCGGAATGGAAAGAAATACTGAGAGAAGCAATTAATAATACGAAGAAATTTTACAAAGATAAGAAAGCAATAAGAGCCAAAAAGTGTATGAATAATGTGCAAAAGACAGTACGGAAAAGAGTTAAACGTTCGATAAAAGAAATAAAACAAAATACTTGCGCAGAGTTGGGGCAAAAATTACCCCTCTAAAGTCTTAAATGACAAAGCAGGACAGCCAATATTAAACCACTGGAACATGCAAAAGCAATAAAAAGAACATATTGAAGACCTACAGAATGTCCCGAACTACCAATAATACAACAAAGACTACGAAAAGTACAGACACAAATATATAAATATCAAATAAGAAAGAAGAAATCGGTAAAGTAATAAAACATGCACTGAAAAATGAAGCATCAGGGGTAGACAACATATTAAACTGTATAAATAATAGAAGCTGCAGTCAAAACAGGGATGACATGGCTACACATTATATTCAACGCAGCGGGGTAACAATAGAAAGCTCAAGGAGACTGGATACAGTCCATGAAAAAAAAGGTAAAGAGCCCCGTCACGCCAAGTGGCATAAAGGTAATATGGTGTTAGTGACCCTAATTTTTATAGACCTTAAGCACATGATTTTGGGGGTAATGTGGTCGGTAATAAGTCCATGCCGCTTTACTTTCCCAGAAAAAAATCCGGTACACATTTAAGACTGGGTTAACCCAGAAGCCGTCGATGCTCTTGTGCTTTGTAGTCCAGTTCACTAACCACTGAGCTGTCCCTACTCCCTGTATATAGTCCATATTAGACCCATTAGAAAGAAAGGCAGTAAAAAAGACAGAAAACAATATACAGCTACCCCACTACTCAGCCATATAAGAAACTTGAAGATTATAGAAAAAAAACATAACACCAATTCACGCAAAGACAAATACCAGAAAAGATATGAAAACATAATTAAAATGTATGCGTAGCTCTCCTATACTAAGAGAAAAGCATTCAACTGTGTTAACAGAGAACAATTACGGGAGGCACAAATAGTATTCCGAGTAAGCCAAAATTACACTAACCTATGTCAATGACTATATCAACAGCTGTACAGTCAGAACAGCATCAGGCTACGCAGATCACTTTGAGGTTAGAACGTTAGTGCACATTATCACCCATATTGTTAATTGTTTACAGAGACTAGATATTTTAGGCAACCAATGCGAGACTCGAGTGATTAACTTGTCTATGTTCGCAAACCATGAGGCACTAGGACATGGTAAAATAGAAGATCTACAAGAACATTTCAATACACAACAACACACATATCACATAACAATTAACACCAAATAAACGGGCGTAATTAACAGCCTCCCCACTCACTACATCACGAACAGAGAACACCAGGCCAAGGGTCGACCGCGAAAAAGATGGCTTGATGGAATATTATAAATAATAGGAAACATAACATCAGGTGAGACCAAAAGTAGAGCAAATGATGGATTGATGGAACATTATAAATAATAGGAAACATATTATCTGGTCAATAGAAGATCACAAACTGTATTTACCCTCGACGCTGAAAATCAAATTAGGAAAGAAAAAAGATGAAGAAGATGCTTTATGGTGCGCAGAGTGAACACGGGATCTTCTGTTTTGTTGCAGTTATCCGAGATATCAACACGTCTAATCTATCCGAGACATCAACACGCCTAATATATCCGAGACATCAACACGCCTAATCTATCCGAGATATCAACACGTCTAATCTACCCGAGATATCAACACGTCTAATCTATTCGAGATATCAACACGCCTAATCTATCCGAGACATCAACACGTCTAATATATCCGAGATATCAACACGTCTAATCTATCCGAGACATCAACACGCCTATTCTATCCGAGACATCAACACGTCTAATCTATCCGAGACATCAACACGCCTAATCTATCCGAGACATCAACACGTCTAATCTATCCGAGACATCAACACGTCTAATCTATCCGAGACATCAACACGTCTAATCTATCCGAGACATCAACACGCCTAATCTATCCGAGACATCAACACGTCTAATCTATCCGAGACATCAACACGTCTAATCTATCCGAGACATCAACACGTCTAATCTATCCGAGATATCAACACGTCTAATCTATCCGAGACATCAACACGCCTAATCTATCCGAGACATCAACACGTCTAATCTATCCGAGACATCAACACGCCTAATCTATCCGAGACATCAACACGTCTAATCTATCCGAGACATCAACACGTCTAATCTATCCGAGACATCAACACGTCTAATCTATCCGAGACATCAACACGTCTAATCTATCCGAGACATCAACACGTCTAATCTATCCGAGACATCAACACGTCTAATCTATCCGAGACATCAACACGCCTAATCTATCCGAGACATCAACACGTCTAATATATCCGAGACATCAACACGTCTAATCTATCCGAGACATCAACACGTCTAATCTATCCGAGACATCAACACGTCTAATCTATCCGAGACATCAACACGTCTAATCTATCCGAGACATCAACACGTCTAATCTATCCGAGACATCAACACGTCTAATCTATCCGAGACATCAACACGTCTAATCTATCCGAGACATCAACACGTCTAATCTATCCGAGACATCAACACGTCTAATCTATCCGAGACATCAACACGCCTAATCTATCCGAGACATCAACACGTCTAATATATCCGAGACATCAACACGTCTAATCTATCCGAGACATCAACACGTCTAATCTATCCGAGACATCAACACGTCTAATCTATCCGAGACATCAACACGTCTAATCTATCCGAGACATCAACACGTCTAATCTATCCGAGACATCAACACGTCTAATCTCATTACACAGAGACCAGGCGAGGGTAAGGCCACGGACAAACCACGGATTCGAAAAGAAAAATTTCTAATGGAGTGATTAGTATCGTAGCCTTCTTTTCCAAAGACCGACTGACGCCTAGATCACCTTACTCCATAAACATGTTTTATAACGTTACCTTTATCAAAGCAATACAGCCATAAAATAAAAGTAAGACATCTGAAGCATGACAACAAATGTTAGTTAAAAATAGAAGAACCGTTTGTTTAAATGTGTTTAAACACGCATTCAACGAGTGAACACCATTCTTCGCCCATGTATTCTGTCCGACAGGAAAGAAAAAAGTGGGCGGTTCATGTTAAAAGATAAGCAGACGAAGCAGGAGAGGGGAAAAATCAGTGAAAGTACAAGGATGTGAATTACTAAGAGGACTCTTGGATACTTTGTACAGGGTGACGACTTTGTTTCCATTCTACCGCATATTTTATATTATTTCTAGTTATCTAATATATCAGTTCTGCTAGTCATTCCCTACCAATCTATTCTCTAAAACCGTCTTCTTTTTTTCCCTTTTATTCCAACTTCCTTGATTTTGTCTCCAGTTGTCACACAAGACTTCACATGTCCCCTTCCCACAATAAATCCAACATTCAACAATAGTGACCTCCTGATATTGGAAATAATCTGCCTTTTTATTTTCATCTCCTTTAGTACATCATAAATATTTTGTTTGGTGTTCTTTGTATTCTCATAACAGAATGATACATTTCACAAACAGAATGATACATTTCACAAACAGAACGATACATTTCACAAACAGAACGACATATTTCACAAACAGAACGACACATTTCACAAATAGAACGACACATTTCACAAATAGAACGACACATTTCACAAACAGAACGATAGATTTCCCAAACAGACCGATACATTTCACAAACAGAACGATATATTTCAAAACAGGAAGAACACATTTCATGAACAGAAAGATATAATTTGCAAACAGAACTAAACACCAACAAAACCTGGCTGTACATTAACAAAACATGGTGTAAACGTCATCATAACAGAACCAGAACAGGGAACTTCTTCTTTCCTTCCTCATCTGCCTTTCAGCGTCGAGGGGAGATATAATTTACGGTCTTTTTGCTCTTCTATTCGCCTCTGCTGCTGTTATGTTTCCTAATGCTTGTAATATTCCATGGATCCATCTTTTTCGTGGTCAACCCTTGGGTCTGGTGTTCTCACAACGTTTGCTGAAGGCTCGTTGCGTTGTGTTTTGATCTTTCTGCCTTATAACGTGGCCAAACTATTTTATCTGTTGTTTCTTTATATATTCTATGGCAGGGGCTATTCCTAGCTTTTTTCTCAGTTCTTCATTTCTGATCTTATCTCTTAGACTGTTTCCTGTCATTCGTCTGACACATTTCATCTCAGTAGAGGTTATTTTTCTTATTGTTTTTGCATCTAGGTTCCAATTCTGGCATTGGTAGCACAACAATGGGATGAAGATTGTATTGTATAGTGCTCGTTTTGCCTCCAGAGTTATTTCCTTGTTGGACAATAGTGGTGATAACTGTAAAATGATCTGACAAGCTTAGTTGCATCTTGATTCTATCTCTGTTTTTTTTTATTTTAGAATTATCGTTTGTCACTAAACTTTCTAGGTATTTGAATTCCTCTACTTGTTTTAATTGCACGCCTTATATAGTTATGTTGATGTTCTGTTTTAGCTGCCTACCTTCTATAGTTATGTTGATGTTCTGTTTATTTCTGGCGACATTCATGACTTCTCTTTGGTTGATGTTGATACAACAGGGAACATATATTGGAACAACTTTCATTTCTGTCATTTCATTTCTATGAAAGAAGAATAAAAGTGTAGAGCTGAAGCAATGGGTTGTGTAGATTATAGATTGTACCAGAGCCTTGATGGTGAGAAGGTCAAGGAAGCCGTAACAAATTTTAGTGTTGGCTTCATCTGAGTTTTTCACTCACTGTCGACCCGGATGTTTCCTTACAACTTTCAAACTAATGAACGTTTCTTACAACTTTCAAACTAATGTACGTTTCTTACAACTTTCAAACTGATGAACTTTTCTTACAACTTTCAAACTAATGAACTTTTCTTACAACTTTCAAACTAATGTACGTTTCTTACAACTTTCAAACTAATGAACTTTTCTTACAACTTTCAAACTAATGAACGTTTCGTACAACTTTCAAACTAATGAACGTTTCTGACAACTTTCAAACTAATGAACGTTTCTTAGAACTTTCAAACTAATGAACGTTTCTTACAACTTTCAAACTAACGATTGTTCCTTACAATTTTCAAACTAATGAACGTTTCGTACAACTTTCAAACTAATGAACGTTTCTTACAACTTTTAAACTAACGATTGTTCCTTACAACTTTCAAACTAATGAACGTTTCTTACAACTTTTAAACTAACGATTGTTCCTTACAACTTTCAAACTAACGATTGTTCCTTACAACTTTCAAACTAATTAACTTTCCTTACAACTTTCAAACTAATGAACGTTTCTTATAACTTTCAAACTAATGAACGTTTCTTACAACTTTTAAACTAACGATTGTTCCTTACAACTTTCAAACTAATGAACGTTTCTTACAACATTTAAACTAACGATTGTTCCTTACAACTTTTAAACTAACGATTGTTCCTTACAACTTTCAAACTAACGATTGTTCCTTACAACTTTAAAATAATAACTTTCCTTACAACTTTCAAACTAACGATCGTTCCTTACAACTTTCAAACTAATGAACTTTCCTTACAACTTTCAAACTAATGAACTTTCCTTACAAATTTCAAACTAACGATCGTTCCTTACAACTTTCAAACTAACGATTGTTCCTTATAACTTTCAAACTAACGATCGTTCCTTACAACTTTCAAACTAACGATCGTTCCTTACAACTTTCAAACTAATTAACTTTCCTTACAACTTTCAAACTAATGATTGTTCCTTACAACTTTCAAACTAACGATCGTTCCTTACAACTTTCAAACTAACGATCGTTCCTTACAACTTTCAAACTAACGATCGTTCTTTACAACTTTCAAACTAATTAAATTTCCTTACAACTTTCAAATTAACGATTGTTCCTTACAACTTTCAAACTAAATAACTTTCCTTACAACTTTCAAACTAACGATTGTTCCTTACAACTTTCAAACTAATTAACTTTCCTTACAACTTTCAAACTAACGATTGTTCCTTACAACTTTCAAACTAACGATCGTTCCTTACAACTTTCAAACTAACGATCGTTCCTTACAACTTTCAAACTAACAATCGTTCCTTAAAACTTTCAAACTAATTAACTTTCCTTACAACTTTCAAACTAACGATTGTTCCTTACAACTTTCAAACTAACGATTGTTCCTTACAACTTTCAAACTAACGATTGTTCCTTACAACTTTCAAAATAATTAACTTTCCTTACAACTTTCAAACTAACGATCGTTCCTTACAACTTTCAAACTAACGATTGTTCCTTACAACTTTCAAACTAACGATTGTTCCTTACAACTTTCAAACTAACGATCGGTCCTTACAACTTTCAAACTAACGATCGTTCCTTACAACTTTCAAACTACCGATCGTTCCTTACAACTTTCAAACTAATGAACTTTCCTTACAACTTTCAAACTAATGAACTTTCCTTACAACTTTCAAACTAACGATTGTTCCTTACAACTTTCAAACTAACGATTGTTCCTTACAACTTTCAAACTAACGATTGTTCCTTACAACTTTCAAACTAACGATTGTTCCTTACAACTTTCAAACTAACGATTGTTCCTTACAACTTTTAAACTAATGAACGTTTCTTACAACTTTCAAACTAATGAACGTTTCTTACAACTTTCAAAATAATGAACGTTTCTTACAACCTTCAAACTAATGTACGTTTCTTACAACTTTCGAACTAATGAACTTTTCTTACAAATTTCAAACTAATGAACTTTTCTTACAACATTCAAACTAATGAACGTTTCATACAACTTTCAAACTAATGAACGTTTCTTACAACTTTCAAACTAATGAACGTTTCTTACAACTTTCAAACTAATGAACGTTTCTTACAACTTTCAAACTAATGATTGTTCTTTACAACTTTCAAACTAATGAACGTTTTTTACTACTTTCACACTAATGAACGTTTCTTACAACTTTTAAACTAACGATTGTTCCTTACAACTTTCAAACTAATGAACGTTTCTTACAACTTTCAAACTAACGATTGTTTCTTTCAACTTTCAAACTAATGTACGTTTCTTACAACTTTCAAACTAATGAACGTTTCTTACAACTTTCAAACTAATGTACGTTTCTTACAACTTTCAAACTAATGAAAGTTTCTTACAACTTTTAAACTAACGATTGTTCCTTACAACTTTTAAACTAACGATTGTTCCTTACAACTTTGAAACTAACGATTGTTCCTTACAACTTTCAAACTAACGATTGTTCCTTACAACTTTCAAACTAATGAACGTTTCTTACAACTTTCAGTCTAATGAACGTTTCTTACAACTTTCAAATTAATGAACGTTTCTTACACCTTTCAAACTAATGTACGTTTCTTACAACTTTCAAACTAATATACGTTTCTTACAACTTTCAAACTAATGAACGTTTCTTACAACCTTCAAAGTAATGTACGTTTCTTACAACTTTCAAACTAATGAAAGTTTCTTACAACTTTCAAACTAACGATTGTTCCTTACAACTTTCAAACTAACGATTGTTCCTTACAACTTTTAAACTAATTAACTTTCCCTACAACTTTCAAACTAACGATCGTTCCTTACAACTTTCAAACTAATGAACTTTCCTTACAACTTTCAAACTAATGAACTTTCCTTACAAATTTCAAACTAACGATCGTTCCTTACAACTTTCAAACTAACGATTGTTCCTTACAACTTTCAAACTAATTAACTTTCCTTACAACTTTCAAAGTAACGATTGTTCCTTACAACTTTACACCTAACGATCGTTCCTTACAACTTTCAAACTAACGATCGTTCATTACAACTTTCAAACTAACGATCGTTCCTTACAACTTTCAAAATAATGAACTTTCCTTACAACTTTCAAACTAATGTTTGTTCCTTACAACTTTCAATCTAACGATTGTTCCTTACAACTTTCAAACTAACGATTGTTCCTTACAACATTCAAAATAATTAACTTTCCTTACAATTTTCAAACTAACGATTGTTCCTTACAACTTTCAAACTAATGAACTTTCCTTACAACTTTCAAACTAATGAACTTTCCATACAACTTTCAAACTAACGATTGTTCCTTACAACTTTCAAACTAACGATTGTGCCTTACAACTTTCAAACTAACGATTGTTCCTTACAACTTTCAAACTAATGAACGTTTCTTACAACTTTCAAACTGATGAACGTTTCTTACAACTTTCAAACTAATGTACGTTTCTTATAACTTTCAAACTAATGTACCTTTCTTACAACTTTCAAACTAATGAACGTTTCTTACAACTTTCAAAATAATGAACGTTTCTTACAACTTTCAAAATAATGAACGTTTCTTACAACCTTCAAAGTAATGTACGTTTCTTACAACTTTCAAACTAATGAACTTTTCTTACAACTTTCAAACTAATGAAATTTTCTTACAACTTTCAAACTAATGAACTTTTCTTATACCTTTCAAACTAATGAACGTTTCTCACAACTTTCAAACTAATGAACGTTTCTTACAACTTTCAAACTAACGATTGTTCCTAACAACTTTCAAACTAAAGAACGTTTCTTACAACTTTCAAACTAATGAACGTTTCTTACAACTTTCAAACTAATGAACGTTTCTTACAACCTTCAAAGTAATGTACGTTTCTTACAACTTTCAAACTAATGAAAGTTTTTTACAACTTTTAAACTAACGATTGTTCCTTACAACTTTTAAACTAACGATTGTTCCTTACAACTTTTAAACTAACGAATGTTCCTTACAACTTTCAAACTAACGATCGTTCCTTACAACTTTCAAACTAACGATTGTTCCTTACAACTTTCAAACTAACGATCGTTCCTTACAACTTTCAAGCTAACGATTGTTCCTTACAACTTTTAAGCTAACGATTATTCCTTACAACTTTCAAACTAACGATTGTTCCTTACAACTTTCAAACTAACGATTGTTCCTTACAACTTTCAAACTAACGATCGTTCCTTACAACTTTCAAACTAACCATCGTTCCTTACAACTTTCAAGCTAACGATTGTTCCTTACAACTTTCAAACTAACGATTGTTTCTTACAAATTTCAAACTAACGATTGTTCCTTACAACTTTCAAACTAATAAACTTTCTTCACAACTTTCAAACTAACGATCGTTCCTTACAGACTTCAAACTAACAATCGTTTCTTACAACTTTCAAACTAATTAACTTTCCTTACAACTTTCAAACTAACGATTGTTCCTTACAACTTTCAAACTAATTAACTTTCCTTACAACTTTCAAACTAACGATTGTTCCTTACAAGTTTCAAACTAATTAACTTTCCTTACAACTTTCAAACTAACGATTGTTCCTTACAACTTTCAAACTAACCATCGTTCTTTACAACTTTCAAACTAACGATCGTTCCTTAAAACTTTCAAACTAATTAACTTTCCTTACAACTTTCAAACTAACGATTGTTCCTTACAACTTTCATCTAACGATTGTTCCTTACAACTTTCAAACTAACGATTGTTCCTTACAACTTTCAAAATAATTAACTTTCTTTACAACTTTCAAACTAACGATCGTTCCTTACAACTTTCAAACTAACGATTGTTCCTTAAACTTTCAAACTAACGATTGTTCCTTACAACTTTCAAACTAACGATCGGTCCTTACAACTTTCAAACTATCGATCGTTCCTTACAACTTTCAAACTACCGATCGTTCCTTACAACTTTCAAACTAATGAACGTTTCTTACAACTTTCAAACTAATGAACGTTTCTTACAACTTTCAAAATAATGAACGTTTCTTACAACCTTCAAACTAATGTACGTTTCTTACAACTTTCGAACTAATGAACTTTTCTTACAAATTTCAAACTAATGAACTTTTCTTACAACTTTCAAACTAATGAACTTTTCTTACAACTTTCAAACTAATGAACGTTTCTTACAACTTTCAAACTAATGAACGTTTCTTACAACTTTCAAACTAATGATTGTTTCTTTCAACTTTCAAACTAATGTCCGTTTCTTACAACTTTCAAACTAATGTACGTTTCTTACAACTTTCAAACTAATGAAAGTTTCTTACAACTTTTAAACTAACGATTGTTCCTTACAACTTTCAAACTAACGATTGTTCCTTACAACTTTCAAACTAACGATTGTTCCTTACAACTTTCAGACTAACGATTGTTCCTTACAACTTTCAAACTAATGAACGTTTCTTACAACTTTCAATCTAATGAACGTTTCTTACAACTTTCAAACTAATGAACGTTTCTTACAACTTTCAAACTAATGTACGTTTCTTACAACTTTCAAACCAATATACGTTTCTTACAACTTTCAAACTAATGAACGTTTCTTACAACCTTCAAAGTAATGTACGTTTCTTACAACTTTCAAACTAATGAATGTTTCTTACAACTTTCAAACTAACGATTGTTCCTTACAACTTTCAAACTAACGATTGTTCCTTACAACTTTTAAACTAATTAACTTTTCCTACAACTTTCAAACTAACGATCGTTCCTTACAACTTTCAAACTAATGAACTTTCCTTACAACTTTCAAACTAACGATTGTTCCTTACAACTTTCAAACTAATTAACTTTCCTTACAACTTTCAAACTAACGATTGTTCCTTACAACTTTCAAACTAATTAACTTTCTCTACAACTTTCAAACTAACGATTGTTCCTTACAACTTTCAAACTAACGATCGTTCCTTACAACTTTCAAACTAACGATCGTTCCTTACAACTTTCAAACTAACGATCGTTCCTTACAACTTTCAAACTAATTAACTTTCCTTACAACTTTCAAACTAACGATTGTTCCTTACAAATTTCAAACTAACGATTGTTCCTTACAACTTTCAAAATAACGATTGTTCCTTACAACTTTCAAGATAATTAACTTTCCTTACAATTTTCAAACTAACGATCGTTCCTTACAACTTTCAAACTAATGAACTTTCCTTACAACTTTCAAACTAATAAACTTTCCTTACAACTTTCAAACTAACGATTGTTCCTTACAACTTTCAAACTAACGATTGTTCCTTACAACTTTCAAACTAACGATTGTTCCTTACAACTTTCAAACTAATGAACGTTTCTTACAACTTTCAAACTAATGAACGTTTCTTACAACTTTCAAACTAATGTTCGTTTCTTACAACTTTCAAACTAATGTACGTTTCTTACAACTTTCAAACTAATGAACGTTTCTTACAACTTTCAAATAATGAACGTTTCTTACAACTTTCAAAATAATGAACGTTTCTTACAACCTTCAAACTAATGTACGTTTCTTACAACTTTCAAACTAATGAACGTTTCTTACAACTTTCAAACTAATGAACTTTTCTTACAACTTTCAAACTAATGAACTTTTCTTATACTTTCAAACTAATGAACGTTTCTTACAACTTTCAAACTAATGAACGTTTCTTACAACTTTAAAAATAATGAACGTTTCTTACAACTTTCAAACTAATGAAAGTTTCTTACAACTTTCAAACTAACGATTGTTCCTTACAACTTTCAAACTAATGAACGTTTCTTACAACTTTCAAAATAACGATTGTTAGTTACAACTTTCAAACTAATGAACGTTTCTTACAACTTTCAAACTAATGAACGTTTCTTACAACTTTCAAACTAACGATTGTTCCTTACAACTTTCAAACTAATGAACGTTTCTTACAACTTTCAAACTAATGACGTTTCTTACAACTTTCAAACTAATGAACGTTTCTTACAACTTTCAAACTAATGAACGTTTCTTACAACTTTCAAACTAATGTACGTTTCTTACAACTTTCAAACTAATGAACGTTTCTTACAACTTTCAAACTAATGTACGTTTCCTTACAACTTTCAAACTAATGAAAGTTTTTTACAACTTTTAAACTAACGATTGTTCCTTACAACTTTCAAACTAACGATTGTTCCTTACAACTTTCAAACTAACGATCGTTCCTTACAACTTTCAAACTAACGATCGTTCCTTACAACTTTCAAACTAACGATTGTTCCTTACAACTTTTAAGCTAACGATTATTCCTTACAACTTTCAAACTAACGATTGTTCCTTACAACTTTCAAACTAACGATTGTTCCTTACAACTTTCAAACTAACGATCGTTCCTTACAACTTTCAAACTAACGATCGTTCCTTACAACTTTCAAACTAACGATTGTTCCTTACAACTTTCAAACTAACGATTGTTCCTTACAACTTTCAAACTAACGATCGTTCCTTACAACTTTCAAACTAATAAACTTTCCTTACAACTTTCAAACTAACGATCGTTCCTTACAGATTTCAAACTAACATCGTTCCTTACAACTTTCAAACTAATTATCTTCCTTACAACTTTCAAACTAATGAAAGTTTCTTACAACTTTTAAACTAACGATTGTTCCTTACAACTTTCAAACTAATGAACGTTTCTTACAACTTTCAAAATAACGATTGTTAGTTACAACTTTCAAACTAATGAACGTTTCTTACAACTTTCAAACTAACGATTGTTCCTTACAACTTTCAAACTAATGAACGTTTCTTACAACTTTCAAACTAATGAACGTTTCTTACAATTTCAAACTAATGTACGTTTCTTACAACTTTCAAACTAATGTACGTTTCTTACAACTTTTAAACTAACGATTGTTCCTTACAACTTTCAAACTAATGAATGTTTCTTACAACTTTCAAACTAACGATTATTCCTTACAACTTTCAAACTAATGAAGTTTCTTACAACTTTCAAACTAATGAACGTTTCTTACAACTTTCAAACTAACGATTGTTCCTTACAACTTTCAAACTAATGAACGTTTCTTACAACTTTCACACTAATGTACGTTTCTTACAACTTTCAAACTAATGAACGTTTCTTACAACTTTCAAACTAATGAACGTTTCTTAAACTTTCAAACTAATGTACGTTTCTTACAACTTTCAAACTAATGTACGTTTCTTACAACTTTCAACTAATGAACGTTTCTTACAACCTTCAAAGTAATGTACGTTTCTTACAACTTTCAAACTAATGAAAGTTCTTACAACTTTTAAACTAACGATTGTTCCTTACAACTTTTAAACTAGCGATTTTTCCTTACAACTTTCAAACTACGATCGTTCCTTACAACTTTCAAAATAATTAACTTTCCTTACAATTTTCAAACTAATGATTCGTTCCTTACAACTTTCAAACTAATGAACTTTCCATACAACTTTCAAACTAATAAACTTTCCTAACAACTTTCAAACTAACGATTGTTCCTTACAACTTTCAAACTAACGATTGTTCCTTACAACTTTCAAACTAACGATTGTTCCTTACAACTTTCAAATAATGAACGTTTCTTACAACTTTCAAACTAATGAACGTTTCTTACAACTTTCAATCTAATGTACGTTTCTTACAACTTTCAACTAATGTACGTTTCTTACAACTTTCAAACTAATGAACGTTTCTTACAACTTTCAAAATAATGAAGTTTCTTACACTTTCAAATAATGACGTTTCTTACAACCTTCAAAGTAATGTACGTTTCTTGCAACTTTCGAACTAATGAACTTTTCTTACAACTTTCAAACTAATGAACTTTTCTTACAACTTTCAAACTAATGAACTTTTCTTATACTTTCAAACTAATGAACGTTTCTTACAACTTTCACTAATGAACGTTTCTTACAACTTTAAAATAATGAACGTTTCTTACAACTTTCAAACTAATGAAAGTTTCTTACAACTTTTAAACTACGATTGTTCCTTACAACTTTCAAACTAATGAACGTTTCTTACAACTTTCAAAAACGATTGTTAGTTACAACTTTCAAACTAATGAACGTTTCTTACAACTTTCAAACTAACGATTGTTCCTAACAACTTTCAAACTAATGAACGTTTCTTACAACTTTCAAACTAATGTACGTTTCTTACAACTTTCAAACTAATGTACGTTCTTACAACTTTCAAACTAATGACGTTTCTTACAACCTTCAAGTAATGTACGTTTCTTACAACTTTCAAACTATGAAAGTTTCTTACAACTTTTAAACTACGTTGTTCCTTACAACTTTTAAACTAGCGATTTTTCCTTACAACTTTCAAACTAACGATCGTTCCTTACAACTTTCAAATAATTAACTTTCCTTACAATTTCAACTACGATCGTTCCTTACAACTTTCAAACTAATGAACTTTCCATACAACTTTCAAACTAATAAACTTTCCTAACAACTTTCAAACTAACGATTGTTCCTTACAACTTTCAAACTAACGATTGTTCCTTACAACTTTCAAACTAACGATTGTTCCTTACACTTTCAAACTAATGACGTTTCTTACAACTTTCAAACTAATGAACGTTTCTTACAACTTTCATCTAATGTACGTTTCTTACAACTTTCAAACTAATGTACGTTTCTTACAACTTTCAAACTAATGAACGTTTCTTACAACTTTCAAATAATGAACGTTTCTTACAACTTTCAAAATAATGAACGTTTCTTACAACCTTCAAAGTAATGTACGTTTCTTGCAACTTTCGAACTAATGAACTTTTCTTACAACTTTCAAACTAATGAACTTTTCTTACAACTTTCAAACTAATGAACTTTTCTTATACCTTTCAAACTAATGAACGTTTCTTACAACTTTCAAACTAATGAACGTTTCTTACAACTTTAAAAATAATGAACGTTTCTTACAACTTTCAAACTAATGAAAGTTTTCTTACAACTTTTAAACTAACGATTGTTCCTTACAACTTCAAACTAATGAACGTTTCTTACAACTTTCAAAATAACGATTGTTAGTTACAACTTTCAAACTAATGAACGTTTCTTACAACTTTCAAACTAACGATTGTTCCTAACAACTTTCAAACTAATGAACGTTTCTTACAACTTTCAAACTAATGAACGTTTCTTACAACTTTCAAACTAATGAACGTTTCTTACAACTTTCAAACTAATGAACGTTTCTTCTTACAACCTTCAAAGTAATGTACGTTTCTTACAACTTTCAAACTAATGAAAGTTTCTTACAACTTTTAAACTAACGATTGTTCCTTACAACTTTTAAACTAGCGATTTTTCCTTACAACTTTCAACTAACGAACGTTCCTTACAACTTTCAAAATAATTACTTTCCTTACAATTTTCAAACTAACGATCGTTCCTTACAACTTTCAAACTAATGAACTTTCATACAACTTTCAACTAATAAACTTTCCTAACAACTTTCAAACTAACGATTGTTCCTTACAACTTTCAAACTAACGATTGTTCCTTACAACTTTCAAACTAACGATTGTTCCTTACAACTTTCAAACTAATGAACGTTTCTTACAACTTTCAAACTAATGAACGTTTCTTACAACTTCAATCTAATGTACGTTTCTTACAACTTTCAAACTAATGTACGTTTCTTACAACTTTCAAACTAATGAACGTTTCTTACAACTTTCAAATAATGAACGTTTCTTACAACTTTCAAAATAATGAACGTTTCTTACAACCTTCAAAGTAATGTACGTTTCTTGCAACTTTCGAACTAATGAACTTTTCTTACAACTTTCAAACTAATGAACTTTTCTTACAACTTTCAAACTAATGAACTTTTCTTATACCTTTCAAACTAATGAACGTTTCTTACAACTTTCAAACTAATGAACGTTTCTTACAACTTTAAAAATAATGAACGTTTCTTACAACTTTCAAACTAATGAAAGTTTCTTACAACTTTTAAACTAACGATTGTTCCTTACAACTTTCAAACTAATGAACGTTTCTTACAACTTTCAAATAACGATTGTTAGTTACAACTTTCAAACTAATGAACGTTTCTTACAACTTTCAAACTAACGATTGTTCCTAACAACTTTCAAACTAATGAACGTTTCTTACAACTTTCAAACTAATGAACGTTTCTTACAACTTTCAAACTAATGAACGTTTCTTACAACTTTCAAACTAATGAACGTTTCTTAAAACTTTCAAACTAATGTACGTTTCTTACAACTTTCAAACTAATGTACGTTTCTTACAACTTTCAAACTAATGAACGTTTCTTACAACTTCAAAGTATGTACGTTTCTTACAACTTTCAAACTAATGAAAGTTTTTTACAACTTTTAAACTAACGATTGTTCCTTACAACTTTTAAACTAACGATTGTTCCTTACAACTTTCAAACTAACGATCGTTCCTTACAACTTTCAAACTAACGATTGTTCCTTACAACTTTCAAACTAACGATCGTTCCTTACAACTTTCAAGCTAACGATTGTTCCTTACAACTTTTAAGCTAACGATTATTCCTTACAACTTTCAAACTAACGATTGTTCCTTACAACTTTCAAACTAACGATTGTTCCTTACAACTTTCAAACTAACGATCGTTCCTTACAACTTTCAAACTAACGATCGTTCCTTACAACTTTGAAACTAACGATTGTTCCTTACAACTTTCAAACTAACGATCGTTCCTTACATCTTTCAAACTAACGATCGTTCCTTACAACTTTCAAACTAATAAACTTTCTTCACAACTTTCAAAACTAACGATCGTTCCTTACAGATTTCAAACTAACAATCGTTCCTTACAACTTTCACACTAATTATCTTTCCTTACAACTTTGAAACTAACGATTGTTCCTTACAACTTTCAAACTAATTAACTTTCCTTACAAATTTCAAACTAACGATTGTTCCTTACAACTTTCAAACTAATTAACTTTCCTTACAACTTTCAAACTAACGATTGTTCCTTACAACTTTCAAACTAACGATCGGTCCTTACAACTTTCAAACTGACGATCGTTCCTTACAACTTTCAAACTACCGATCGTTCCTTACAACTTTCAAACTAATTAACTATCCTTACAACTTTCATCCTAACGATTGTTCCTTACAACTTTCAAACTAACGATCGGTCATTACAACTTTCAAACTAACGATCGTTCCTTATAACTTTCAAACTACCGATAGTTCCTTACAACTTTCAAGCTAATTAACTTTCCTTACAATTTTCAAACTAATGAACTTTCCTTACAACTTTCAAACTAACGATTGTTCCTTACAATTTTCAAACTAACGATTTTTCCTTACAACTTTCAAACTAACGATTGTTCCTTTCAACTTTCAAACTAATGAACGTTTCTTACAACTTTCAAACTAATGAACGTTTCTTACAACTTTCAAACTAATGTACGTTTCTTACAACTTTCAACTAATGTACGTTTCTTACAACTTTCAAACTAATGAACTTTTCTTACAATTTTCAAACTAATGAACGTTTCTTACAACCTTCAAACTAATGAACTTTTCTTACAACTTTCAAACTAATGAACGTTTCTTACAACTTTCAAACTAATGAACGTTTCTTACAACTTTCAAACTAATGTACGTTTCTTACAACTTTCAAACTAATGTACGTTTCTTACAACTTTTAAACTAACATTGTTCCTTACAACTTTCAAACTAATGAATGTTTCTTACAACTTTCAACTAACGATTGTTCCTTACAACTTTCAAACTAATGAACGTTTCTTACAACTTTCAAACTAATTAACGTTTCTTACAACTTTCAAACTAACGATTGTTCCTTACAACTTTCAAACTAATGAACGTTTCTTACAACTTTCACACTAATGAACGTTTCTTACAACTTTCAAACTAATGAACGTTTCTTACAACTTTCAAACTAATGAACGTTTCTTAAAACTTTCAAACTAATGTACGTTTCTTACAACTTTCAAACTAATGTATGTTTCTTACAACTTTCAAACTAATGAACGTTTCTTACAACCTTCAAAGTAATGTACGTTTCTTACAACTTTCAAACTAATGAAAGTTTCTTACAACTTTTAAACTAACGATTGTTCCTTACAACTTTAAAACTAGCGATTTTTCCTTACAACTTTCAAACTAACGATCGTTCCTTACAACTTTCAAAATAACGATTGTTCCTTACAACTTTCAAACTAACGATCGTTCCTTACAACTTTCAAGCTAACGATCGTTCCTTACAACTTTCAAACTAATTAACTTTCGTTACAACTTTCAAACTAACGATTGTTCCTTACAACTTTCAAACTAACGATCGTTTCTTACAACTTTCAATCTAACGATCGTTCCTTACAACTTTCAAACTAACGATCGTTCCTTACAACTTTCAAACTAATTAACTTTCCTTACAACTTTCAAACTAACGATTGTTCCTTACAACTTTCAAACTAACGATCGTTCCTTACAACTTTCAAACTAACGATCGTTCCTTACAACTTTCAAACTAATTAACTTTCCTTACAACTTTCAAACTAACGATTGTTCCTTACAACTTTCAAACTAACGATCGTTCCTTACAACTTTCAAACTAATTAACTTTCCTTACAAATTTCAAACTAACGATTGTTCCTTACAACTTTCGAACTAATTAACTTTCCTTACAACTTTCAAACTAACGATTGTTCCTTACAACTTTCAAACTAACGATTGTTCCTTACAACTTTCAAACTAACGATTGTTCCTTACAACTTTCAAACTAATGAACGTTTCTTACAACTTTCAAACTAATGAACGTTTCTTACAACTTTCAAACTAATGTACGTTTCTTACAACTTTCAAACTAATGTACGTTTCTTACAACTTTCAAACTAATGAACGTTTCTTACAACTTTCAAAATAATGAACGTTTCTTACAACCTTCAAAGTAATGTACGTTTCTTACAACTTTCAAACTAATGTACGTTTCTTTCAACTTTCAAACTAATGAACGTTTCTTACAACCTTCAAACTAATGTACGTTTCTTACAACTTTCGAACTAATGAACTTTCTTACAACTTTCAAACTAATGAACGTTTCTTACAACTTTCAAACTAATGAACGTTTCTTACAACTTTCAAACTAATGAACGTTTCTTACAACTTCAAACTAATGAACGTTTCTTACAACTTTCAAACTAACGATCGTTCTTTACAAGTTTCAAACTACCGATCGTTCCTTACAACTTTCAAACTAATTTACTTTCCTTACAACTTTCAAACTAACGATTGTTCCTTACAACTTTCAAACTAACGATTGTTCCTTTCAACTTTCAAACTAATGAACGTTTCTTACAACTTTCAAACTAATGAACCTTTCTTACAACTTTCAAACTAATGTACGTTTCTTACAACTTTCAAACTAATGTACGTTTCTTTCAACTTTCAAACTAATGAAAGTTTCTTACAATTTTTAAACTAATGAACGTTTCTTACAACCTTCAAACTAATGTACGTTTCTTACAACTTTCGAACTAATGAACTTTTCTTACAACTTTAAACTAATGAACGTTTCTTACAACTTTCAAACTAATGAACGTTTCTTACAACTTTCAAACTAATGAACGTTTCTTACAACTTTTAAACTAACGATTGTTCCTACAACTTTCAAACTTATGAATGTTTCTTACAACTTTCAAACTAACGATTGTTCCTTACAACTTTCAAACTAATGAACGTTTCTTACAACTTTCAAAATAACGATTGTTCCTTACAACTTTCAAACTTATGAACGTTTCTTACAACTTTCAAACTAATGAACGTTTCTTACAACTTTCAAACTAATGAACGTTTCTTACAACTTTCAAACTAATGAACGTTTCTTAAAACTTTCAAACTAATATACGTTTCTTACAACTTTCAAACTAATGTACGTTTCTTACAACTTTCAAACTAATGAACGTTTCTTACAACCTTCAAAGTAATGTACGTTTCTTACAACTTTCAAACTAATGAAAGTTTCTTACAACTTTTAAACTAACGATTGTTTCTTACAACTTTTAAACTGACGAATGTTCCTTACAACTTTTAAACTAACGATTGTTCCTTACAACTTTCAAACTAACGATTGTTCTTTACAACTTTCAAACTAATGAACGTTTCTTACAACTTTCAAACTAATGAACGTTTCTTAAAACTTTCAAACTAATGTACGTTTCTTACAACTTTCAAACTAATGTATGTTCTTACAACTTTCAAACTAATGAACGTTTCTTACAACCTTCAAAGTAATGTCCGTTTCTTACAACTTTCAAACGAATGAAAGTTTCTTACAACTTTTAAACTAACGATTGTTCCTTACAACTTTTAAACTAGCGATTTTTCCTTACAACTTTCAAACTAACGATCGTTCCTTACAACTTTCAAAATAACGATTGTTCCTTACAACTTTCAAACTAACGATCGTTCCTTACAACTTTCAAGCTAACGATCGTTCCTTACAACTTTCAAACTAATTAACTTTCGTTACAACTTTCAAACTAACGATTGTTCCTTACAACTTTCAAACTAACGAGCTCCTTACAACTTTCAAACTAACGATCGTTCCTTACAACTTTCAAACTAACGATCGTTCCTTACAACTTTCAATCTAACGATCGTTCCTTACAACTTTCAAACTAACGATCGTTCCTTACAACTTTCAAACTAATTAAATTTCCTTACAACTTTCAAACTAACGATTGTTCCTTACAACTTTCAAACTAACGATCGTTCCTTACAACTTTCAAAACTAACGATCGTTCCTTACAACTTTCAAACTAATTAACTTTCCTTACAACTTTCAAACTAACGATTGTTCCTTACAACTTTCAAACTAACGATCGTTCCTTACAACTTTCAAACTAATTAACTTTCCTTACAAATTTCAAACTAACGATTGTTCCTTACAACTTTCGAACTAATTAACTTTCCTTACAACTTTCAAACTAACGATTGTTCCTTACAACTTTCAAACTAACGATTGTTCCTTACAACTTTCAAACTAATGAACGTTTCTTACAACTTTCAAACTAATGAACGTTTCTTACAACTTTCAAACTAATGTACGTTTCTTACAACTTTCAAACTAATGTACGTTTCTTACAACTTTCAAACTAATGAACGTTTCTTACAACTTTCAAATTAATGAACGTTTCTTACAACCTTCAAAGTAATGTACGTTTCTTACAACTTTCAAACTAATGTACGTTTCTTTCAACTTTCAAACTAATGAACGTTTCTTACAACCTTCAAACTAATGTACGTTTCTTACAACTTTCGAACTAATGAACTTTTCTTACAACTTTCAAACTAATGAACGTTTCTTACAACTTTCAAACTAATGAACGTTTCTTACAACTTTCAAACTAATGTACGTTTCTTACAACTTTCAAACTAATGAACGTTTCTACAACTTTCAAACTAACGATCGTTCTTTACATGTTTCAAACTACCGATCGTTCCTTACAACTTTCAAACTAATTTACTTTCCTTACAACTTTCAAACTAACGATTGTTCCTTACAACTTTCAAACTAACGATTGTTCCTTACAACTTTCAAACTTATGAATGTTTCTTACAACTTTCAAACTAACGATTGTTCCTTACAACTTTCAAACTAATGAACGTTTCTTACAACTTTCAAACTAATGAACGTTTCTTACAACTTTCAAAATAACGATTGTTCCTTACAACTTTCGAACTAATGAACGTTTCTTACAACTTTCAAACTAATGAACGTTTCTTACAACTTTCAAACTAATGAACGTTTCTTACAACTTTCAAACTAATGAACGTTTCTTAAAACTTTATACTAATATACGTTTCTTACAACTTTCAAACTAATGTACGTTTCTTACAACTTTCAAACTAATGAACGTTTCTTACAACCTTCAAAGTAATGTACGTTTCTTACAACTTTCAAACTAATGAACGTTTCTTACAACCTTCAAAGTAATGTACGTTTCTTACAACTTTCAAACTAATGAAAGTTTCTTACAACTTTTAAACTAACGATTGTTTCTTACAACTTTTAAACTGACGAATGTTCCTTACAACTTTTAAACTAACGATTGTTCCTTACAACTTTCAAACTAACGATTGTTCTTTACAACTTTCAAACTAATGAACGTTTCTTACAACTTTCAAACTAATGAACGTTTCTTAAAACTTTCAAACTAATGTACGTTTCTTACAACTTTCAAACTAATGTATGTTTCTTACAACTTTCAAACTAATGAACGTTTCTTACAACCTTCAAAGTAATGTCCGTTTCTTACAACTTTCAAACGAATGAAAGTTTCTTACAACTTTTAAACTAACGATTGTTCCTTACAACTTTTAAACTAGCGATTTTTCCTTACAACTTTCAAACTAACGATCGTTCCTTACAACTTTCAAAATAACGATTGTTCCTTACAACTTTCAAACTAACGATCGTTCCTTACAACTTTCAAGCTAACGATCGTTCCTTACAACTTTCAAACTAATTAACTTTCGTTACAACTTTCAAACTAACGATTGTTCCTTACAACTTTCAAACTAACGATCGCTCCTTACAACTTTCAAACTAACGATCGTTCCTTACAACTTTCAAACTAACGATCGTTCCTTACAACTTTCAATCTAACGATCGTTCCTTACAACTTTCAAACTAACGATCGTTCCTTACAACTTTCAAACTAATTAAATTTCCTTACAACTTTCAAACTAACGATTGTTCCTTACAACTTTCAAACTAACGATCGTTCCTTACAACTTTCAAACTAACGATCGTTCCTTACAACTTTCAAACTAATTAACTTTCCTACAACTTTCAAACTAACGATTGTTCCTTACAACTTTCAAACTAACGATCGTTCCTTACAACTTTCAAACTAATTAACTTTCCTTACAAATTTCAAACTAACGATTGTTCCTTACAACTTTCGAACTAATTAACTTTCCTTACAACTTTCAAACTAACGATTGTTCCTTACAACTTTCAAACTAACGATTGTTCCTTACAACTTTCAAACTAATGAACGTTTCTTACAACTTTCAAACTAATGAACGTTTCTTACAACTTTCAACTAATGTACGTTTCTTACAACTTTCAAACTAATGTACGTTTCTTACAACTTTCAAACTAATGAACGTTTCTTACAACTTTCAAATTAATGAACGTTTCTTACAACCTTCAAAGTAATGTACGTTTCTTACAACTTTCAAACTAATGTACGTTTCTTTCAACTTTCAAACTAATGAACGTTTCTTACAACCTTCAAACTAATGTACGTTTCTTACAACTTTCGAACTAATGAACTTTTCTTACAACTTTCAAACTAATGAACGTTTCTTACAACTTTCAAACTAATGAACGTTTCTTACAACTTTCAAACTAATGTACGTTTCTTACAACTTTCAAACTAATGAACGTTTCTACAACTTTCAAACTAACGATCGTTCTTTACAAGTTTCAAACTACCGATCGTTCCTTACAACTTTCAAACTAATTTACTTTCCTTACAACTTTCAAACTAACGATTGTTCCTTACAACTTTCAAACTAACGATTGTTCCTTACAACTTTCAAACTTATGAATGTTTCTTACAACTTTCAAACTAACGATTGTTCCTTACAACTTTCAAACTAATGAACGTTTCTTACAACTTTCAAACTAATGAACGTTTCTTACAACTTTCAAAATAACGATTGTTCCTTACAACTTTCGAACTAATGAACGTTTCTTACAACTTCAAACTAATGAACGTTTCTTACAACTTTCAAACTAATGAACGTTTCTTACAACTTTCAAACTAATGAACGTTTCTTAAAACTTTATACTAATATACGTTTCTTACAACTTTCAAACTAATGTACGTTTCTTACAACTTTCAAACTAATGAACGTTTCTTACAACCTTCAAAGTAATGTACGTTTCTTACAACTTTCAAACTAATGAAAGTTTCTTACAACTTTTAAACTAACGATTGTTTCTTACAACTTTTAAACTAACGATTGTTCCTTACAACTTTTAAACTAACGATTGTTCCTTACAACTTTCAAACTAACGATTGTTCTTTACAACTTTCAAACTAATGAACGTTTCTTACAACTTTCAAAACTATTGGACGTTTCGTACAACTTTCAAATTAATGAACGTTTCTTACAATTTTCAAACTAATGTACGTTTCTTACAACTTTCAAACTAATGTACGTTTCTTACAACTTTCAAACTAATGAACGTTTCTTACAACCTTCAAAGTAATGTACGTTTCTTACACCTTTCAAACTAATGAAAGTTTCTTACAACTTTCAAACTAACGATTTTTCCTTACAACTTTCAAACTAACGATTGTTCCTTACAACTTTCAAACTAATGAACGTTTCTTACAACTTTCAATCTAATGAACCTTTCTTACAACTTTCAAACTAATGTACGTTTCTTACAACTTTCAAACTAATGTACGTTTCTTTCAACTTTCAAACTAATGAAAGTTTCTTACAATTTTCAAACTAATGAACGTTTCTTACAACCTTCAAACTAATGTACGTTTCTTACAACTTTCGAACTAATGAACTTTTCTTACAACTTTCAAACTAATGAAAGTTTCTTACAACTTTCAAACTAACGATTTTTCCTTACAACTTTCAAACTAACGATTGTTCCTTACAACTTTCAAACTAATTAACTTTCCTTACAACTTTCAAACTAACGATCGTTCCTTACAACTTTCAAACTAATGAACTTTCCTTACAACTTTCAAACTAATGAACTTTCCTTACAACTTTCAAACTAACGATTGTTCCTTACAACTTGCAAACTAACGATTGTTCTTACAACTTTCAAACTAACGATTGTTCCTTACAACTTTCAAACTAATGAACGTTTCTTACAACTTTCAAACTAATGAACGTTTCTTACAACTTTCAAACTAATGTACGTTTCTTACAACTTTCAAACTAATGTACGTTTCTTACAACTTTCAAACTAATGAACGTTTCTTACAACTTTCAAAATAATGAACGTTTCTTACAACTTTCAAAATAATGAACGTTTCTTACAACCTTCAAAGTAATGTACGTTTCTTACAACTTTCGAACTAATGAACTTTTCTTACAACTTTCAAACTAATGAACTTTTCTTACAACTTTCAACTAATGAACTTTTCTTATACCTTTCAAACTAATGAACGTTTCTTACAACTTTCAAACTAATGAACGTTTCTGACAACTTTAAAAATAATGAACGTTTCTTACAACTTTCAAACTAATGAAAGTTTCTTACAACTTTTAAACTAACGATTGTTCCTTACAACTTTCAAACTAATGAACGTTTCTTACAACTTTCAAAATAACGATTGTTAGTTACAACTTTCAAACTAATGAACGTTTCTTACAACTTTCAAACTAACGATTGTTCCTAACAACTTTCAAACTAATGAACGTTTCTTACAACTTTCAAACTAATGAACTTTTCTTACAACTTTCAAACTAATCAACGTTTCTTACAACTTTCAAACTAATGAACGTTTCTTAAAACTTTCAAACTAATGTACGTTTCTTACAACTTTCAAACTAATGTACGTTTCTTACAACTTTCAAACTAATGAACGTTTCTTACAACCTTCAAAGTAATGTACGTTTCTTACAACTTTCAAACTAATGAAAGTTTTTTTACAACTTTTAAACTAACGATTGTTCCTTACAACTTTTAAACTAACGATTGTTCCTTACAACTTTCAAACTAACGATCGTTCCTTACAACTTTCAAACTAACGATTGTTCCTTACAACTTTCAAACTAACGATCGTTCCTTACAACTTTCAAGCTAACGATTGTTCCTTACAACTTTTAAGCTAACGATTATTCCTTACAACTTTCAAACTAACGATTGTTCCTTACAACTTTCAAACTAACGATTGTTCCTTACAACTTTCAAACTAACGATCGTTCCTTACAACTTTCAAACTAACGATCGTTCCTTACAACTTTGAAACTAACGATTGTTCCTTACAACTTTCAAACTAACGATCGTTCCTTACATCTTTCAAACTAACGATCGTTCCTTAAAACTTTCAAACTAATAAACTTTCCTCACAACTTTCAAACTAACGATCGTTCCTTACAGATTTCAAACTAACAATCGTTCCTTACAACTTTCACACTAATTATCTTTCCTTACAACTTTCAAACTAATTAACGTTTCTTACAACTTTCAAACTAATGTACGTTTCTTACAAATTTCAAACTAATGAACGTTTCTTACAACTTTCAAATTATTGAACGTTTCTTACAACCTTCAAAGTAATGTACGTTTCTTACAACTTTCAAACTAATGTACGTTTCTTACAACTTTCAAACTAATGACGTTTCTTACAACTTTCAAACTAATGAACGTTTCTTACAACTTTCAAACTAACGATCGTTCTTTACAACTTTCAAACTACGATTGTTCCTTACAACTTTCAAACTAATTTACTTTCCTTACAACTTTCAAACTAACGATTGTTCCTTACAACTTTCAAACTAACGATTGTTCCTTACAACTTTCAAACTAATGACGTTTCTTACAACTTTCAAACTAATGAACCTTTCTTACAACTTTCAAACTAATGTACGTTTCTTACAACTTTCAAACTAATGTACGTTTCTTTCAACTTTCAAACTAATGAAAGTTTCTTACAATTTCAAACTAATGAACGTTTCTTACAACCTTCAAACTAATGTACGTTTCTTACAACTTTCGAACTAATGAACTTTTCTTACAACTTTCAAACTAATGAACGTTTCTTACAACTTTCAAACTAATGAACGTTTCTTACAACTTTCAAACTAATGAACGTTTCTTACAACTTTAAACTAACGATTGTTCCTTACAACTTTCAAACTTATGAATGTTTCTTACAACTTTCAAACTAACGATTGTTCCTTACAACTTTCAAACTAATGAACGTTTCTTACAACTTTCAAACTAATGAACGTTTCTTACAACTTTCAAAATAACGTTGTTCCTTACAACTTTCAAACTAATGAACGTTTCTTACAACTTTCAAACTAATGAACGTTTCTTACAACTTTCAAACTAATGAACGTTTCTTACAACTTTCAAACTAATGAACGTTTCTTAAAACTTTCAAACTAATATACGTTTCTTACAACTTTCAAACTAATGTACGTTTCTTACAACTTTCAAACTAATGAACGTTTCTTACAACCTTCAAAGTAATGTACGTTTCTTACAACCTTCAAACTAATGTACGTTTCTTACAACTTTCGAACTAATGAACTTTTCTTACAACTTTCAAACTAATGAAAGTTTCTTACAACTTTCAAACTAACGATTTTTCCTTACAACTTTCAAACTAACGATTTTCCTTACAACTTTCAAACTAATTAACTTTCCTTACAACTTTCAAACTAACGATCGTTCCTTACAACTTTCAAACTAATGAACTTTCCTTACAACTTTCAAACTAATGAACTTTCCTTACAACTTTCAAACTAACGATTGTTCCTTACAACTTGCAAACTAACGATTGTTCCTTACAACTTTCAAACTAACGATTGTTCCTTACAACTTTCAAACTAATGAACGTTTCTTACAACTTTCAAACTAATGAACGTTTCTTACAACTTTCAAACTAATGTACGTTTCTTACAACTTTCAAACTAATGTACGTTTCTTACAACTTTCAAACTAATGAACGTTTCTTACAACTTTCAAAATAATGAACGTTTCTTACAACTTTCAAAATAATGAACGTTTCTTACAACCTTCAAAGTAATGTACGTTTCTTACAACTTTCGAACTAATGAACTTTTCTTACAACTTTCAAACTAATGAACTTTCTTACAACTTTCAAACTAATGAACTTTTCTTATACCTTTCAAACTAATGAACGTTTCTTACAACTTTCAAACTAATGAACGTTTCTGACAACTTTAAAATAATGAACGTTTCTTACAACTTTCAAACTAATGAAAGTTTCTTACAACTTTTAAACTAACGATTGTTCCTTACAACTTTCAAACTAATGAACGTTTCTTACAACTTTCAAAATAACGATTGTTAGTTACAACTTTCAAACTAATGAACGTTTCTTACAACTTTCAAACTAACGATTGTTCCTAACAACTTTCAAACTAATGAACGTTTCTTACAACTTTCAAACTAATGAACTTTTCTTACAACTTTCAAACTAATCAACGTTTCTTACAACTTTCAAACTAATGAACGTTTCTTAAAACTTTCAAACTAATGTACGTTTCTTACAACTTTCAAACTAATGTACGTTTCTTACAACTTTCAAACTAATGAACGTTTCTTACAACCTTCAAAGTAATGTACGTTTCTTACAACATTCAAACTAATGAAAGTTTTTTACAACTTTTAAACTAACGATTGTTCCTTACAACTTTTAAACTAACGATTGTTCCTTACAACTTTCAAACTAACGATCGTTCCTTACAACTTTCAAACTAACGATTGTTCCTTACAACTTTCAAACTAACGATCGTTCCTTACAACTTTCAAGCTAACGATTGTTCCTTACAACTTTTAAGCTAACGATTATTCCTTACAACTTTCAAACTAACGATTGTTCCTTACAACTTTCAAACTAACGATTGTTCCTTACAACTTTCAAACTAACGATCGTTCCTTACAACTTTCAAACTAACGATCGTTCCTTACAACTTTGAAACTAACGATTGTTCCTTACAACTTTCAAACTAACGATCGTTCCTTACATCTTTCAAACTAACGATCGTTCCTTACAACTTTCAAACTAATAACTTTCCTCACAACTTTCAAACTAACGATCGTTCCTTACAGATTTCAAACTAACAATCGTTCCTTACAACTTTCACACTAATATCTTTCCTTACAACTTTCAAACTAATGAACGTTTCTTACAACTTTCAAACTAATGTACGTTTCTTACAAATTTCAAACTAATGAACGTTTCTTACAACTTTCAAATTATTGAACGTTTCTTACAACCTTCAAAGTAATGTACGTTTCTTACAACTTTCAAACTAATGTACGTTTCTTACAACTTTCAAACTAATGAACGTTTCTTACAACTTTCAAACTAATGAACGTTTCTTACAACTTTCAAACTAACGATCGTTCTTTACAAGTTTCAAACTACCGATCGTTCCTTACAACTTTCAAACTAATTTACTTTCCTTAAAACTTTCAAACTAACGATTGTTCCTTACAACTTTCAAACTAACGATTGTTCCTTACAACTTTCAAACTAATGAACGTTTCTTACAACTTTCAAACTAATGAACCTTTCTTACAACTTTCAAACTAATGTACGTTTCTTACAACTTTCAAACTAATGTACGTTTTTACAACTTTCAAACTAATGAAAGTTTCTTACAATTTGCAAACTAATGAACGTTTCTTACAATCTTCAAACTAATGTACGTTTCTTACAACTTTCGAACTAATGAACTTTTCTTACAACTTTCAAACTAATGAACGTTTCTTACAACTTTCAAACTAATGAACGTTTCTTACAACTTTCAAACTAATGAACGTTTCTTACAACTTTTAAACTAACGATTGTCCTTACAACTTTCAAACTTATGAATGTTTCTTACAACTTTCAAACTAACGATTGTTCCTTACAACTTTCAAACTAATGAACGTTTCTTACAACTTTCAAACTAATGAACGTTTCTTACAACTTTCAAAATAACGATTGTTCCTTACAACTTTCAAACTAATGAACGTTTCTTACAACTTTCAAACTAATGAACGTTTCTTACAACTTTCAAACTAATGAACGTTTCTTACAACTTTCAAACTAATGAACGTTTCTTAAAACTTTCAAACTAATATACGTTTCTTACAACTTTCAAACTAATGTACGTTTCTACAACTTTCAAACTAATGAACGTTTCTTACAACCTTCAAAGTAATGTACGTTTCTTACAACTTTCAAAACTAATGAAAGTTTCTTACAACTTTCAAACTATTGGACGTTTCGTACAACTTTCAAATTAATGAACGTTTCTTACAATTTTCAAACTAATGTACGTTTCTTACAACTTTCAAAACTAATGTACGTTTCTTACAACTTTCAAACTAATGAACGTTTCTTACAACCTTCAAAGTAATGTACGTTTCTTACACCTTTCAAACTAATGAAAGTTTCTTACAACTTTCAAACTAAACGATTTTTCCTTACAACTTTCAAACTAACGATTGTTCCTTACAACTTTCAAACTAATTAACTTTCCTTACAACTTTCAAACTAACGATCGTTCCTTACAACTTTCAAACTAATGAACTTTCCTTACAACTTTCAAACTAATGAACTTTCCTTACAACTTTCAAACTAACGATTGTTCCTTACAACTTTCAAACTAACGATTGTTCCTTACAACTTTCAAACTAACGATTGTTCCTTACAACTTTCAAACTAATGAACGTTTCTTACAACTTTCAAACTAATGAACGTTTCTTACAACTTTCAAACTAATGTACGTTTCTTACAACTTTCAAACTAATGTACGTTTCTTACAACTTTCAAACTAATGAACGTTTCTTACAACTTTCAAAATAATGAACGTTTCTTACAACTTTCAAAATAATGAACGTTTCTTACAACCTTCAAAGTAATGTACGTTTCTTACAACTTTCGAACTAATGAACTTTTCTTACAACTTTCAAACTAATGAACTTTTCTTACAACTTTCAAACTAATGAACTTTTCTTATACCTTTCAAACTAATGAACGTTTCTTACAACTTTCAAACTAATGAAAGTTTCTTACAACTTTTAAACTAACGATTGTTCCTTACAACTTTCAAACTAATGAACGTTTCTTACAACTTTCAAAATAACGATTGTTAGTTACAACTTTCAAACTAATGAACGTTTCTTACAACTTTCAAACTAACGATTGTTCCTTACAACTTTCAAACTAATGAACGTTTCTTACAACTTTCAAACTAATGAACGTTTCTTACAACTTTCAAACTAATGAACGTTTCTTACAACTTTCAAACTAATGAACGTTTCTTAAAACTTTCAAACTAATGTACGTTTCTTACAACTTTCAAACTAATGTACGTTTCTTACAACTTTCAAACTAATGAAAGTTTCTTACAACTTCAAAGTAATGTACGTTTCTTACAACTTTCAAACTAATGAAAGTTTTTTACAACTTTTAAACTAACGATTGTTCCTTACAACTTTTAAACTAACGATTGTTCCTTACAACTTTCAAACTAACGATTGTTCCTTACAACTTTCAAACTAACGATTGTTCCTTACAACTTTCAAACTAACGATCGTTCCTTACAACTTTCAAACTAACGATCGTTCCTTACAACTTTGAAACTAACGATTGTTCCTTACAACTTTCAAACTAACGATCGTTCCTTACATCTTTCAAACTAACGATCGTTCCTTACAACTTTCAAACTAATAAACTTTCCTCACAACTTTCAAACTAACGATCGTTCCTTACAGATTTCAAACTAACAATCGTTCCTTACAACTTTCACACTAATTATCTTTCCTTACAACTTTGAAACTAACGATTGTTCCTTACAACTTTCAAACTAATTAACTTTCCTTACAAATTTCAAACTAACGATTGTTCCTTACAACTTTCAAACTAATTAACTTCCTTACAACTTTCAAACTAACGATTGTTCCTTACAACTTTCAAACTAACGATCGGTCCTTACAACTTTCAAACTGACGATCGTTCCTTACAACTTTCAAACTACCGATCGTTCCTTACAACTTTCAAACTAATTAACTTTCCTTACAACTTTCAACCTAACGATTGTTCCTTACAACTTTCAAACTAACGATTGTTCATTCCAACTTCAAACTAACGATTGTTCCTTACAACTTTCAAACTAATTAACTTTCCTCACAACTTTCAAACTAACGATTGTTCCTTACAACTTTCAAACTAACGATTGTTCCTTACAACTTTCAAACTAACGATTGTTCCTTACAACTTTCAAACTAATGAACGTTTCTTTCAACTTTCAAACTAATGAACGTTTCTTACAACCTTCAAACTAATGTACGTTTCTTACAACTTTCGAACTAATGAACTTTTCTTACAACTTTCAAACTAATGAACGTTTCTTACAACTTTCAAACTAATGAACGTTTCTTACAACTTTCAAACTAATGAACGTTTCTTACAACTTTCAAACTAATGAACGTTTCTTACAACTTTCAAACTAACGATCGTTCTTTACAAGTTTCAAACTACCGATCGTTCCTTACAACTTTCAAACTAATTTACTTTCCTTACAACTTTCAAACTAACGATTGTTCCTTACAACTTTCAAACTAACGATTGTTCCTTACAACTTTCAAACTAATGTACGTTTCTTACAACTTTCAAACTAATGAACGTTTCTTTCAACTTTCAAACTAATGTACGTTTCTTACAACTTTCAAACTAATGAACGTTTCTTTCAACTTTCAAACTAATGAACGTTTCTTACAATTTTCAAACTAATGAACGTTTCTTACAACCTTCAAACTAATGTACGTTTCTTACAACTTTCGAACTAATGAACGTTTCTTACAACTTTCAAACTAATGAACGTTTCTTACAACTTTCAAACTAACGATTGTTCCTTACAACTTTCAAACTAATGAACGTTTCTTACAACTTTCAAACTAACGATTGTTCCTTACAACTTTCAAACTAACGATCGTTCCTTACAACTTTCAAGCTAACGATTGTTCCTTACAACTTTTAAGCTAACGATTATTCCTTACAACTTTCAAACTAACGATTGTTCCTTACAACTTTCAAACTAACGATTGTTCCTTACAACTTTCAAACTAACGATCGTTCCTTACAACTTTCAAACTAACGATCGTTCCTTACAACTTTGAAACTAACGATTGTTCCTTACAACTTTCAAACTAACGATCGTTCCTTACATCTTTCAAACTAACGATCGTTCCTTACAACTTTCAAACTAATAAACTTTCCTTACAACTTTCAAACTAACGATCGTTCCTTACAGATTTCAAACTAACGATTGTTCCTTACAACTTTCACACTAATTATCTTTCCTTACAACTTTCAAACTAATGAACGTTTCTTACAACTTTCAAACTAATGTACGTTTCTTACAAATTTCAAACTAATGAACGTTTCTTACAACTTTCAAATTAATGAACGTTTCTTACAACTTTCAAACTATGAACGTTTCTTACAACTTTCAAACTAATGTACGTTTCTTACAACTTTCAAAATAATGAACGTTTCTTGCAACTTCAAACTAATGTACGTTTCTTACAACTTTCGAACTAATGAACTTTTCTTACAACTTTCAAACTAATGAACGTTTCTTACAACTTTCAAACTAATGAACGTTTCTTACAACTTTCAAACTAATGAACGTTTCTTACAACTTTCACACTAATGAACGTTTCTTACAACTTTCAAACTAACGATCGTTCTTTACAAGTTTCAAACTACCGATCGTTCCTTACAACTTTCAAACTAATTTACTTTCCTTACAACTTTCAAACTAACGATCGTTCCTTACAACTTTCAAACTAACGATTGTTCCTTACAAATTTCAAACTAATGAACGTTTCTTACAACTTTCAAACTAATGAACCTTTCTTACAACTTTCAAACTAATGTACGTTTCTTACAACTTTCAAACTAATGTACGTTTCTTTCAACTTTCAAACTAATGAAAGTTTCTTACAATTTTCAAACTAATGAACGTTTCTTACAACCTTCAAACTAATGTACGTTTCTTACAACTTTTGAACTAATGAACTTTTCTTACAACTTTCAAACTAATGAACGTTTCTTACAACTTTCAAACTAATGAACGTTTCTTACAACTTTCAAACTAATGAACGTTTCTTACAACTTTTAAACTAACGATTGTTCCTTACAACTTTCAAACTTATGAATGTTTCTTACAACTTTCAAACTACCGATCGTTCCTTACAACTTTCAAACTAATGAACGTTTCTTACAACTTTCAAACTAATGAACGTTTCTTACAACTTTCAAAATAACGATTGTTCCTTACAACTTTCAAACTAACGATTGTTCCTTACAACTTTCAAACTAATGAACGTTTCTTACAACTTTCAAACTAATGAACGTTTCTTACAACTTTCAAACTAATGTACGTTTCTTACAACTTTCAAACTAATGTACGTTTCTTACAACTTTCAAACTAATGAACGTTTCTTACAACTTTCAAAATAATGAACGTTTCTTACAACTTTCAAAATAATGAACGTTTCTTACAACCTTCAAAGTAATGTACGTTTCTTACAACTTTCGAACTAATGAACTTTTCTTACAACTTTCAAACTAATGAACTTTTCTTACAACTTTCAAACTAATGAACTTTTCTTATACCTTTCAAACTAATGAACGTTTCTTACAACTTTCAAACTAATGAAAGTTTCTTACAACTTTTAAACTAACGATTGTTCCTTACAACTTTCAAACTAATGAACGTTTCTTACAACTTTCAAAATAACGATTGTTAGTTACAACTTTCAAACTAATGAACGTTTCTTACAACTTTCAAACTAACGATTGTTCCTTACAACTTTCAAACTAATGAACGTTTCTTACAACTTTCAAACTAATGAACGTTTCTTACAACTTTCAAACTAATGAACGTTTCTTACAACTTTCAAACTAATGAACGTTTCTTAAAACTTTCAAACTAATGTACGTTTCTTACAACTTTCAAACTAATGTACGTTTCTTACAACTTTCAAACTAATGAAAGTTTCTTACAACCTTCAAAGTAATGTACGTTTCTTACAACTTTCAAACTAATGAAAGTTTTTTACAACTTTTAAACTAACGATTGTTCCTTACAACTTTCAAACTAACGATTGTTCCTTACAACTTTCAAACTAACGATTGTTCCTTACAACTTTCAAACTAACGATCGTTCCTTACAACTTTCAAACTAACGATCGTTCCTTACAACTTTGAAACTAACGATTGTTCCTTACAACTTTCAAACTAACGATCGTTCCTTACATCTTTCAAACTAACGATCGTTCCTTACAACTTTCAAACTAATAAACTTTCCTCACAACTTTCAAACTAACGATCGTTCCTTACAGATTTCAAACTAACAATCGTTCCTTACAACTTTCACACTAATTATCTTTCCTTACAACTTTGAAACTAACGATTGTTCCTTACAACTTTCAAACTAATTAACTTTCCTTACAAATTTCAAACTAACGATTGTTCCTTACAACTTTCAAACTAATTAACTTTCCTTACAACTTTCAAACTAACGATTGTTCCTTACAACTTTCAAACTAACGATCGGTCCTTACAACTTTCAAACTGACGATCGTTCCTTACAACTTTCAAACTACCGATCGTTCCTTACAACTTTCAAACTAATTAACTTTCCTTACAACTTTCAACCTAACGATTGTTCCTTACAACTTTCAAACTAACGATTGTTCATTCCAACTTCAAACTAACGATTGTTCCTTACAACTTTCAAACTAATTAACTTTCCTCACAACTTTCAAACTAACGATTGTTCCTTACAACTTTCAAACTAACGATTGTTCCTTACAACTTTCAAACTAACGATTGTTCCTTACAACATTCAAACTAATGAACGTTTCTTTCAACTTTCAAACTAATGAACGTTTCTTACAACCTTCAAACTAATGTACGTTTCTTACAACTTTCGAACTAATGAACTTTTCTTACAACTTTCAAACTAATGAACGTTTCTTACAACTTTCAAACTAATGAACGTTTCTTACAACTTTCAAACTAATGAACGTTTCTTACAACTTTCAAACTAATGAACGTTTCTTACAACTTTCAAACTAACGATCGTTCTTTACAAGTTTCAAACTACCGATCGTTCCTTACAACTTTCAAACTAATTTACTTTCCTTACAACTTTCAAACTAACGATTGTTCCTTACAACTTTCAAACTAACGATTGTTCCTTACAACTTTCAAACTAATGTACGTTTCTTACAACTTTCAAACTAATGAACGTTTCTTTCAACTTTCAAACTAATGTACGTTTCTTACAACTTTCAAACTAATGAACGTTTCTTTCAACTTTCAAACTAATGAACGTTTCTTACAATTTCAAACTAATGAACGTTTCTTACAACCTTCAAACTAATGTACGTTTCTTACAACTTTCGAACTAATGAACGTTTCTTACAACTTTCAAACTAATGAACGTTTCTTACAACTTTCAAACTAACGATTGTTCCTTACAACTTTCAAACTAATGAACGTTTCTTACAACTTTCAAACTAACGATTGTTCCTTACAACTTTCAAACTAACGATCGTTCCTTACAACTTTCAAGCTAACGATTGTTCCTTACAACTTTTAAGCTAACGATTATTCCTTACAACTTTCAAACTAACGATTGTTCCTTACAACTTTCAAACTAACGATTGTTCCTTACAACTTTCAAACTAACGATCGTTCCTTACAACTTTCAAACTAACGATCGTTCCTTACAACTTTGAAACTAACGATTGTTCCTTACAACTTTCAAACTAACGATCGTTCCTTACATCTTTCAAACTAACGATCGTTCCTTACAACTTTCAAACTAATAAACTTTCCTTACAACTTTCAAACTAACGATCGTTCCTTACAGATTTCAAACTAACGATTGTTCCTTACAACTTTCACACTAATTATCTTTCCTTACAACTTTCAAACTAATGAACGTTTCTTACAACTTTCAAACTAATGTACGTTTCTTACAAATTTCAAACTAATGAACGTTTCTTACAACTTTCAAATTAATGAACGTTTCTTACAACTTTCAAACTAATGAACGTTTCTTACAACTTTCAAACTAATGTACGTTTCTTACAACTTTCAAAATAATGAACGTTTCTTACAACCTTCAAACTAATGTACGTTTCTTACAACTTTCGAACTAATGAACTTTTCTTACAACTTTCAAACTAATGAACGTTTCTTACAACTTTCAAACTAATGAACGTTTCTTACAACTTTCAAACTAATGAACGTTTCTTACAACTTTCACACTAATGAACGTTTCTTACAACTTTCAAACTAACGATCGTTCTTTACAAGTTTCAAACTACCGATCGTTCCTTACAACTTTCAAACTAATTTACTTTCCTTACAACTTTCAAACTAACGATCGTTCCTTACAACTTTCAAACTAACGATTGTTCCTTACAACTTTCAAACTAATGAACGTTTCTTACAACTTTCAAACTAATGAACCTTTCTTACAACTTTCAAACTAATGTACGTTTCTTACAACTTTCAAACTAATGTACGTTTCTTTCAACTTTCAAACTAATGAAAGTTTCTTACAATTTTCAAACTAATGAACGTTTCTTACAACCTTCAAACTAATGTACGTTTCTTACAACTTTTGAACTAATGAACTTTTCTTACAACTTTCAAACTAATGAACGTTTCTTACAACTTTCAAACTAATGAACGTTTCTTACAACTTTCAAACTAATGAACGTTTCTTACAACTTTTAAACTAACGATTGTTCCTTACAACTTTCAAACTTATGAATGTTTCTTACAACTTTCAAACTACCGATCGTTCCTTACAACTTTCAAACTAATGAACGTTTCTTACAACTTTCAAACTAATGAACGTTTCTTACAACTTTCAAAATAACGATTGTTCCTTACAACTTTCAAACTAATGAACGTTTCTTACAACTTTCAAACTAATGAACGTTTCTTACAACTTTCAAACTAATGTACGTTTCTTACAACTTTCAAACTAATGAACGTTTCTTTCAACTTTCAAACTAATGAACGTTTCTTACAATTTTCAAACTAATGAACGTTTCTTACAACTTTCAAACTAATGTACGTTTCTTACAACTTTCGAACTAATGTACGTTTCTTACAACTTTCAATCTAATGAAAGTTTCTTACAACTTTCAAACTATTGGACGTTTCGTACAACTTTCAAATTAATGAACGTTTCTTACAATTTTCAAACTAATGTACGTTTCTTACAACTTTCAAACTAATGTACGTTTCTTACAACTTTCAAACTAATGAACGTTTCTTACAACCTTCAAAGTAATGTACGTTTCTTACACCTTTCAAACTAATGAAAGTTTCTTACAACTTTCAAACTAACGATTTTTCCTTACAACTTTCAAACTAACGATTGTTCCTTACAACTTTCAAACTAATTAACTTTCCTTACAACTTTCAAACTAACGATCGTTCCTTACAACTTTCAAACTAACGATTGTTCCTTACAACTTTCAAACTAACGATCGTTCCTTACATCTTTCAAACTAACGATCGTTCCTTACAACTTTCAAACTAATAAACTTTCCTTACAACTTTCAAACTAACGATCGTTCCTTACAGATTTCAAACTAACGATTGTTCCTTACAACTTTCACACTAATTATCTTTCCTTACAACTTTCAAACTAATGAACGTTTCTTACAACTTTCAAACTAATGTACGTTTCTTACAAATTTCAAACTAATGAACGTTTCTTACAACTTTCAAATTAATGAACGTTTCTTACAACTTTCAAACTAATGAACGTTTCTTACAACTTTCAAACTAATGTACGTTTCTTACAACTTTCAAAATAATGAACGTTTCTTACAACCTTCAAACTAATGTACGTTTCTTACAACTTTCGAACTAATGAACTTTTCTTACAACTTTCAAACTAATGAACGTTTCTTACAACTTTCAAACTAATGAACGTTTCTTACAACTTTCAAACTAATGAACGTTTCTTACAACTTTCACACTAATGAACGTTTCTTACAACTTTCAAACTAACGATCGTTCTTACAAGTTTCAAACTACCGATCGTTCCTTACAACTTTCAAACTAATTTACTTTCCTTACAACTTTCAAACTAACGATCGTTCCTTACAACTTTCAAACTAACGATTGTTCCTTACAACTTTCAAACTAATGAACGTTTCTTACAACTTTCAAACTAATGAACCTTTCTTACAACTTTCAAACTAATGTACGTTTCTTACAACTTTCAAACTAATGTACGTTTCTTTCAACTTTCAAACTAATGAAAGTTTCTTACAATTTTCAAACTAATGAACGTTTCTTACAACCTTCAAACTAATGTACGTTTCTTACAACTTTTGAACTAATGAACTTTTCTTACAACTTTCAAACTAATGAACGTTTCTTACAACTTTCAAACTAATGAACGTTTCTTACAACTTTCAAACTAATGAACGTTTCTTACAACTTTTAAACTAACGATTGTTCCTTACAACTTTCAAACTTATGAATGTTTCTTACAACTTTCAAACTACCGATCGTTCCTTACAACTTTCAAACTAATGAACGTTTCTTACAACTTTCAAACTAATGAACGTTTCTTACAACTTTCAAAATAACGATTGTTCCTTACAACTTTCAAACTAATGAACGTTTCTTACAACTTTCAAACTAATGAACGTTTCTTACAACTTTCAAACTAATGTACGTTTCTTACAACTTTCAAACTAATGAACGTTTCTTTCAACTTTCAAACTAATGAACGTTTCTTACAATTTTCAAACTAATGAACGTTTCTTACAACTTTCAAACTAATGTACGTTTCTTACAACTTTCGAACTAATGTACGTTTCTTACAACTTTCAATCTAATGAAAGTTTCTTACAACTTTCAAACTATTGGACGTTTCGTACAACTTTCAAATTAATGAACGTTTCTTACAATTTTCAAACTAATGTACGTTTCTTACAACTTTCCAAACTAATGTACGTTTCTTACAACTTTCAAACTAATGAAGTTTCTTACAACTTTCAAACTAATGGACGTTTCTTACAACTTTCAAACTAATGAACGTTTCTTACAACTTTCAAACTAATGTACGTTTCTTACAACTTTCAAACTAATGTACGTTTCTTACAACTTTCAAACTAATGAACGTTTCTTACAACTTTCAAACTAATGTACGTTTCTTACAACTTTCAAACTAATGAAAGTTTCTTACAACTTTCAAACTAACGATTTTTCCTTACAACTTTCAAACTAACGATTGTTCCTTACAACTTTCAAACTAATTAACTTTCTTACAACTTTCAAACTAACGATCGTTCCTTACAACTTTCAAACTAACGATTGTTCCTTACAACTTTCAAACTAACGATCGTTCCTTACAACTTTCAAACTAACGATCGTTCCTTACAACTTTCAAACTAATAAACTTTCCTTACAACTTTCAAACTAACGATCGTTCCTTACAATTTCAAACTAACGATTGTTCCTTACAACTTTCAAACTAATTATCTTTCCTTACAACTTTCAAACTAATGAACGTTTCTTACAACTTTCAAACTAATGTACGTTTCTTACAAATTTCAAACTAATGAACGTTTCTTACAACTTTCAAACTAATGAACGTTTCTTACAACTTTCAAACTAATGAACGTTTCTTACAACTTTCAAACTAATGTACGTTTCTTACAACTTTCAAACTAATGAACGTTTCTTACAACCTTCAAACTAATGTACGTTTCTTACAACTTTCGAACTAATGAACTTTTCTTACAACTTTCAAACTAATGAACGTTTCTTACAACTTTCAAACTAATGAACGTTTCTTACAACTTTCAAACTAATGAACGTTTCTTACAACTTTCAAACTAATGAACGTTTCTTACAACTTTCAAACTAACGATCGTTCTTTACAACTTTCAAACTACCGATCGTTCCTTACAACTTTCAAACTAATTTACTTTCCTTACAACTTTCAAACTAACGATCGTTCCTTACAACTTTCAAACTAACGATTGTTCCTTACAACTTTCAAACTAATGAACGTTTCTTACAACTTTCAAACTAATGAACCTTTCTTACAACTTTCAAACTAATGTACGTTTCTTACAACTTTCAAACTAATGTACGTTTCTTTCAACTTTCAAACTAATGAAAGTTTCTTACAATTTTCAAACTAATGAACGTTTCTTACAACCTTCAAACTAATGTACGTTTCTTACAACTTTGAACTAATGAACTTTTCTTACAACTTTCAAACTAATGAACGTTTCTTACAACTTTCAAACTAATGAACGTTTCTTACAACTTTCAAACTAATGAACGTTTCTTACAACTTTTAAACTAACGATTGTTCCTTACAACTTTCAAACTTATGAATGTTTCTTACAACTTTCAAACTAACGATCGTTCCTTACAACTTTCAAACTAATGAACGTTTCTTACAACTTTCAAACTAATGAACGTTTCTTACAACTTTCAAAATAACGATTGTTCCTTACAACTTTCAAACTAATGAACGTTTCTTACAACTTTCAAACTAATGAACGTTTCTTACAACTTTCAAACTAATGTACGTTTCTTACAACTTTCAAACTAATGAACGTTTCTTACAACTTTCAAACTAATGAACGTTTCTTACAACTTTCAAACTAATGAACGTTTCTTACAACTTTCAAACTAATGACGTTTCTTACAACTTTCAAACTAATGTACGTTTCTTACAACTTTCAAACTAATGAAAGTTTCTTACAACTTTCAAACTAATGGACGTTTCTTACAACTTTCAAACTAATGAACGTTTCTTACAACTTTCAAACTAATGTACGTTTCTTACAACTTTCAAACTAATGTACGTTTCTTACAACTTTCAAACTAATGAACGTTTCTTACAACTTTCAAACTAATGTACGTTTCTTACACCTTTCAAACTAATGAAAGTTTCTTACAACTTTCAAACTAACGATTTTTCCTTACAACTTTCAAACTAACGATTGTTCCTTACAACTTTCAAACTAATTAACTTTCCTTACAACTTTCAAACTAACGATCGTTCCTTACAACTTTCAAACTAACGATTGTTCCTTACAACTTTCAAACTAACGATCGTTCCTTACAACTTTCAAACTAACGATCGTTCCTTACAACTTTCAAACTAATAAACTTTCCTTACAACTTTCAAACTAACGATCGTTCCTTACAACTTTCAAACTAACGATTGTTCCTTACAACTTTCAAACTAATTATCTTTCCTTACAACTTTCAAACTAATGAACGTTTCTTACAACTTTCAAACTAATGTACGTTTCTTACAACTTTCAAACTAATGAATGTTTCTTACAACTTTCAAACTAATGAACGTTTCTTACAACTTTCAAAATAATGTACGTTTCTTACAACTTTCAAAATAATGAACGTTTCTTACAACCTTCAAAGTAATATACGTTTCTTACAACTTTCAAACTAATGTACGTTTCTTTCAACTTTCAAACTAATGAACGTTTCTTACAACCTTCAAACTAATGTACGTTTCTTACAACTTTCGAACTAATGAACTTTTCTTACAACTTTCAAACTAATGAACGTTTCTTACAACTTTCAAACTAATGAACGTTTCTTACAACTTTCAAACTAATGAACGTTTCTTACAACTTTCAAACTAATGAACGTTTCTTACAACTTTCAAACTAACGATCGTTCTTTACAAGTTTCAAACTACCGATCGTTCCTTACAACTTTCAAACTAATTTACTTTCCTTACAACTTTCAAACTAACGATTGTTCCTTACAACTTTCAAACTAACGATTGTTCCTTACAACTTTCAAACTAATGAACGTTTCTTACAACTTTCAAACTAATGAACCTTTCTTACAACTTTCAAACTAATGTACGTTTCTTACAACTTTCAAACTAATGAACGTTTCTTTCAACTTTCAAACTAATGAACGTTTCTTACAATTTTCAAACTAATGAACGTTTCTTACAACCTTCAAACTAATGTACGTTTCTTACAACTTTCGAACTAATGAACGTTTCTTACAACCTTCAAAGTAATGTACGTTTCTTACAACTTTCAAACTAATGAAAGTTTTTTACAACTTTTAAACTAACGATTGTTCCTTACAACTTTTAAACTAACGATTGTTCCTTACAACTTTCAAACTAACGATCGTTCCTTACAACTTTCAAACTAACGATTGTTCCTTACAACTTTCAAACTAACGATCGTTCCTTACAACTTTCAAGCTAACGATTGTTCCTTACAACTTTTAAGCTAACGATTATTCCTTACAACTTTCAAACTAACGATTGTTCCTTACAACTTTCAAACTAACGATTGTTCCTTACAACTTTCAAACTAACGATCGTTCCTTACAACTTTCAAACTAACGATCGTTCCTTACAACTTTGAAACTAACGATTGTTCCTTACAACTTTCAAACTAACGATCGTTCCTTACATCTTTCAAACTAACGATCGTTCCTTACAACTTTCAAACTAATAAACTTTCCTCACAACTTTCAAACTAACGATCGTTCCTTACAGATTTCAAACTAACAATCGTTCCTTACAACTTTCACACTAATTATCTTTCCTTACAACTTTGAAACTAACGATTGTTCCTTACAACTTTCAAACTAATTAACTTTCCTTACAAATTTCAAACTAACGATTGTTCCTTACAACTTTCAAACTAATTAACTTTCCTTACAACTTTCAAACTAACGATTGTTCCTTACAACTTTCAAACTAACGATCGTTCCTTACAACTTTCAAACTGACGATCGTTCCTTACAACTTTCAAACTACCGATCGTTCCTTACAACTTTCAAACTAATGAAAGTTTCTTACAACTTTCAAACTAACGATTTTTCCTTACAACTTTCAAACTAACGATTGTTCCTTACAACTTTCAAACTAATTAACTTTCCTTACAACTTTCAAACTAACGATCGTTCCTTACAACTTTCAAACTAATGAACTTTCCTTACAACTTTCAAACTAATGAACTTTCATTACAACTTTCAAACTAACGATCGTTCCTTACAACTTTCAAACTAATTAACTTTCCTTACAAATTTCAAACTAACGATTGTTCCTTACAACTTTCGAACTAATTAACTTTCCTTACAACTTTCAAACTAACGATTGTTCCTTACAACTTTCAAACTAACGATTGTTCCTTACAACTTTCAAACTAACGATTGTTCCTTACAACTTTCAAACTAATGAACGTTTCTTACAACTTTCAAACTAATGAACGTTTCTTACAACTTTCAAAATAATGTACGTTTCTTACAACTTTCAAAATAATGAACGTTTCTTACAACCTTCAAAGTAATATACGTTTCTTACAACTTTCAAACTAATGTACGTTTCTTTCAACTTTCAAACTAATGAACGTTTCTTACAACCTTCAAACTAATGTACGTTTCTTACAACTTTCGAACTAATGAACTTTTCTTACAACTTTCAAACTAATGAACGTTTCTTACAACTTTCAAACTAATGAACGTTTCTTACAACTTTCAAACTAATGAACGTTTCTTACAACTTTCAAACTAATGAACGTTTCTTACAACTTTCAAACTAACGATCGTTCTTTACAAGTTTCAAACTACCGATCGTTCCTTACAACTTTCAAACTAATTTACTTTCCTTACAACTTTCAAACTAACGATTGTTCCTTACAACTTTCAAACTAACGATTGTTCCTTACAACTTTCAAACTAATGAACGTTTCTTACAACTTTCAAACTAATGAACCTTTCTTACAACTTTCAAACTAATGTACGTTTCTTACAACTTTCAAACTAATGAACGTTTCTTTCAACTTTCAAACTAATGAACGTTTCTTACAATTTTCAAACTAATGAACGTTTCTTACAACCTTCAAACTAATGTACGTTTCTTACAACTTTCGAACTAATGAACGTTTCTTACAACCTTCAAAGTAATGTACGTTTCTTACAACTTTCAAACTAATGAAAGTTTTTTACAACTTTTAAACTAACGATTGTTCCTTACAACTTTTAAACTAACGATTGTTCCTTACAACTTTCAAACTAACGATCGTTCCTTACAACTTTCAAACTAACGATTGTTCCTTACAACTTTCAAACTAACGATCGTTCCTTACAACTTTCAAGCTAACGATTGTTCCTTACAACTTTTAAGCTAACGATTATTCCTTACAACTTTCAAACTAACGATTGTTCCTTACAACTTTCAAACTAACGATTGTTCCTTACAACTTTCAAACTAACGATTGTTCCTTACAACTTTCAAACTAACGATCGTTCCTTACAACTTTGAAACTAACGATTGTTCCTTACAACTTTCAAACTAACGATCGTTCCTTACATCTTTCAAACTAACGATCGTTCCTTACAACTTTCAAACTAATAAACTTTCCTCACAACTTTCAAACTAACGATCGTTCCTTACAGATTTCAAACTAACAATCGTTCCTTACAACTTTCACACTAATTATCTTTCCTTACAACTTTGAAACTAACGATTGTTCCTTACAACTTTCAAACTAATTAACTTTCCTTACAAATTTCAAACTAACGATTGTTCCTTACAACTTTCAAACTAATTAACTTTCCTTACAACTTTCAAACTAACGATTGTTCCTTACAACTTTCAAACTAACGATCGGTCCTTACAACTTTCAAACTGACGATCGTTCCTTAGAACTTTCAAACTACCGATCGTTCCTTACAACTTTCAAACTAATTAACTTTCCTTACAACTTTCAACCTAACGATTGTTCCTTACAACTTTCAAACTAAAGATTTCAAACTAATGAACGTTTCTTACAACCTTCAAAGTAATGTACGTTTCTTACACCTTTCAAACTAATGAAAGTTTCTTACAACTTTCAAACTAACGATTTTTCCTTACAACTTTCAAACTAACGATTGTTCCTTACAACTTTCAAACTAATTAACTTTCCTTACAACTTTCAAACTAACGATCGTTCCTTACAACTTTCAAACTAATGAACTTTCCTTACAACTTTCAAACTAATGAACTTTCCTTACAACTTTCAAACTAACGATCGTTCCTTACAACTTTCAAACTAATTAACTTTCCTTACAAATTTCAAACTAACGATTGTTCCTTACAACTTTCGAACTAATTAACTTTCCTTACAACTTTCAAACTAACGATTGTTCCTTACAACTTTCAAACTAACGATTGTTCCTTACAACTTTCAAACTAACGATTGTTCCTTACAACTTTCAAACTAATGAATGTTTCTTACAACTTTCAAACTAATGAACGTTTCTTACAACTTTCAAAATAATGTACGTTTCTTACAACTTTCAAAATAATGAACGTTTCTTACAACCTTCAAAGTAATATACGTTTCTTACAACTTTCAAACTAATGTACGTTTCTTTCAACTTTCAAACTAATGAACGTTTCTTACAACCTTCAAACTAATGTACGTTTCTTACAACTTTCGAACTAATGAACTTTTCTTACAACTTTCAAACTAATGAACGTTTCTTACAACTTTCAAACTAATGAACGTTTCTTACAACTTTCAAACTAATGAACGTTTCTTACAACTTTCAAACTAATGAACGTTTCTTACAACTTTCAAACTAACGATCGTTCTTTACAAGTTTCAAACTACCGATCGTTCCTTACAACTTTCAAACTAATTTACTTTCCTTACAACTTTCAAACTAACGATTGTTCCTTACAACTTTCAAACTAACGATTGTTCCTTACAACTTTCAAACTAATGAACGTTTCTTACAACTTTCAAACTAATGAACCTTTCTTACAACTTTCAAACTAATGTACGTTTCTTACAACTTTCAAACTAATGAACGTTTCTTTCAACTTTCAAACTAATGAACGTTTCTTACAATTTTCAAACTAATGAACGTTTCTTACAACCTTCAAACTAATGTACGTTTCTTACAACTTTCGAACTAATGAACGTTTCTTACAACCTTCAAAGTAATGTACGTTTCTTACAACTTTCAAACTAATGAAAGTTTTTTACAACTTTTAAACTAACGATTGTTCCTTACAACTTTTAAACTAACGATTGTTCCTTACAACTTTCAAACTAACGATCGTTCCTTACAACTTTCAAACTAACGATTGTTCCTTACAACTTTCAAACTAACGATCGTTCCTTACAACTTTCAAGCTAACGATTGTTCCTTACAACTTTTAAGCTAACGATTATTCCTTACAACTTTCAAACTAACGATTGTTCCTTACAACTTTCAAACTAACGATTGTTCCTTACAACTTTCAAACTAACGATCGTTCCTTACAACTTTCAAACTAACGATCGTTCCTTACAACTTTGAAACTAACGATTGTTCCTTACAACTTTCAAACTAACGATCGTTCCTTACATCTTTCAAACTAACGATCGTTCCTTACAACTTTCAAACTAATAAACTTTCCTCACAACTTTCAAACTAACGATCGTTCCTTACAGATTTCAAACTAACAATCGTTCCTTACAACTTTCACACTAATTATCTTTCCTTACAACTTTGAAACTAACGATTGTTCCTTACAACTTTCAAACTAATTAACTTTCCTTACAAATTTCAAACTAACGATTGTTCCTTACAACTTTCAAACTAATTAACTTTCCTTACAACTTTCAAACTAACGATTGTTCCTTACAACTTTCAAACTAACGATCGGTCCTTACAACTTTCAAACTGACGATCGTTCCTTACAACTTTCAAACTACCGATCGTTCCTTACAACTTTCAAACTAATGAAAGTTTCTTACAACTTTCAAACTAACGATTTTTCCTTACAACTTTCAAACTAACGATTGTTCCTTACAACTTTCAAACTAATTAACTTTCCTTACAACTTTCAAACTAACGATCGTTCCTTACAACTTTCAAACTAATGAACTTTCCTTACAACTTTCAAACTAATGAACTTTCCATACAACTTTCAAACTAACGATCGTTCCTTACAACTTTCAAACTAATTAACTTTCCTTACAAATTTCAAACTAACGATTGTTCCTTACAACTTTCGAACTAATTAACTTTCCTTACAACTTTCAAACTAACGATTGTTCCTTACAACTTTCAAACTAACGATTGTTCCTTACAACTTTCAAACTAACGATTGTTCCTTACAACTTTCAAACTAATGAACGTTTCTTACAACTTTCAAACTAATGAACGTTTCTTACAACTTTCAAAATAATGTACGTTTCTTACAACTTTCAAAATAATGAACGTTTCTTACAACCTTCAAAGTAATATACGTTTCTTACAACTTTCAAACTAATGTACGTTTCTTTCAACTTTCAAACTAATGAACGTTTCTTACAACCTTCAAACTAATGTACGTTTCTTACAACTTTCGAACTAATGAACTTTTCTTACAACTTTCAAACTAATGAACGTTTCTTACACCTTTCAAACTAATGAACGTTTCTTACAACTTTCAAACTAATGAACGTTTCTTACAACTTTCAAACTAATGAACGTTTCTTACAACTTTCAAACTAACGATCGTTCTTTACAAGTTTCAAACTACCGATCGTTCCTTACAACTTTCAAACTAATTTACTTTCCTTACAACTTTCAAACTAACGATTGTTCCTTACAACTTTCAAACTAACGATTGTTCCTTACAACTTTCAAACTAATGAACGTTTCTTACAACTTTCAAACTAATGAACCTTTCTTACAACTTTCAAACTAATGTACGTTTCTTACAACTTTCAAACTAATGAACGTTTCTTTCAACTTTCAAACTAATGAACGTTTCTTACAATTTTCAAACTAATGAACGTTTCTTACAACCTTCAAACTAATGTACGTTTCTTACAACTTTCGAACTAATGAACGTTTCTTACAACCTTCAAAGTAATGTACGTTTCTTACAACTTTCAAACTAATGAAAGTTTTTTACAACTTTTAAACTAACGATTGTTCCTTACAACTTTTAAACTAACGATTGTTCCTTACAACTTTCAAACTAACGATCGTTCCTTACAACTTTCAAACTAACGATTGTTCCTTACAACTTTCAAACTAACGATCGTTCCTTACAACTTTCAAGCTAACGATTGTTCCTTACAACTTTTAAGCTAACGATTATTCCTTACAACTTTCAAACTAACGATTGTTCCTTACAACTTTCAAACTAACGATTGTTCCTTACAACTTTCAAACTAACGATCGTTCCTTACAACTTTCAAACTAACGATCGTTCCTTACAACTTTGAAACTAACGATTGTTCCTTACAACTTTCAAACTAACGATCGTTCCTTACATCTTTCAAACTAACGATCGTTCCTTACAACTTTCAAACTAATAAACTTTCCTCACAACTTTCAAACTAACGATCGTTCCTTACAGATTTCAAACTAACAATCGTTCCTTACAACTTTCACACTAATTATCTTTCCTTACAACTTTGAAACTAACGATTGTTCCTTACAACTTTCAAACTAATTAACTTTCCTTACAAATTTCAAACTAACGATTGTTCCTTACAACTTTCAAACTAATTAACTTTCCTTACAACTTTCAAACTAACGATTGTTCCTTACAACTTTCAAACTAACGATCGGTCCTTACAACTTTCAAACTGACGATCGTTCCTTACAACTTTCAAACTACCGATCGTTCCTTACAACTTTCAAACTAATTAACTTTCCTTACAACTTTCAACCTAACGATTGTTCCTTACAACTTTCAAACTAACGATTGTTCATTCCAACTTCAAACTAACGATTGTTCCTTACAACTTTCAAACTAATTAACTTTCCTCACAACTTTCAAACTAACGATTGTTCCTTACAACTTTCAAACTAACGATTGTTCCTTACAACTTTCAAACTAACGATTGTTCCTTACAACTTTCAAACTAATGAACGTTTCTTTCAACTTTCAAACTAATGAACGTTTCTTACAACCTTCAAACTAATGTACGTTTCTTACAACTTTCGAACTAATGAACTTTTCTTACAACTTTCAAACTAATGAACGTTTCTTACAACTTTCAAACTAATGAACGTTTCTTACAACTTTCAAACTAATGAACGTTTCTTACAACTTTCAAACTAATGAACGTTTCTTACAACTTTCAAACTAACGATCGTTCTTTACAAGTTTCAAACTACCGATCGTTCCTTACAACTTTCAAACTAATTTACTTTCCTTACAATATTCAAACTAACGATTGTTCCTTACAACTTTCAAACTAACGATTGTTCCTTACAACTTTCAAACTAATAACGTTTCTTACAACTTTCAAACTAATGAACCTTTCTTACAACTTTCAAACTAATGTACGTTTCTTACAACTTTCAAACTAATGAACGTTTCTTTCAACTTTCAAACTAATGAACGTTTCTTACAATTTTCAAACTAATGAACGTTTCTTACAACCTTCAAACTAATGTACGTTTCTTACAACTTTCGAACTAATGAACGTTTCTTACAACTTTCAAACTAATGAACGTTTCTTACAATTTTCAAAATAACGATTGTTCCTTACAACTTTCAAACTAATGAACGTTTCTTACAACTTTCAAACTAACGATCGTTCCTTACAACTTTCAAACTAACGATCGTTCCTTACAACTTTCAAACTAACGATTGTTCCTTACAACTTTCAATCTAACGATCGTTCCTTACAACTTTCAAACTAACGATCGTTCCTTACAACTTTCAAACTAATTAACTTTCCTTACAACTTTCAAACTAATGATTGTTCCTTACAACTTTCAAACTAACGATCGTTCCTTACAAATTTCAAACTAACGATCGTTCCTTACAACTTTCAAACTAATTAACTTTCCTTACAACTTTCAAACTAACGATTGTTCCTTACAACTTTCAAACTAACGATCGTTCCTTACAACTTTCAAACTAATTAACTTTCCTTACAAATTTCAAACTAACGATTGTTCCTTACAACTTTCGAACTAATTAACTTTCCTTACAACTTTCAAACTAACGATTGTTCCTTACAACTTTCAAACTAACGATTGTTCCTTACAACTTTCAAACTAACGATTGTTCCTTACAACTTTCAAACTAATGAACGTTTCTTACAACTTTCAAACTAATGAACGTTTCTTACAACTTTCAAACTAATGTACGTTTCTTACAACTTTCAAAATAATGAACGTTTCTTACAACCTTCAAAGTAATGTACGTTTCTTACAACTTTCAAACTAATGTACGTTTCTTTCAACTTTCAAACTAATGAACGTTTCTTACAACCTTCAAACTAATGTACGTTTCTTACAACTTTCGAACTAATGAACTTTTCTTACAACTTTCAAACTAATGAACGTTTCTTACAACTTTCAAACTAATGAACGTTTCTTACAACTTTCAAACTAATGAACGTTTCTTACAACTTTCAAACTAATGAACGTTTCTTACAACTTTCAAACTAACGATCGTTCTTTACAAGTTTCAAACTACCGATCGTTCCTTACAACTTTCAAACTAATTAACTTTCCTCACAACTTTCAAACTAACGATTGTTCCTTACAACTTTCAAACTAACGATTGTTCCTTACAACTTTCAAACTAACGATTGTTCCTTACAACTTTCAAACTAATGAACGTTTCTTTCAACTTTCAAACTAATGAACGTTTCTTACAACCTTCAAACTAATGTACGTTTCTTACAACTTTTGAACTAATGAACTTTTCTTACAACTTTCAAACTAATGAACGTTTCTTACAACTTTCAAACTAATGAACGTTTCTTACAACTTTCAAACTAATGAACGTTTCTTACAACTTTCAAACTAATGAACGTTTCTTACAACTTTCAAACTAACGATCGTTCTTTACAAGTTTCAAACTACCGATCGTTCCTTACAACTTTCAAACTAATTTACTTTCCTTACAACTTTCAAACTAACGATTGTTCCTTACAACTTTCAAACTAACGATTGTTCCTTACAACTTTCAAACTAATGAACGTTTCTTACAACTTTCAAACTAATGAACCTTTCTTACAACTTTCAAACTAATGTACGTTTCTTACAACTTTCAAACTAATGAACGTTTCTTTCAACTTTCAAACTAATGAACGTTTCTTACAATTTTCAAACTAATGAACGTTTCTTACAACCTTCAAACTAATGTACGTTTCTTACAACTTTCGAACTAATGAACGTTTCTTAGAACTTTCAAACTAATGAACGTTTCTTACAACTTTCAAAATAACGATTGTTCCTTACAACTTTCAAACTAATGAACGTTTCTTACAACTTTCAAACTAACGATCGTTCCTTACAACTTTCAAACTAACGATCGTTCCTTACAACTTTCAAACTAACGATTGTTCCTTACAACTTTCAATCTAACGATCGTTCCTTACAACTTTCAAACTAACGATCGTTCCTTACAACTTTCAAACTAATTAACTTTCCTTACAACTTTCAAACTAATGATTGTTCCTTACAACTTTCAAACTAACGATCGTTCCTTACAAATTTCAAACTAACGATCGTTCCTTACAACTTTCAAACTAATTAACTTTCCTTACAACTTTCAAACTAACGATTGTTCCTTACAACTTTCAAACTAACGATCGTTCCTTACAACTTTCAAACTAATTAACTTTCCTTACAAATTTCAAACTAACGATTGTTCCTTACAACTTTCGAACTAATTAACTTTCCTTACAACTTTCAAACTAACGATTGTTCCTTACAACTTTCAAACTAACGATTGTTCCTTACAACTTTCAAACTAATGAACGTTTCTTACAACTTTCAAACTAATGAACGTTTCTTACAACTTTCAAACTAATGTACGTTTCTTACAACTTTCAAAATAATGAACGTTTCTTACAACCTTCAAAGTAATGTACGTTTCTTACAACTTTCAAACTAATGTACGTTTCTTTCAACTTTCAAACTAATGAACGTTTCTTACAACCTTCAAACTAATGTACGTTTCTTACAACTTTCGAACTAATGAACTTTTCTTACAACTTTCAAACTAATGAACGTTTCTTACAACTTTCAAACTAATGAACGTTTCTTACAACTTTCAAACTAATGAACGTTTCTTACAACTTTCAAACTAATGAACGTTTCTTACAACTTTCAAACTAACGATCGTTCTTTACAAGTTTCAAACTACCGATCGTTCCTTACAACTTTCAAACTAATTTACTTTCCTTACAACTTTCAAACTAACGATTGTTCCTTACAACTTTCAAACTAACGATTGTTCCTTACAACTTTCAAACTAATGAACGTTTCTTACAACTTTCAAACTAATGAACCTTTCTTACAACTTTCAAACTAATGTACGTTTCTTACAACTTTCAAACTAATGAACGTTTCTTTCAACTTTCAAACTAATGAACGTTTCTTACAATTTTCAAACTAATGAACGTTTCTTACAACCTTCAAACTAATGTACGTTTCTTACAACTTTCGAACTAATGAACGTTTCTTACAACTTTCAAACTAATGAACGTTTCTTACAACTTTCAAACTAATGAACGTTTCTTACAACTTTCAAACTAACGATCGTTCTTTACAAGTTTCAAACTACCGATCGTTCCTTACAACTTTCAAACTAATTTACTTTCCTTACAACTTTCAAACTAACGATTGTTCCTTACAACTTTCAAACTAACGATTGTTCCTTACAACTTTCAAACTAATGAACGTTTCTTACAACTTTCAAACTAATGAACCTTTCTTACAACTTTCAAACTAATGTACGTTTCTTACAACTTTCAAACTAATGAACGTTTCTTTCAACTTTCAAACTAATGAACGTTTCTTACAATTTTCAAACTAATGAACGTTTCTTACAACCTTCAAACTAATGTACGTTTCTTACAACTTTCGAACTAATGAACTTTTCTTACAACTTTCAAACTAATGAACGTTTCTTACAACTTTCAAACTAATGAACGTTTCTTACAACTTTCAAACTAATGAACGTTTCTTACAACTTTTAAACTAACGATTGTTCCTTACAACTTTCAAACTTATGAATGTTTCTTACAACTTTCAAACTAACGATTGTTCCTTACAACTTTCAAACTAATGAACGTTTCTTACAACTTTCAAACTAATGAACGTTTCTTACAACTTTCAAAATAACGATTGTTCCTTACAACTTTCAAACTAATGAACGTTTCTTACAACTTTCAAACTAATGAACGTTTCTTACAACTTTCAAACTAATGAACGTTTCTTACAACTTTCAAACTAATGAACGTTTCTTAAAACTTTCAAACTAATATACGTTTCTTACAACTTTCAAACTAATGTACGTTTCTTACAACTTTCAAACTAATGAACGTTTCTTACAACCTTCAAAGTAATGTACGTTTCTTACAACTTTCAAACTAAGGAAAGTTTCTTACAACTTTTAAACTAACGATTGTTTCTTACAACTTTTAAACTAACGATTGTTCCTTACAACTTTTAAACTAACGATTGTTCCTTACAACTTTCAAACTAACGATTGTTCTTTACAACTTTCAAACTAATGAACGTTTCTTACAACTTTCAAACTATTGAACGTTTCGTACAACTTTCAAATTAATGAACGTTTCTTACAATTTTCAAACTAATGTACGTTTCTTACAACTTTCAAACTAATGTACGTTTCTTACAACTTTCAAACTAATGAACGTTTCTTACAACCTTCAAAGTAATGTACGTTTCTTACACCTTTCAAACTAATGAAAGTTTCTTACAACTTTCAAACTAACGATTTTTCCTTACAACTTTCAAACTAACGATTGTTCCTTACAACTTTCAAACTAATTAACTTTCCTTACAACTTTCAAACTAACGATCGTTCCTTACAACTTTCAAACTAATGAACTTTCCTTACAACTTTCAAACTAATGAACTTTCCTTACAACTTTCAAACTAACGATTGTTCCTTACAACTTTCAAACTAACGATTGTTCCTTACAACTTTCAAACTAACGATTGTTCCTTACAACTTTCAAACTAACGATCGTTCCTTACAACTTTCAAACTAACGATCGTTCCTTACAACTTTCAAACTTACGATCGTTCCTTACAACTTTTTTTTAGTAAGGATCGTTCCTTACAACTTTCAAACTAACGATCGTTCCTTACAACTTTCAAACAATTTACTGGGATTGATAATTGTTTTCTAAAAAAAAAAAAGGTCCAGTCACATCACATTGAAGCACCAAGCCTGCAACAAAAATTCTTCAGCTGTTGTTGATATGCACTCTTGCTGACTTACTATATTACATTCCTTTAAGCTGTCGAAAAAATTCGTCTCTCTGTTTCCTTCTATTTCTACAATTTATTTTATTTTAATTTATCTTGCCACAGTATGTTTCAGATGTCCCTTAATCCGTGAATGATAATAGAAGATCGTTTTTATTGTAATGTATGTAAAGAGATCATTTTTTAACCTTTTCTCCTTTCACTTGTTAGCTGTGCTTGTCATTCTACACATCTCCTGTTTGCACCTCAATTTTCTAAATTAACATTAAAAATAATGTGCTATCTGACATTGTGTACTTCCAATCCTGGTCACTCCAAACAGAAACTACAAACGGGTCTTGAGCGCTTCCCGCAGACTATAGCTCATCGTCCATTGTGACATCACAAGTATGTTATCTTCAGGTACAGCACTCACAACATCTACTGGTAGTCGATGTTTTAGGTTTTCATGAACTAGCACCACCACTCGTGAAGGGTTGGCCGGTGACTGGGCATAGACAGCAGACCTGAGAGTAAACATTGACCATTTGTCGTCAGACAGAAATTTATCGTTGCACACAAGGATGGTTCTCCAACTGGCATTGATGGCATCCACAATACTGTTTGCAACGTGGCACTTGGGATCCATATCCCGATCGGAAACATAAGTTGTCAAATGTAATTCGTCTTCTATAAATTTACGTAACACCAAACACGAAAAATTATAATCCATGTCAGCGTAACCAATAAAAACTCCGATTTGATAATCTTCGCGCCTCTTCTGCTTATATCCAATAACTATCTCCAGTAACTTTGTCCACAAAAATGTTTTGTTTTTCCAGATAACAAAAACAGATAAGAATCCAATGCCCATGCTGAACAATAAAATCAGGGCCAATGATAAGAATATCTCACCCCAACATTTGCGCCAAAATTCTTCAAGGTCGTCAGTTATACTCCAGAAGGAAAGGTCTCCTTTGTTATTGATACACGTGAAGTTATGTACTTTATCGAGGCGGACATGAGTGATTGCTAACCATTGAAGAAACTTAAAACTGTAACACTCACAAGAAAGAACATTCCCTGATATAAGCAAGAGAAAACCTCCAGGTTGATTGGCTAACTTGTCCAGCTCAACTCTTTCATATGGCTCAATCGACGATAAAGAGTTTTCACGCAAGTCCAAAAGTTTTAGATTCGGCGTATCTTTTAAGTTGAATGGAATATTTTTGAATCGATTCTTCGATAAGTCAAGCTCTTCCAACATTTTAGTTGTGTCGAATGTTCCAGGTTGTAAAGAGTACAACAAGTTGGAAGAAAGGTCAAGTCGTTTTAACTGACTCAGGTTCTGCATAATTCTAGCGCTTTTTTGAGCAAAGAAATCTGTACTTAGTCGACAGTTGGATAAATCCAGCTCGGAAAGACTACACATTCCATCAAAAAAATATTCAGCCAAGTTGGAGACATCGTTTCCAGATAACTTAAATATTTGTAATGAATCTAAACCTGTAATATTACCCGTAAAGTTCTGTAGAATATTGTCTGTAGTGTCCAAAGAAACCAAATTATTTAAGCCAACAAGTACAATATTTAAACTTAGCCCTAATCTACTTATGAGTCTGCTGATTTGCAAATGTTTCAATGAGTTGGAGAAATAAAATGTAAAGTATCTGGACAAATTGTCACCTTTAAGTAGTTTGTTGTTGTAAGAACATGAAAACGACGGTTTTGGTTCTAATGTAAGATGTTTAGTTTCTACACTGGGAACGTCCACACCTGTGTTTGTATTCTTTTTCTGGAGTAACGTATGCTCTTTATTTCTATGGATATCTTTATTTTCATATTCATTGGGCTGGCTATATATCGACAATGTATCAACTTCGCACGTTGTTGTTAATTGTTTGAGTTCTGAAGAAATATCAGATCCATGGGTGTTGTTTCCGTGGTTAGTAAATGACTCCTTCTCATAGCAGGTTCTAAATGCACTTTGCATATTTACAATTTCAATACTTTTTAATTTTAATACAAAGAAAAAGGATAGTTTACTTCCTATAATCGGGTTACCAGACAGATCTAAGTTTCTCAAACAATCGTTCAATAACAAACTAGCGAATGCATTCTCTTCTACAACGAAAATGTGACTGGACTTTAAAGAGAAATCTCTAACACAAATTTGTAACAAATATTTTGTTTTTTCTGAATTCAGTGTTCCTTCATTGTGAATCAAGCTGCTGTAACCCTCGTAGAGACCTAAAGACACTCGATAATAGAAAATAGAGGTAATGTTTCCGCCTATTAACGGTTTAAGAATATGCAGTGATTTTGTTATCCCGATATAAGATCTGACAAATGTGAAGTTGTCCAGATTATGCAGTGACTGGAGAGCCGTGTCTGAGAAGTTGACCATGGATGGAACATCTTCAACGATTAATTCTGTTATGTGTTCAACATTCTCAAAACTTTCTTCATTCAGAATTTGGACATTTCCAGACAAGGCTAGTTTTGTTAAGTTTGAGAGCTCTTTTCCTAAAGAGAAAGTTTGGTCATTAGCGTCGATGGTTAAAAAGTTTAGGTTCTTGAGATGTGTAAACAAATTGTCTGGGAGATTACTGTTCTCTTTATTGTACCGAAGTCGAAGGTCCGTCAGACTAACAAGAGGATCAAACACTCCTGTAGGATACGAGGTTAAGCGATTATGCTCAAGATTGAGGATCTCCAAGTGTTCTAGCCCTCTAAAAGAGTCTTGCTGAATTTGTTTTATATTGTTTGTGGATAAACTGAGTACTCTAAGGTCATTCAAATGTATGAAGGTGGCATTTTCTATGACTTCCACATCATTGTTGTCTAGCAAGATAATGGTGGTGTTTCTTGGAAACCACGTTGATTCAACTTTAGTCAGAGACCGCCCTATACAGTTCACTATTGTGTTCTTAGAGCAGTACTGTATGGAACATGGAAGTGAGTAGGGTACTACTTCAAGTCGAGAAACAGCCGTCGCATGAGCAGTGTCAATGACGTTATTGTCTTCTAGCAATATCGAACGATGATCATCGCTGACCTGCCGAGAAGTCTTTAATTCGTTCCAGCTGTGTGGTATTGTTGTATATTTGGAATCAAAAATAGGTGACTTTTGATACTGTACAAGAAGAGAAGAACGCTGTGAATTGAAATGCTGATCTTGTCCATACCTTGGAGACTCTTGGCTTTCTTGGCTCATTTCACACAAATATTGACGTCCATTGAATACAATCACTGACAGAAGAAGTAGAACAGTTATACCTCCTGGACACATTGCGATAATTATCAGCAAAAATTATTTCCTAATTTTCAAATTAACAGTCATCTATACATGGTATTAACACGAAGAACACTTATTGAAAAAAAATATTCCAATACACTTAGCAACACTCATTAAATCAAGAATGTCTTAGCAGGCAACACAACAGTAACTGAATCCTGAACAGAGAAATGTGACAAAGCTTGTAGCAATCGACGAAAACCAAGCAGCAAGGAAAGAAGCAGCTCTTGTGTAGCTATTGGCGGCTTTTGGATCACTTGATAACAGCTAGACAGGCCCTGCGTCACAATTATTTACGGGCAGGAGATTACGATAGTTAAACCTTGTCCCAAAAAGATGTGGTGAAATAAAGTTGGGTGTGCCAAGTTATAAGACATTGAAACTACATTGTCGCTGCAAACAATAATAAAAGAAAAAAGTAATACAAGAGCACTCGACATGGTGAGCTAAATGTAAAAGGAAATGGTAAATCATGGTGTTATGCGCAGTCATGCTTAGCGTTGTGCATGCCTTCATCTTTTACTACATGTGGTTTGTAAATGTAGTTTATATACTAGATATTTCGGTAGCACATTGTTGCTATCTACATCTGGCTGCTCAAATTTATATTTTGTAAATTGTTACTTTGAGAAAAATATCTACTGAATTTCTTGTTTATTTCAATCATACACATGGAGTGAGTTCTAACGAACCAAAGCTTACCAAAACCTTATTCTGGCATTGCTTCTTTGATATCCCATTAAAAAGGATTACCCTGTCACCACTGAAATTGTGATCAATGAAGGAATGTAAAACCCATTCTCAGAAATAATCGGATATGTTTGGTCGAAAGTCGAAAGTAATAGATATTTACTAAAAGACGCAACACAATGCCGACAACGTTTTTCTTGGAATGAATACAGATAAAGAGAAATTAATACACTGAGAGACGCTACCTCTATATTTATGGAATAGATAAGCGTGTTTTATTAAATCATTTACTTGTATATCGGCTATCATACATTGATCCTAAGGTTATAACGCGAGACATAACGTCTTGTTGCTCAATAAGTAATCTTCATTCATTTTGCCATGGCTTTATTATAGTTATATTTTATGCCTTCCTCCTTCTTGACTTTCAATGCTAGTATCATCGTTTGTTTGTTTGTTTTTTCTACTTCAAAGAACATGATGTGTCAGTTATTATTTTTTCACGTGAAATATAATATCTTTTAACCAAACCTGAGTATATGCGGTGCACATTCGTCATTTAACTCACGAAGAGGTTATCGTCTGTAGAATTAGTACCACCGTTTTCATCCTAATAACCAATTATTAGTCAGGTTTATTTATTTACTTTGCTGAGTCACAAATGGTATTTATTTATTTGTTTTCTGTGTGTGTGTGTGTGTGTGTGTGTGTGTGTGTGTTTTTTGCGTTCGCCAGCTTTTTTAACTTTGACGAAGTCCCTAAAGACTAGGAACTGAATTGTACGTGTTAATCCGTTTGTCCCTGGCAGCCGTGTGCACAGGGGTCCATCGCCGCACAGGCAGATAACTCCGTCTTCGGAGGTACTCACATTTTCGTCCGTCCATGATAATTTATAATCAGCGCATTAACCACACACTCATCAAGACTCCCCTAGAATGTTAGCAAGCAGCTTTTTATTGTTATTTCCCATGTGCTACGTTCGTCCTCAAGTTTTTTCCCCAGTTTTTAATCACTAAAAAGCGTTTGATCGTGCGGACGGTAACAAACTTTGGCAAACTTTAGAAACTTACTGTGTAGCAGGACAACTACTAGATAATATAATGGCATTATATAAAAACAGTCAAAGTGCTGTTAGGACATTGGAAGGTCTGTCAGAATGGTTTAAAGTTTCAACAAGTGTAAGACAAGGATGCGTCATCTCACTACTCCTCTTCATCATATATATGGACAAAATAAATCAGGAAACAACCAACAATAAGGACAAATCAAATAATAACACAGAGGTAGAAAATTTCAACATCAACGAGCTACTCTTCGCAGATGACCAATGCCTAATATATGAGGATGAAAACCTGCTACAACAGCATTTAACATCTCTAGATAAAAGCTGCACAAACTACAGTATGAAAATTAACACAGCAAAAACAGAGGCTTTACGAATAAGCAAATTAAGACACCCATTAAACATTAAGATCAAAGATAAAGAAATAAAACAAGTAGAGGAATTCAAGTATTTAGGCACAATGTTCACAGAAGATGGAAAACTAGACAGAGAAATTGACATGAGAATACAAAAAGCAAAGGCTGTCACATACCAGCTTTCACCATTGCTAAGACATCCAAACATTTCTATGCAAGCTAAACAACAAATGATAAATAGCATTTTCATACCAACTTTGTGCTATGAAAGTCAAACATGAACCCTTTCTAAATCACATTTAAGAAAGATCAATACATGTGAGATGCGATGCTTGAGAAAAGTAACAAACAACACAAGAAGAGATAGAATACAAAATGAAACCATAAGAAAAATAGTAGGAACAAAACCCTGCCAAGAATATATAGAACAACAACTTAAATGGTTTGGCCACCTGGTCAGAATGAATCCTCACCAATCACCATCAAGGGCGTTCTTCTCTAGAATGCATGGAAAAAGTCCAAGAGGAAGACCCAGAAGAAGATGGATAGATGCAGTGACAGAGACATGTAACAACAAAGGAAAATCACTAATTCAGACAGTTCGAGCAGCTCAAGAACGACAAATGATATAAACCACGACACCTTTTAGGTATCAGTGAAAAGAGAAAAGAGGAAGAAGAAGTTAATCACTGATGGTCAGTTACTCATTGATTCATAGTTTTCTGGTTCTGATATTATTTCCCTCTTATGATCGTATATTTTTCATGGCATTAAAATTGTTGTATTATCTATCTTCCATTTTTTTTTCCATTTTTGGGTAAGTTTCTTGTATACTTTATTCATTATGCATTGCCATTTAGTCATAATTTTTTTTTCATCTGGATTTTCTCTTCTGTACTGCTCAATTCCTGTCTGCCAACTTTTAATATTTGTTATTTGCTTGTATTGTATAAGTATCTTTAACATCCGATTATGAATTAAAGCCGTTATCTAGTGGTATTGTTGGTGAATTAGTCTTATGCTTGTTTTCTTTTCATTCTTCTTTTCACTTTTCTTATCTTAAACTTCTATCTGTGTCCCTACGACTCACTTTTACTTGTGCTTTTTCTGTTTCCCTAATCGAACTCTTTCTCTCTCTCTCTCTCTCTCTCTTTCTTTCTCTCTCTCTCTCTCTCTCTCTCTCTCTCTTCACATATTTCTTTTTTGTTATCCGGGGTTCTTTTTTTTTTGTTCCTTCTCGAAATATTATTTTTTTTAAATAAAAATAACGGAAAAGCGTGAGGGAGAGAGAGAGAGAGAGAGAGAGAGAGAGAGAGAGAGAGAGAGAGAGAGAGAGAGAGAGAGTGAGAGAGAGTTTAAGTTATATTTGGAAGAATCCAAAATATATATATATATATATATATATATATATATATATATATATATATATATATATATGTACATACTGCTGTATTTTTACAATACAATAAGTTAAATGGCATATTTATAAATGTATTAATGTTTAAGATATTATCATCATCATCATGTGCCATACTTGTTGGCTCTGGCGATCATGTCCTTCCACAATCTTCTATCTAAAATGTGTCGTATCAGTTCTGTTGTTGACTGTTTTCCATGCAATGACACCAAGCTATATAATATTTTCTCTCTTTCCCGTCCGCGATCTTTCTTTCCTTGCATTTTGCCTGTTGTAACCATATATACCAACTTTCCTCTGCTCATGATGTGCCCGATAAATATTCATTGTTTCTTTCTGATGTTTTTTTTTTTTGGAGCTGCCGAGATATTATAATGCAAATTAAAACAAAGCTATCCCATTATTATTTCAATTAATAATAGAAATGAGATTGATAATTTCGTAACAAATGTGGTTTCATAATATAAACATGTTCATTTTTTTTTTATTCTTCCTGGGTTGAAATCCTGATAATAGTTCAATAACATAAAGGAGAGTTCACAACCTGTAGCAAACGTGCACGGGTCAGTGCAAAGAGAGCAATTTTGGAGTTAAACTGAGCCTCACATGGTACCGGGGTATCATTACTTTAGCTGTTCTTGACTCTAAACAGAAGCTGTAAAATATAACGAACAAAGACTGTGAAGTAACAAACTGAACACACATTTTAGTATTATGGTCAAGTTGTGATGTATTTTGCATAACAAAATATACAGTTTAATCACGAAGAACGCTGCCAAAACTGCCATCAGCTACACAGAAAAAAATATAGAATATAGCGACCTGAAACAGAATCACATACAAACTACAATACAAAATAACGTCTTTTTCAGAGTAAAATACCCCATATATTCACATCAAAGTGCATTATAATATTCTATCTATCTATTGACCTTTCGAGCCGTAACCGGCCCATAGGGCGTAGACCAAGATACACCTTCTCCTATATGGATTTTTTTGTTCTAGCAGTTTTCTTTTAAAGATATTTTATCAAATCTCGCCATCTGTCTCTGTTCTGTGCAAGCAGTTCTATCTCATTGAGGGAGCCGACTCCTGCTGCTCTTGCCTCTCTCATCAATGTTCTTCTCAGTGTCTCCCTGGGTCTTCCTCTTTTTCTTTTACCTGTTGTTTCCCATATGAGGGCTTGCTTTGCTATTCGGTTATTATCTCTTCTCATCACATGTCCAACGTATGACCATCGTCTTTTCTTTATTACTGAAGATATTAGTGGTTGATTGGCGATTTCTCTAATTTCCTCATTTGTTTTGAATTCGTTCCATGCTATACCAAGTATTTTCCTTAGACATTTATTTTCAAATGCGTTCAACTTTGTTTCTATATCTCTTGTTGTTTTCCAGCTTTCACACGCATACGTAAGGGTTGATAGTACATTTGATTTGAATAGCCTAAGTTTTGTGTTTGTGCTGATAAGTTTTGATTTCCACAACTTTTCAAGGCTTCTGAAAGACATTGCTGCTTTAGCTATTCTGATTTTAATTTCTTTGCTCGTATCCCCTTCTCGATCAATGTGACTTCCAAGATAGATAAAGTGATCGATCTCTTCTACTGGTTTGTTTTCCATGTATATTTTGTCACCTGTTGGAATTAAACTAGTCATGACTTTAGTCTTTTCATGATTGATCTCAAGCCCAATTTTGCTGGCTATTGATGATAGTTCATTTGTGTTTTCCTGCATCGTTTTTATCTGACTGCTGATGAGGACTATGTCATCAGCAAAGTCGAGGTCCTCCAAATGGTCTCCTTGTATCCATTCGATGCCTTTATTACCAGTGCAGCATTTCTTCATTATGAAGTCCATAACAATTCCAAATAACAAGGGCGATAAAATACATCCTTGTTTAACCCCAGTTTCTATTGGGAAACATTCGCTCAGTCCTTCCTCTGTTCGAACTGCACATGTGTAACCATCATACATGTCTTTGATAATTATAGCTTTTACTGGTTTCAAATTATTAAACAAAATTTAATTTCAAGAAATATTGAAAGTACGAAAGCCAATTAAAAATTGTGATTAATGAAACATACAAGGTGGTTACTGAAACTTAGAACATTTTGTAATTCTGAGGACAAATAAACAGAAATTATGCATGGAAACATGTATATGAAAACAACTTTAAAAAAAAAACAATATAAAGTAATCATAAAACAATAGAATAGTAAACGTAAAGAGCCCTGTCACACCAAATGGCGTATAGGGAATATGGTGTTAATGGCCATAATTTTTACAAACCTTCGGCACATGATTTTTGGGGTAATACGGTCAGTATTACGCCCGTGCTGCTTTACATTCCAAGAAAAAATCCGCTACCCATTAAAGGCTGGATTAACCTGGAAGCCGTCGATCTGAATCGAAACCGACCTCTTGTCCTTTGTAGTCCAGTTCACTAACCATTGAACTATCACGGCTCCTAAACAATAGAATACCCAAAATAAAATTCTAGTTCCTGACCCAAGATGTTCGTTCATCCGCGCAGATTTCCCACAAAATCATTTCACTTTTTTATTTCCATATTTTTGTCGCTCGATGGAAAGGACGATAGAAATTGTCACACTTGTGGAAAGTAAATCATAGAGAAAGTAAATCATACAGAAAGTAAATCATACAGAAAGATAAATAAAGGCTTTAAGAGCCAGAAAACATAGATCAATTATTTTTTTAAAGTATAGAAGACAATCATCATCATCGTCAAGTACCAAGCCTGCTGGCGTAGGTGATCATGTTTCTCCACAACTTTCGATCTCGACAGTTAATTATCATTTCTGTTGTTGACCTTCTGCCAACCCATTCTTTTAAGCTGTCTGTGATATTTTCTCTTTGCTTCCCTCTATCTCTTCGTCCCTCAATTTTCCCACTTGTTACAATATATTCCAGCTATTCCCTCCTCAATACAGAGCCAAAAATTGATGATTGTTTCTTCCTAATATTGGAAACTAGCTATCTTTTCGCTTTAGCCTCCTTCAGAAATAGAAATGGATGACAATACCTAACGAAAAAGCTTCTGCCGTGATTTTATTTTCTTCCAAAAGAAACTATAGCCGGGCTCTGAGCTTCTCCCGCGGGCTATAACTCATCGTCTTTTGAGATACCACAAGGATATTGTCTTCAGGTAACGCAATCACGACCTCGGCTAGAAGTTCTAGACTGTCATGAACTATGACCACAACTCGTGAAGGGTTGGCCGGTGACTGGGCACAGACAGTAGACCTAAGAGTAAACATTGACCACTCGTCGGCAAACAAAAAGTTATCGGTGCACACAAGGATTATTCTCCAACTGGTATTGATGGCATCTACAATGTTACTTGTCGTGTCACGTTAAAGGTTGTCAAATCATTGATAGAGTCAATGATTATAATGCAAAAGTGTATCAAATACTTCGGTTGTCAAATCTGCATTAAACGGGTTCTAAGCTTTTCACTGAGATGATAATTCATTGTCCACGAAGACACAACAATGATATTGTCCTCAGATACCGCACTAAGAACTTCATTGGGAAGACGATGCTGCAGATTTTCATGAACCAGCACCACAACACGTGCAGGATTGGCCGGTGACACAGACGAGATAGCCGTGAATATTGTAAACATTGACCACTCGTCGTTAAACAGAAAGTTCTCACTGAAAACAAGGATGATTCTCCAGCTACTGTTGATGGCCTGCACAATACCTTTAGCGACGTACCAGGAAGGGTCCATATCACGATGTGGGATATAAGTGGTCAAGTGTAGAACATCTTCTAGAAATGGACGTAAGATAAAACACGAAAATGTGTAATCCTTGTCAGCATAACCAATGAAAACTCCAGTTTTATAATCACTAGGGCACTTCTGCCTATATTCAAAAAATATCTCCAGTAACTTTGTCCACAACAATGTTTTGTTTTTCCAAATAACAAAAATAGATAAGAATCCAATCATCATGCTGAATAATAAAATAACGGCCAATGAAAAAAATGTCTCACCCCAACATTTACGCCACAATTCTTCAAGGTCGTTAGAGATACTCCAGTAGGAAAGTTGACCTTCGTTATTCATACACGTGAAGTTATGTACAGTATCGAGGCGGACACGAGTAGTCGCTAACCAATGAAGGAACTTTAAACTGTCACATCCACACGACAGTACATTCCCTGATATAAACAAGTCAAACCCTCCAGGTTGATTGGCCAGCTTGTCCAGCTCATCTCTTTCGATTGGTTCAAGTGAAGGTAATGAGTTTTCACGCAAGTCCAACATCTTGAGATTCGGTGTATCTTTTAAGTTGAATGGAATATTTTTGAATCGATTCCTGAAGAAATCGAGTTGTAAAATTTTGTTTGAGGCGAATGTTGCAGGTTGTAAAGAGTACAACATGTTGGAAGAAAGGTCAAGCCGTTTTAACTGTCTCAGTTTCTCCATAATTCTAGCGCTTTTTTGAGCAAAGAAATCTGTGTCCAGTCGACAGTTGGATAAATCCAGCTCTTCAAGATTACACATTCCATCAAAAAAATGTTCAGCCAAGTTGGAGACATCGTTTCCAGACAGAATAAATGTTTGTAATGAATCAAAACCAATAAAATTACCTGTAAAATTTCTCCCACCATTGTCCATCAAATTAAAAAAAATAAGATTGTTTAAACCAACAAAAACAAAGTTTGAGTGTAGACCATATGACGATATAAGTCTGCCAAGCTGCAAACGTTTTAATGAGCTTGAAAAATAAAATGTAATGTAGCTATCATATTTTCCGTTTAACAACATGTTCTTATACGAACAAGGAAACTGTTGTTTCTGTTCTAATGGAAAAGTGGTACCGTCAGTTTTGAGAAATGTTTGTTTTGATTTCTGTATCTGGGATAAAACTTCTCTATCATTTCCATTGTTCATTTTATTGTCATTACCAGATTGGCTACTAAACGTAGGAAATGCGTCACATGTTGATGTTTGTTTCATCACTGAAGAAACACCAGATTTGCGGGCCTTGTTTCCCTCCTTAGAAAACGAATTCTTCTCATAGCAGCTTTTCATAGAGTTTTCAATATTTACAGTTTCAATGTTCTTTAAATTAAGTAGAAAGAAAGAGACAAGTCCATTACCCAATAACCGGTTGCCGGACATATCAAAGTTTCGTAAACACTCCTTCCATAACGGAGTAAACAACGCATTTCCTTCTATCACAAAAATGTGACTAGATTTTAACGTAAAGTCTCTGACACAAATTTGTACCAAGTATTGAGTTTTTTCTAAGTTCAATATTCCTTCATTGTGAGATAAGCTAGTGTAACTCTCGTGTAAACTGAAAGATACACGGTCATATATTATGGCTGTAATGTTTTTGCCTACTAAAGATTTCAGTGTATGCAGTGCTTTAGTAACTCCAATGAACGTTATATTAAGTTTGAAAACGTCCAGATGATGCAATGACTGCAGAGCCGTGTCTGTAAAGTTGGACAAGGATCGAACATCTTCCACGATTAAATGTGTTATGTGTTCAACATTCTCGAAGCTTTCTGTATCCAGAATTTTGACATTTCCAGACAACGCTAGTTTTGTCAAGTTTGAGAACACATTTCCTAAAGTAAAGGTATGACCATTAGCGTCTATGGTTAAAGAGTTTAGGTTCTTGAGATGTGTAAACAAATTGTCTGGGAGGTTACTGTTCTCTTGATTGTAGCGAAGTCGAAGGTCCGTCAGACTAACAAGAGGATCAAACACTCCTGGAGGATACGAAGCCTCAGTTAAACGATTATACTCAAGATTGAGGGTCTCCAAGTGTTCCAGCCCTCTGAAAGCGTTTTGTTGAATGTGTTTTATTTTGTTGTTGGATAAACTGAGTGCTCTAAGCTCATTCAAATGTGAGAAGCTGACATTGTCTATGACTTCCAAGTCATTGTTGTCCAGTAAGACAATGGTGGTGTTTCTTGGAAACCACGTTGATCTAACTTCTGTTAAGGAGAGTCCTGCACAATTTACGATTATGTCTTTTAAGCAGTGTTGTACACTACATGGTTCATTGTACGAGTCGCCTTCATGTAGAGATACTCTCTTTGGCTGACCTATGTCAGGCTGACCTATATTAGACCTTTCTTGCAATAAATGATAATCATTTACCTGTTGAGGAGCCTCTTCGTTCCTACTTTCTGCCATTTTGGTATATCTTGAATCAAAAATAGAGGACTGTTTATGTTGATTATGCAAATTTTGAGATCTGATCTTATTTGGTTCATAAATGTGTGACTTCTGAAATTGTAGAGTCTTTTGACATTGTGATTTGCGTACCGTGGTTACAAATACTATTAGAAAAAGTATAACAATTATTCTTTCTGAAAACATTTTGGCATTTAATTATATCCAATTGTTGTAATCCTTTAACCTTTACGTGTGATCATCAATTCTGCTATATCGAAGCGCTGAATTTTTAAAAAATACATTTGAATTACACACAGCTACATTCACTGAATCTAGTAGGTCTTGTGTGCTATTGAATTATCACTAAATCCAGAGAAGAACATATATTTAACGTGACTTGGTTTATAGACAACACTCAAGAAAGAAGACACACCTCGTGCCTTCTGCATCACTGAACTACATCTAACCTAACGCTACTCCACTCCTGTGCAACGTTTCGAGAAAGATCCTTTTCCATATGACAACGAAACCTGGTTACACAAATATATACCGAGTAATAAAGTTGCGTATGCCAGACTGAAAGTCACACAATTCACGCATTTCCGTTGCAACTATTTTTTTTTAAGTATACGAGACTTTATTATGACGAACAAAATAAAGAGGATGTAAAAATATACCATGAAGACAGGTCGGTTAAGTGTACAGCTCTTTGGTATTGATACTTTAAATTACTTTGACTTTCTTATTTGTGTCATTCTACAAATATAAAATACACATTCTTCTTCTATTATACAATTAGGTTTATTAAAAGAAGCTATATATTAAATGTTTACAACTTTTGTGTTTAATAACTAAATATTGCACGCCCTGATACTTTCATATGTATCTTTGAACTTTCAATTACGAGTAATAACTAGTAAAATAGCATTCACATAGAAATATTTACTTCTGCTATAACAAGTTTAAGTTTTGCGTGTGATGTCACAAAATTAAACCGTTTCCTAGAAAATAGAGGGAGCCGCGATAGCTCAGTAGTTAGTGGACTGGACTACAAAGGACAAGGGGTAGGGTTTGATCCCAACCGACGGCTTCCGGGTTCACCCAGCCTGAAATGGGTATCGGATTTTTTTCTGGGAAAGTAAAGCAGCACGGACGCAATACCGACCACATTACTCCAAAAATCATGTGCTGAAGGTCTGTAAAATATAGGGTTACTAACAGCATATTTCCCTATACGCCACTTGGCGTGACGGAGGTACTTTACTTTTTACTTTACTAGAAAATAGAACAGAGACGGAAATTGTTGGAGAACATAGAAAAGTGGACAGCTAATACAAGAGAGAGAGTTCGAGAGAGAGAGAGATCAATTGTGTTCTAAAAGAGGCCAAGCGAAAAGAAAGATCATTTCCAATATCAGAAGGAAACAGTCATCATTTTTTTGTCAAATAAAAAGGAAGCGGTGGAATTGATTGAGAAAACTGAAAATTGACAAGGAATAGATTGTTATTGTTATTGATACAATGCCACGAGTTGATGCGGGCAAGGTGCCCTTTTATTCATTGATATGGCGCGTCGTAATTGATTTCTTGACATTCAAGTTTATTACTGGAGAAGTTGAGAGTTCGTCTATTTCCAGACTATGCTGGGAAACTACTATAGTCCGTTCAGAAATTCATAATCACACCTGAATTAGCTTTGCGTCATAACTGCTTGTTATTTTGGTTCCAAATTTTGCATGCAATCTTAGAATATTGATGACGTTATAGAAATATTTTTTGTTCTGAGAAATTTGATCTAGTTTAAAAGTTTTCTTCTTTAGGCTATACTAAATTCACCCTGTTCGAATTTGACACCATTTTAGGATATATACATTAATTTGGTGCGGTCGTTCACGTAAAATAGTTTGGCTATTGCAGAAACACTAACTTCAGGAAAATCCCGTGCACAAAACTGAATATTGAACGACATGACGCACCACGGCATTGGCTTTAATTACCGAAGGGAAGGCGTATCTTTATTAATTTTGTGAAGACTCAGTAGACAATTTGTTGACTTTAAATACCAACATTTATATCTAAATTACAATGAGTTTGAAATGCAAATTTATAACTAAGCAAAATGTTACTGTTTTACTATATCAGCACTTCCTTAGGGAATCCAAGATGGGCATTTGTATTGTGATATTCATGACCCAGAGAGACGAACGCAACTCGCGCTTGGTCTTAATAAATCGTCATTTTCTCGTTGGATTAAACAAGACTCAGAGTGCACTCATGTCAATCAAGGAAGGAAAAGGAAAGTCGACAGCTTTTGATTTTCCAATCAAAAAGTACAGACGGTAGGGACTACCATACTGAAATGAATGGAAACATTTTCAGGCACTGGTTGGAGAACGATCTTTTACCAATCCTGGAGAGACCTTCATGCATAGTCATGGATAATGCATCATACCACAATGTCATATCAGAGGAAGACAAATTGCCTACTGCATCAAATACAAAAGAGCAAATTAGGACATAGCTTGTGAATGAAAATGTCAAATTTGACGACACATATTTAAAACCCGAATTGTTACAACTTGTGAAGAATACGAATAAGAAAAAGGTGTACCATTTTGACAAAATCATTGAGAAATACGGCCACACCTCTCTTCGACTCCCTGCATATCATGCGCACCTTAATCCAATCGAACTTGTCTGGGCTCACGTCAGAGGACAAGTTGCAGAACAAAACAGGACGTTTAAAATGTGTGATCTTGAAGTTCTGACACGCGAGTCTCTCTCAAAAATAGACATTCCGTTCTGGAAGAAGTGTGTTGAACATGTGTTGCGGGTGGAAGATGAGTACTGGAAACGAGATGGATTACTATTTGTCCAGCCAGTAATGATTATCACCCTTTTGGAATCGTCAGATTCGGAATGATTAAAATAAAGATGAATTCAATTCCAGCTGCAGTTAGTACGTCCTGGGGTCTAATGGTGACCGAAGGACAAGACTTATTGTAACCAATTGAATTCATGTTTGCAAATACACATAACGAACAACACCCACAATTAAGCACTATGTAGATACGCCTCTGACAAGAATTGCAGTAAACTGGAAAATTTAACACGATTACTGTAAACTTTAAAATTTGAATCAACGTGTGTGATATCGTCATAAAAGATCAAAGGAATTCGCTGATGTGCAAAATCTGTTGTGTTTGTGGAATAAAAAATACCAAAATCTTTGCGTCATCAATATTCTAAGATTTCATGGAAATTTTGAAACCAAAATAACAAGAGCTTATGACGCAAAGCTAATTCAGGTGTGATTATGAATTTATGAACGGACTATAATCTAGCCTAGAGGTACTGCAAATAATAGGTCTTCTATATGGTAAGAATCACCACTACATTGTACACCACGATACTAGCTTCTATTCGCCAGCCTTTTTGACCAGTTTTGACTCGGGTTGTTACCGGGAAGCCCAAAAGGAGTTAGAACTGCTACGTATTGGTCAGCTGATGGTGCACAGACCCTGCTATTGCGACTGCAGGTCGAAGGCGCTTAGACTCCCACAGGAAGAAATGATAGTGGGGAAAAAATGAAGAATGTAAGACATTTTAAGAGAAAAATGTGAATAGAAAGTATGCAACAGAAAATTTTCTGGACAAACATGATCGCCTACGCCAATTTATAATAATAGAATAAATTATTATAATTGTAAGAATGCGAATAAATTAATGAATGACATTCTACTTGATTATGATGGTATAAAGATTAAGAGAACAAAAAACATTATTGTATTATTTCATTTGTAGGTCATCCAGTGAATCAGTAGCCAAGTAGGGATTTTGTCCGGACTCTTGTTTCACTGCCACAGAAGAATTTCTCGACACTTTCGGGAATCAGAGCCGCCTCAAACCACATTAGTAAACGACCGGTGCATCCATACGGTCACTCAATTCCAATTTACTGTTTTGTAAAGTAAAGGTAAAGTACGAGACTTGAACCGGCGTCTTAGCACGCGAGTTTACACCCATATGTGCTCGGCCGCCTATCCAGAAATGTTCTGAAATTTCTGTATAGTGTCGCCTCAAGCATCGAAACTCAGATGCGAGACAACATTCCTCACCTTCCCAGGGTAATACCCTGGTACCCATTTCTGCCAACGGCTGGGTCGACCGTGGGGGTATTTTTTTTTTCCAACAACGAGTACAATTCACACTTCCCAGCGGGAATCGAACACGGGTTGTCTGAACGTCGGTAGTCCAGTCGGGTTACTGTTTTGTATAAGAATTGGGAGCGCGAAGAGAGAACCAATTTGTTTATCGGTAAAATGGTGATATAGTCCGTTCCAAAACTCATTCCCTCTTCAAAATGCTATAACCTAATAACTGTTTCGTTTTAATTGTCGACTCTGTATATGCGAACTGTTAATTGTCATGACGTTTGAAAATACAATTTCATTGGTAACAAATAGATCTTAATTGTTGTCTTATTTGATGTATAAAAATAAAATAAACCTAATGATACTTATCAAATAAAATATTTACAGTGTATACTGGGCAACATTACACGCGAAATGTTTACGCATTTCTCAGATTCGTGCGGAACTCACCCCACGTCGTGCTTCATTGAAAACTGACTGTGTGTTCTGATTCATTTCAAAGGCGTAGAAAAAATCGTCAGGACTGTGGAAATTTTACGAGTCATAAGATGAATTTCGTTACATTTCAAAACATCGCAATGAAAATTAACCAATATTTCTGCAAATAGTGTAAACGGGGGATTCTTTATTGTTCTTTATCAAACCGTCATCATCATGTGCCGTACCGGTTGGCGTAGACGATCATGTCCCTCCACAATCTTCTAACTACAGTGCATTGTATCAGCTCTGTTGTTGACTTTTTTCCATGCCATGACACCAAACTATCCAGTATTTTCTCTCTTTGTCGTCCGCGATCTCTCTTTCCTTTTATTTTGCCAGTTGTAACCAAGTATTCCAACTTTCCTCTTCTCATGATGTGCCCGAAAAATGTTGATTGCTTCTTTCTGATGTTTTTTAAGAGCTCCCTTTTTGTGTTGGCCTCTTTGAGAACTTCCTCTTTGGTCTGTTTAGCTGTCCAGGGAACTTTCAACATTCTTCTGAGAAATCCCATCTCTGTGGCCTCTAATCGTCTTTTCATTTGTTTGTCTACTGTCCATGATTCGATTCCATAGATCAGAATTGGTTCTATATAGCACCGATGAACTCTCTTGAGCATATATAGGGAAATACTTTTGGGCATTATCCGATCAAGTCCTACGGATTTAATTGAATGGAAGGCCAATAAATATTAATCTTATAGAAGTGTATGCACCAACAGCAGACAGTACAGATGAAATAGCTGATAAATGAGGGTTGTTTATAAAGTTCCAGGACTGAATAATCCCCTTACAAAATATGTAACTCCGCCGAATTTATCGACTAATGTCCTTCAGAGTAATCTTCTTGTGAACGAATACATTAGTCCAGCTATCATGCCATTTATGGGAGGACCAATGTAAGTTGCTTTATGAGACTGCCCTTATCTTTACCATCGAGTGTATCTGAATCTCTTCAACTTTGTCGAATCGATGACCTTTCAATATATCTTCTAATGTGGCATCAAGGCATCGCTGGGATTTTTTTTTTTTTTTAATTTTGCGTTCGCCAGCTTTTACCTCTGACGTAGTCCCTAAACACAAGGAACTGAATTTTATATTTTAATCTGCTTTTCCCTGGCAGCCGTGTGCATAGGGGTCCCTCGTCGCACAGGCAGATAACTCCGTCTTCGAAGGTACTCATACTTTTTCTGTCCATGAGTAATTGACGCTTCAAGCCGGGCCTCACTGCTAAGACCAGGGGTGGCTTCCGCAGAGAGAAATCATAAATAATAATTCCAACCGGTGCAATCGAGATTTGAACCCACAATCTCTCTGTCTCAAGGCCGACGTCTTGCCTCGAGACCAACCAGTCCTCCGCTGGGAATAAGGTCAAGTGAACATTAAGGGTGTGGAAAGAAAGACATTTTTTACTTTGTCCAGAATTCATTTGTTTTGAATAATTTGTGAAGAGGAAATAAACAAAACCAGAGATTAATATATTGTATTAAATAGAGAAATAACAAACAAACCCCAAATTTTTTAATGCGAAAAGTTTAAAATGAAGCAAAGCAGAGATGTCAAAGCTGTCTACAAGTGGTCTGACAAATTAACAGAATGAAAGACACCACCAATCACCGCCTGTTTAATAAATTAAAAGTAAGCAAGATTTCTTATGGAGCCACGAAGTATAAGGGAAAGATGGGCATAATATACTAAGGAACTATAACAATAAACAATCAGACGTCGATTTAAAGATAATTGGGAAAGACCGCAAATAATAACAGAAGAAGTGAGGGGTATCTTGTGCAACAAGAATATGAAAAAATAAAAGCAACCAGACAATACAGACAAAGAGGAGATTGACACAATCAGAGAATTTGGAATGGAAATAACAACAAATATGTTGTGTGACATTCTAAACAGCACACATATACCATTTGATCAACTCAGATTTGCATTCATCGCTCTACCAAAGAAACCTAGTGTGATGAAATGTGAGGGTCACTGTATAATACGTTTTATGAGGCATATTCGCTGTATTACTAGGAAGTGGTACCAGGTTTAAGTGATAGCAGGTTTAAGTGGTAGCAGATTTAAATGGTAGCAGGTTTAAGTGGTACCAGATTTAAGTGGTAGCAGGTTTAAGTTGTACCAGGTTTAAATTGTACCAGGTTTAAGTGGTAGCAGGTTTAAGTGGTAGCAGGTTTAAGTTGTACCAGGTTTAAGTGGTAGCAGGTTTAAGTGGTAGCAGGTTCAAATGGTAGCAGGTTTAAGTTATACCAGGTTAAAGTGGTAGCAGGTTCAAATGGTAGCAGGTTTAAGTTGTACCAGGTTTAAGTTGTACCAGGTTTAAGTTGTACCAGGTTTAAGTTGTAGCAGGTTTAAGTGGTACCAGGTTTAAGTGGTAGCAGGTTTAAGTGGTACCAGGTTTAAGTTGTACCAAGTTTAAGTTGTACCAGGTTTAAGTGGTACCAGGTTTAAGTTATACCAGGTTTAAGTGGTAGCAGGTTTAAGTGGTAGCATGTTTAAGTGGTAGCAGGTTCAAATGGTAGCAGGTTTAAGTGGTACCAGGTTTAAGTGGTAGCAGGTTTAAGTTGTACCAGGTTTAAGTGGTAGCAGGTTTAAGTTGTTCCAGGTTTAAGTTGTACCAGGTTTAAGTTGTACCAGGTTTAAGTGGTAGCAGGTTTAAGTGGTACCAGGTTTAAGTGGTAGCAGGTTTAAGTTGTACCAGGTTTAAGTTGTACCAGGTTTATGCAACGACATATACCACACAGGATACATACCAAATGAACTAAAAACATCAACTTTCATTGCATTGCCTAAAAAGAATGGTGCAGTTGAATGCAGTGACTTTAGAACAATAAGCCTAATGAGCCATGTTACAAAAATCTTGCTAAAAGTTATACAAGGAAGGATTCAGAATAAAATCAATACTGAATTAGATGAGCAGCAATTTGGATTTAGGAAAAATAGCGGGACAAAAGAAGCCATATTCTGCATGAGAACATTAATCGAAAAATACACAGAAATAAACAAACCAATATATGCCTGCTTCATAGACTACACCAAAGCTTTTGATAGAGTACACCACAAACAACTTATAGAATGCCTAAAAGAGATACATCTAGATGACATGGATATGCGACTAATATGTAATCTATACTGGGAGCAAACAGCAATAATAAAATATAACAAAGAGTTCTCTGCACCCATTGATATAAAAAGAGGAGTAAGACAAGGATGCATCCTATCACCAAGCTTGTTTAAACTATACACTGAGCAAATCTTTAAAAACATCATAGAGATGCCAGGCCTACAAAGTAATGGAAAGATAATCAATAACCTAAGATATGCTGACGATACTGTACTACTAGCAGAAAATCCTAAAGACCTACAACAATTACTTAATGAAATAAACACGACAAGCAAAAAATATGGACTAGATATGAATATCAAACAGACTAAAAATATGATCATAAACAAAGGAAATACTCAAAAGGAGGAAAAATTAAAAAATAAAAAAAGGTATGTAAGAAGCTCTACGTGACAAGTGGACGACACAGACTAAACAACGTTTCGGCTCAATAGGCCTTCATCAGGAACAAACAATAAAAACACACACACACAAATTAAAATTATTTTTACTAGAAATACTCAAAACCCACAAGTGGATATCAAAATTGAAGGAATAGACCTTGAGACAGTTCAGAACTATAACTACCTTGGACATACTATAACCAGTGATGGAAAATGTACAATTGAAATAAACAAAAGAATAGGAATGGCAAAAAGTAATTTTAATGTCATGAAGGACATACTAACATCAAAACAAATAACACCAGAGCTAAAACTAAGAATAGCAAAATGTTACATCTTCTCAATATTCCTATATGGTGCTGGAACATGGACATTAGACAAGAAAACAGAACAGTGAATTGAAGCCTTTGAAATGTGGATATATAGAAGAATAGGTAGAATTGGATGGAAGGAAAAGAAAACAAACGACGAAGTCTTAAAACAACTAAAAATGAAAAGAGAACTTCTGAACACAATTAGAACAAGACAAATGCAATTCTTAGGCCATGTTAAAAGACACAACAGCCTACTGAAAGTAATCCTGGAGGGGGAAATACAAGGTAAAAGAGGCAGAGGCAGACCAAGATTAACATGGACGAGTAACATCAAAAGATGGACAAATCAACCGATGACAACCTGCACCATCAAAGCAAGAGATAGAGCAGAATGGCGCTCCATGGTAGCCAACCTTCGTTGCGGAGACGGCACTCAATGATGATGATGAGGTTTAAGTGGTAGCAGGTTTAAGTGGTACCAGGTTTAAGTTGTACCAGGTTTAAGTGGTACCAGGTTTAAGTGGTACCAGGTTTAAGTAGTAGCAGGTTTAAGTGGTAGCAGGTTATTGATATCAAAGATTTGACCTATAAGGAGATGGCGCGTATATTCTGCAACTTCAATGGTAGTCACATTTTTATCGTGAGAAGTTTAGAAGCTCTGAGTAGATTTTTTTCTATCAGCTTTTATTCCCTGACAAATGTCATTTTTGCATACTCTTTTTGTTTTATTTCCAAGGCCTCTTTAGCGTGCGCAGAATGCATACGAGGCCTCCCGTTCTTTTGTAGTTTTACGAGGTACGTTACATTTTACTTTAGAGCTCACCACTCAGAGATCAAGGATGGGTAAAGCCTTGAAGGAACTACGGGTTCAATTTTTGAAAAACTTCAATGGCTTGTGTGGAAAATGAACCAAAAACATTCTTGTCCAATAACCGACTAATTTCCCATCGCCCGATTTTGATATTTTACAGAAGGAGGAATTTCTCTTTATTTTCCACATGTTTAATACATTTTATTAACATTTTATGTATGTTTTTGTTTTCATGGTGTGTTAAATATTCCTCAACGTTAACAACTATCTCATTCGTCTCTTTCAATGTTTTACTGTTTAACCCTGATTTGTATATATATATATATATATATATATATATATATATATATATATATATATATATATATATACACACACACGAGGAACTATAGGAAAGTTGTCGGACTGTATTTTTCATCATGACGTAACCACTTGACATGTTCACGAGAAAAACTGAAGGCTACCCCAAATGTGCTCAGTATGTATGACATCATGCTGTCTACAGGTATCCAGTTTCTACACACCATTTTCAAACCTTGTGTGGACCGCTGTGTGGTTAGTAAGATGATTGATAAATTCTCGAGAAGTTCGAGCAGTCTTTCCATTAAATTTTAAGTGAAGATTGGTAAGTCTGATTTCGAAGCCTTTGAAATACCTCATCCAGACTTTGGTGAATATTCTTAATGTCGAACACGGGTCTTTTACTGTCACGTGAGTTTAAATGCAGCAAATCATTTCATGGGAAGGTGTATGTTTACAGCACTCGGAAAAACAAATTCACAAATAATCGACAATATAAAATAAAATAAAGAACAATAAACAGCTGGACGCAGGATCGAACCCGTAGTCCTCGACACAGCGACTTGTCACGAGAAACAAACGCTAGAGCACACGGCCAACTAAGGAACCGGTGATTCGGGCTGTCTATTTTTCTTTGTGTTTTTCTGCTGTTGACTTTTTGTGAATTTTTGTTCGGGGTGCTGTAAGCATTATCTCCTCCCCTGAAATGATTCGCTGATCTATCACTTCAGAAGTTTCCATCCATAATAATATGCATTTATTATTACTTTATCTGGTTTAAAGACTGGCCGAGTTTCTGAACAAGATGATGGGTGCTCAGGGCGTCCTGTCACCATTAGAACGACAGAAAGTGTGGGAAGAATCCGTGAAGTGATCCATGTGGACCGTCACCGAACATTTCATCAGCTCTTTTACACTGTTGGATTAGCTCCATTAGTTATGGAATCTGTTAGAAGATCACAACAAAATAAATGTGCATGAACTAAGTTGCCGCGTGGTTGTCCAAAGGCTTTTGATACTCGATCAAAAACTGAGAAGTCTTGACATGTGCCTTGAGTTATGTAGTATGGCTAACGATGACAAGAATTTCGTCTCTATGACGATCACGAAGTCAAAACAACGGTCGTTGCAATTGAGGAACCATCATTTTCTGATGTTTTTTTTTTTTTTTACTAATATCAACCGTCTGGGAAACGACCTTACTAGTCACACACTATCCGGGTGGTGCCTCTGTTTGACACAAAGTAAAGACAATTATAAACATGAAGGAAAGTTGTCAATAGTTTACTTCTTCTTGCACTTGTAGTTACACCGCTGAGGTATGTGATAACTATCACCTGACAAATGATGTACCTGATTTCAAGGTATTTCCAAAATAACAATTTTACATAATTATTATTGAAAGCCCGGACATCAAATCACAGTATTTTCATACTTTTCCAACACAAATCTATAGCTTGATGGACACGAAGTTCAACCTTAATGTAAAACAGCCGGAACTCTAACTTGAAAGGCCAGTTCTTTAACAAGTTAAACTGCAGCAGCATACTGATATTTGATGTGCTTTTTTCTGAAATGTGTTAGACGAATGACAGGAAACAGTCTGAGAGATAAGATCAGAAATGAAATGTGTTAGACGAATGACAGGAAACAATCTGAGAGATAAGATCAGAAATGTAATGTGTTAGACGAATGACAGGAAACAATCTGAGAGATAAGATCAGAAATGTAATGTGTTAGACGAATGACAGGAAACAGTCTGAGAGATAAGATCAGAAATGTAATGTGTTAGACGAATGACAGGAAACAATCTGAGAGATAAGATCAGAAATGTAATGTGTTAGACGAATGACAGGAAACAGTCTGAGAGATAAGATCAGAAATGTAATGTGTTAGACGAATGACAGGAAACAGTCTGAGAGATAAGATCAGAAATGTAATGTGTTAGACGAATGACAGGAAACAGTCTGAGAGATAAGATCAGAAATGAAGAACTGAGAAAAAAGCTAGGAATAGCCCCCGCCATAGAATATATAAGGAAACCACAGATAAAATGGTTTGGCCACGTGACAAGGTTGAAAGAACAAAACACAACACAACGAGCCTTCAACAAACGTTGTGAGAACACCAGAACCAAGAATCGACCACTAAAAAGATGGATCGATGGAATATTAGAAGCACTAGGAAACATAACAGCAGCAGAGCCGAACAGAAGAGCAATAGACCGCAAATTATATCTCCCCTCGACGCTGAAAGGCAGATGAGGAAGGAAAGAAGATGTTTTTTCTACTTTGAATACGACACAAATGGTTTCTCCTTGCAAAGATTTTATCCTCCAGAGAACTTTTCTTACTCGTCATTTACTATCATCATCAACATGTGCCATACCAGTTGGCGCAGGCGATCATGTCCTTCCACAATCTTCTATCTACAGTGCATCGTATCAGTTCATTTACTATACGCCTAATTTAGTTTTGTGGTGAAAATTTCTTCTCCTGAACAAACCCGTTCTACCATTATATGTGTCCCTACAATAACCTGTTTTAGCAACGCATGTAAGCAGACCATCTTGGCTGTTGTATTAAATTGAGGTTTTTTTTTCTTCTGCAAGGTTATAACCTGACCATTTTTGTTATTACCTCATTCTGTGTTTTACTTTGACCAGGTTATAGCCTCACCACCTTCACAGCTGCGTCATCTCTAGTTTACTCCTTATTCTTTTCTTCTTCTTTTTAACTTGTGTAACCTGATCAGCCTACCTTCATTGTTATGTCCTCTTTTGCTTCTGACAATGATGTTATGACAGAAAAAAAGTATTAAAAGGCTAAAATGTGGCAATAAACAGAGATAACACACTAAACTTACAAGTCACTAGGGAATAATAGAAGGAAAAGGTATGTGTTAGCACTCGGAAAAAATGACAAATAAACAACAACAGAAAAAAAACAAAGAACAATATATGGTCCGAAGCAGGATCGAACCCGTACTCCATGGCACTGCGCCTTGCCACGAGAAGCCGAACGCTTGGTACACAGCCACTCAAAATTTTTAACAACAACACAAAAAAATTAGTTATTGTGAGCAGTGTCTTACACGAAGGCGTTCCCATGACTATAGCATAGGGTTACGATCACAGATCGGAAATAAAATGAATTTCTGTACTTTCCTATTAAGGCAAGTATCTCCCAGTAGGGCTGAATACGTGTGTTGCATATATAGATAAACTAGAGATTTCCAGTGAAAATAAGAAATCAGACATGCAGACATGTTGCCTACAACAGAAGTCATGAAAAAAATGTTTGTGAAAATGTTTCATTTGAGAACCATTTTTCTTTTTTATTAAATTCTTCATTACGAAAACAAAACATTAAAATGATAAACACTGAGAGACAATTAATGAAACCAATGTATTTACGATTATATTAAATCTAATTTATTTATTCAACCAAAGCAACAGCACTGGGATGTATGCTGTGGCCTGGTCAGTTCGATCTATACAGTAAAAATATTTTCTTGAAATTATTGATGATATTATAAACCGAGTTTGCTTGCTCGCTTCCGTTCACTCGATGACTAAAGGGGTACATCTCTTCATCATCCGTCCTTACAATGACGGTAAGTGGGCGTGTCTGCGTTGTGTTGTGGTTTACAGTATAACTGTGATATTTGCGCCTTTCGGCCCAACACATCCGACTTCAGCACGACATTTTTTAGTACCGGGTTGTCTTCCCTCTTCGATCCCTACTCGCTTGGCAAGACTAGACCGATCCTGGTGCAAGCCATCAGCTCTGGGTCGCTGACAACTTCCAGGTCTGCTGCTGTGAGGTGCGCGTCTTCGCCTGCTAAACCGTGTTTGTCAAGTGTTGCAAAGCAAACTAAGTTAGCAAATTTGCTTCAATACTACAGAACAAGACATGCAATATTATATACAAAAAGAGAACTTTATAGCACAATATTATATACAAAAAGAGAATTTTATAGCACAAGAATTCCTCCCAGACACACTGTTATCAATACTAGACTTGAACACTAGTAGTCAAAGAGAAAAGTAAAATTGTCACAACAGATATGAGATACATAAGAAGGAATGAATTTGACCCAAAAAAAGTCAAAATGAGCTTTTAAGAGAAAGCGTTGTGGAATAACTCACGTTATTGAGTTATTGAGTTATTTGCGGGTCATCATCATTGCACTCCGAACATGTCCATAGGTGCTCAGATCCCCTCCTCAGCAATTCCCTCAGTGTCCAGCGACTGACGACTCCAGTTCTATGTTGGTTAATAAGTCTTCTTACACGGCCACCAAGTTTATCATTTCTGGCTGTGCCCATCTTAACTCCCATTTCCATCATCCGAAGAAGTGACGTTGATCTGTGTTTGTCGAAGTCCTGTGCTCTTCCCACATCTCGGAGTGCATTGATGATGTCCGCCCGATCCATCGGTTGCCCGTCCTCAGCGACAGCGCAGCTAGCCAACCTGTCCGCTCTCTCATTTCCCCGTACTCCCGCATGTCCAGGGACATAGACAAAGGTGACCTTACGTATTTTGGATTTCTGCAACGACTCTACCCATTGCATGCGTACAAAGCCCGCCTCCACTTTTTTTACCATGCTCATCGAATCACTCAGTATACATGCGTGGATGTAGTCTTGTGACTCTAACCATTTGAATGCCTTGGTCACTGCCATCACCTCCATTGTCATGCTACTCGTGGTCATGGCGTATGCACCACTGTCTTCCTTGGCTATTCTGCCTGCCGAGCGTGCTGTAAATGCCCATGCACTTCTTTCGTGTCGTCTTACAGATCCGTCTGTATAGATGACTGCATCTTTCTCATTGGTGTTATCGCAGATGAGACCGTTGACCTCAGCATTAACCACGACCGGGTTCTGTTCCCTACTTTTCCTGTCGAGTGTGACAATACATGAGAAAGTCCCCTTGAATGACGTAGGCACCGGTATCCACTCCTCACCAACGCTAATATTGGTAAGCCCACAGACCTGTTTGATGACATCTTCTGCTCGGCCCACCCATGATTTGCCTCTTTTTAGCCTGGTACCTTTCTCTGTGTTGAGCACGTGGTGCAATGGATGCTCTGTATCTGTACTAATCTTCAGGTATGCTCGTGCACTCCAAATCTTGATTCTGTCATCCATGGTTGGAAAGTCAAGAAGATACCTCATTGCTACACAGGGAGTGTCCCTCGTACATCCCAGGATAATGCGCATGGCTTCATTTTGTATTTTCTCCAGCCTATCAATTTGAGTCGTACTGACAGTAAGAATGGCCAGGGCATATTCTAGTGGTTCGAGGACTAATCCCTGGAACAGTGCTCACGTGCAGGAGCATACGAGTAAACTACAAATGAGAGGTTTAGACACGTAACACGATCACCACCACACAGCTTCTCCCGAGAACCCTAACACTAAAAGACAAAGAAAGGAGGTTAAATAGAAGACCTAGAAGGCGATAGATTAATTAAATAGCAGATATCACAATGACTCCATGCAGGAGACACACTACAGAGCATAGACCGGAACATTTCATCCTCGATTCTGGAAGACAATAGAGCCAGAGGATAGTGACATATGACAATGTGGCTGGAATATGAATAGGTAGAATTAAGGTTACAATTACAGATATGTTGCCCATACATTTTTGTGTTTATTCTTTATCGGACGATGCAGTATTAATAGCAATTAGTTGGAAAGAACCGCGGAAATTGGTAAGAAGTTTTACAAAACATTAACCTAAAGGGTTCTGTATATAATAATAATAATAAAATAGATATTTATTCTCCAGATAAACAATGGTATGGTTATTAGGTAATACATGAGACAGCGCAGCAAATGGACGACCTTTCAATAACAAAGTCGGGGGGCAAGGTGTGTGGACACACTGTGTTGCCCTCGCCTCAGAATCCCCTTCTGGTCAACACTCCAATAAACACAGGTGTGCTATATTTGATACCAGCCTGACTGCATGAGATAACGAAACGCATCAGCAGCAGATCAGTAAATGTTTTAGGGTCATGGCTATGAATGCTTTTGTGCTTGTGTTCTGTCTAAATAAGAAAACATACATAGTGATAATGTAAAACAAGAAAACATACATAGTGATAATGTAAAACAAGAAAACATACATAGTGATAATGTAAAACAAGAAAACATACATAGTGATTGTCAGAAACAACAAAGGATCCACTAGAGCGCAAGATCAACATAAACGTAGCAGTTCTGAGATAGGTCGGTCAACAGTTTTAAATGCATAGGCACAACAATAAATTCAAATAGGAGATACAGCTGTTTATTTAATTGTAGAATGGTCCGGGTATGTTGGTTTGTTTCTGGCTTTGTATATATATATATATATAAACAAGCAGAGAAATACTATTGCTTAATGATTGTAATACAGAAAGTTTAATTAAATGTTCAGACTGTGGTCATAGTGAAGAATAAAAAAAAAGTAAAGTACCCCCGTCACGCCAAGTGGTGTTAAGACTGGCTCTACATTAACATATAAGAACTCTTTTGGCTCCCTCATAGTGAAGAATAATCAATATAAATTATTCATGAACGTGTAAGTGAACAGCAATCGGAAATGTTCATAAAAGCTAGAGCACAAAAAAAAGTCAGACAGCTGAAACTAAAATGTTAATTCATAACCTTACCTCTCTCATTAAAATATATTTGTAAAAAAACAAATGTATCTTTATTTTGTATTATCTCTTGATGGAAACAATGAAATTTAAATTGTTGAATTTTGTGAATGAAGCATGTTACAATGATCACTTTACAATATCATTATCTAAAATTAAGCCAACATCTAACCAACCTAATTAAAAGTTTCTACATCAACAGTAGCTGCACAATCAGAACAGCAGCAGGCTACACGTACCACTTCGAAGTTAGATCAGGTGTAAGACAGGGATGCGTACTATCCCCCATACTCTTTATTACATACATGGATTATATATGCATGTTAACCAATCCATCAGAGACAGAGTAGATCAACGAACTTTTATTTGCACACGATCAGGCACTAATACATGGAAAAATAGAATACCTACAAAAACACTTAGACTCAACAGTACAGTCACAAGATACAATATGAAAATCAATATCAACGAAATAAAAGTCATGAATATCACAAAAGAGAAACAGATATCAACATAAGTATAAAAGGCAGAAAACTTAAACAAGTAGAGGAATTCAAATACCTAGATATCTAATGACAAACGACAATTCCCAAACAGCAAAGATAGACTCAAGATGCCACAAAGCTTGCCAAATCATTTGGCAGCTATTACCACTATTGTCCAGGAAGGAACTAATTCTATAGAGGCAAAAAAGGCACTATAGAATACAATCTTGAGAGCCGCGATAGCTCAGTGGTTAGTGAACTGGACTACAGAGGACAAGGGGTAGGGCTCGATCCCAATCGACGGCTTCCGGGTTCACCCAGCCTTTAATGGGTACCGGATTTTTTTTCTGGGAAAGTGAAGCGGCACGGGCGTAATACCGACCACATTACCCCAAAAATCATGTGCCGAAGGTCTGTAAAATGTATGGTCACTAACACCATATTCCCTATACGCCACTTGGCGTGACGGGGGTACTTTACTTTACTGGGTACAAATAATAATACATAAATATTATTATATGGGGAACTTCCGAGGCAATAATAGGGAATAATAGAACAAAGAAGTATGTGTTAGCACTCGGAAAAATTGACAGACAAACAACAATAGAAAAAACGAAGAACAATATATGGTCCGAAGTGGGATCGAACCCGTACTCAGTGGCACCGCGCCTTGCCACGAGAAGCCGAACGCTTGGCACACTACCACGCAGCCAACTAAAAAATTGGCTATTGCAGTAGTGTCTTACACGATGACGTTCTCAATGACTATAGCATAGGGTAACGATCACAGACCGGAAATAAATTGTATATTAGTACTTTCCTATTAATGCAAATATCTTGCATTAATAGGAAAGTACTAATATACAATTTATTTCCGGTCTGTGATCGTTACCCTATGCTATAGTCATTGAGAACGTCATCGTGTAAGACACTACTGCAATAGCCAATTTTTTAGTTGGCTGCGTGGTAGTGTGCCAAGCGTTCGGCTTCTCGTGGCAAGGCGCGGTGCCACTGAGTACGGGTTCGATCCCACTTCGGACCATATATTGTTCTTCGTTTTTTTCTATTGTTGTTTGTCTGTCAATTTTTCCGAGTGCTAACACATACTTCTTTGTTCTATTATTCCCTATTATTGCCTCGGAAGTTCCCCATATAATAATATTTATGTATTATTATTTGTACCCAGTATATAACCACTGGGAACTACTATTCGTGCTGTTTCGTCCAATAAATGTTTGTCTACAACACAAGTATTCAGCCCTACTGGGAGATACTTGCATTAATAGGAAAGTACTAATATACAATTTATTTCCGGTCTGTGATCGTTACCCTATGCTATAGTCATTGAGAACGTCATCGTGTAAGACACTACTGCAATAGCCAATTTTTTAGTTGGCTGCGTGGTAGTGTGCCAAGCGTTCGGCTTCTCGTGGCAAGGCGCGGTGCCACTGAGTACGGGTTCGATCCCACTTCGGACCATATATTGTTCTTCGTTTTTTTCTATTGTTGTTTGTCTGTCAATTTTTCCGAGTGCTAACACATACTTCTTTGTACTTTACTTTACTTTTTTTTTTACAATACAATCTTCATCACAACGTTGTGCTACCAACGCCAGTCCTGGGGCATAGATGCAAGAATAACAAAAAAGGTAACCTCTACTGAGATGAAGTATGTTAGACGAATGACAGAACACAGCTTGAGAGACAAGATCAGAAATGAAGAATTGAGAAAAACGTTAAAAATAACCCCCAATATAGAATATATTAAGCAGTGGCGTATTCTCTATGCTGCCGCAGCTACCGCCGGTAGCATGAACATATTAACGATATACAAAAGGAAATTATAATTTATTATATATTTTTCACAATTATATTACAAATTTTCGAATATTCTATAACACATTTCGTAGGCCAATATGATTTATTTGCTTTGATTTGCATTTATTAAAGCAAGGTTTTCCTATCGCCACTATAACGTTTGTGAATGAGACCGAAACTACTATAAAACTAGTACATGAAACCGCTAATCAGCAGCGGTACATTTTTCTTCTCTCCGACTTTGAATTAATGACGTTGACATTCAAAAATTCCCATCAAAATAATACGGCTAAGCTACATTTACACTATTGCGGTTTCATGGGTTATTTTTAGCTCTAGCCAATCAGAGTCGGCACAAAGTCCGGAACTTCCTAACCTATTTATAACTACATTATGCGCATCATCATCTGTAGAAAGAACGTTTTCAGCTCTCAAAAGAATCAAATCTTATTGTCGCTCAACTCAGACACAAGAACACTTATCTGGTTTGGCAATAATGTCCATTGAGAAATCATTCCTTCAGAAACTTAGAAACCAACCCAACAGTACTTTCAATGACAAAGTCATCAAGACATTTCCGTCCCAAACAAAACGGATAGAGTTTACATATAAATAAGTAAGTAATTTAAAATGTAGTGATGTCATCAGCAAATATTACTTTATGTTAGCCTACTGAATATAATGTATGTCTTTATTTATTATGTCAGCGGTAGCCCAGACCCCAAAACCAGTTGACGCCACTGATATAAAGTAACAACAGATAAAAGGGTTTGGCCACGTGACAAGGCAGAGTGATCAAAGCACAATATAACGAGCCGTCAATAAACGTTGCGAGTACACCAGGCCCTATGGACGACCACGAAAAAGATGGATTGACGGAATATTAGAAGCACTAGGAAACATATCAGCAGCAGAAGCGAACAGAAGAGCAAAAGTCCGCAAATTATATCTCCCCTCGACGTTGAAAGGCAAATAAGGAAGTAAGTAGAAGAAGAATGTATAAAAGCTGACAACCACTAGAGGAAGTTATCAAGAAGAGAATTAAAAGTAAAGAAAATAGGTCTCAACTCAAACCTCATGCGATGCGACTCAACTTTTTTTTTAAATTATAAACGGGTCTTGAGCTTTTCCCTCAGACTATAACTCATTGCCCAATTAGACACCACAAGTGTGTTATCCTCAGGTATAGCACTTACAACCTCAACTGGTAGTCGATGTTCCAGGTTTTCATGAACAAGCACCACCACTCGTGAAGGGTTGGCCGGAGACAGAGCGTAGATAGCAGACCTGAGTGTAAACATTGACCACTGGTCGCTAAACAAAAAGTTATCGGTGCACACAAGGATGGTTCTCCAACTGGCATTAATTGCATCCACAATGCCGCTGGCTACGTCACGTGAGGGATCCATATCACGATGGGAAACATAAGTTGTCAAATGTAATTCGTCTTCTATAAATTTACGTAACACCAAACACGGAAAATTATAATCCATGTCAGCGTAACCAATAAAAACTCCGATTTTATAATCTTCGCACCTCTTCTGCTTATATCCAATAACTGTCTCCAGTAACTTTGTCCAAAAAAATGTTTTGTTTTTCCAGATAACAAAACAGATAAGAATCCAATGCCCAAGCTGAATAATAAAATCAGAGCCAATGATAAGAATGCCTCACCCCAACATTTACGCCACAATTCTTCAAGGTCATCAGAGATACTCCAGTAGGAAAGTTGACCTTCGTTATTCATACACGTGAAGTTATGTACAATATCGAGGCGGACACGAGTAGTCGCTAACCAATGAAGGAACTTTAAACTGTCACACCCACACGACAGAACATTCTCTGATATAAACAAGTCAAAACCTCCAGGCTGATTGGCCAGCTTGTCCAGCTCATCTCTTTCGTTTACCTCAAGTGAAGTTAATGAGTTTTCACGCAAGTCCAACATCTTGAGATTTGAAGTATATTTTAAGTTGAATGGAACATCTCTGAATCGGTTTTTTGACAAGTCAAGCTCTTCCAACAATTTGTTTGGAGCGAATATTGCAGGTTGTAAAGAGTACAACAAGTTAGAGGACAGGTCGAGTCGTTTTAATTGACGTAAGTTCTCAATGATTCGTGCACTTTGTTGGGCAAAAAAGTATGTGTTCAATCGACAGTTGGATAAGTCCAGCTCCTCAAGGTTACACATTCCATCAAAAAAATGTTCAGCCATGACGGAGACATCGTTCCCAGACAGCATCAATGTTTGTAAAGAATCCAAGCCAACAATTTTACCGGTAAAATTGCTTAGAATATTGTCACTTGCGTCCAAATAAACAAGATTATTAACTCCAACAAGAACAATGTTTAAAGATATGAATTATTTATCAGTCTTCTGATTTGTATTCGTTTTAATGAGTTTGAGAAATAAAATGTGAAATAACTGGAGAAAGGTTCCACTGGAAGCGACATGTTATCCGAGCAAGGAAATGTCTCTTTCTTGTATAATTTGATACTTTTACGTTTTACACTGATATCCTCCATAAAACGTATCTCTTGTTTGGTGTTTTGTTTCTGAGACAATTTGTCGCTCGCATTTTTATCATTTGCTCTGTTAGTGTATGTCATGTGTTGGTTCTTGAATGATAATGTATCTAATTCACACGATGACAATCCTTTCAACACAGACATAGTAACACTAGTCATGTTTCCTCTGGAACGAAAGGAATCCTTGTCATAACAACTTCGAAATGAATCTTCTGAATTTACAGTTGCAATATTTTTTAATTTTAATATGGAGAAAAAGACAAACCGTTTTCCTCTAATCGGGTTACCCGACAAATCTAAATTTCTTAAACATTCATTCCATAAAGGACTAATCAATGCATTTTCTTCTATCACAAAAATGTGACTTCGAAGTAAAGAGAAATTTCGAACACAAATCTGTATCAAGTATTGTGTTTTGTCTAAGTTCAGTATTCCTTCCTTGTGCAATAAACTGGTGTAACTCTCGTGTATACTGAAAGATACATGGTCGTAAATTACAGCTGTAATGTTGCTGTTTATTAAAGTCTTCATAATTTGCAATGATTTAGTAACCCCAATGAACGTTATATTAAGTTTGAAAACGTCCAGATGGTGCAGTGACTGCAGAGCCGTGTCTGTGAAGTTCAACAGGGATTGAACATCTTCAACGACTAATTGTGTTACGTGTTGAACATTCCCAAAACTTTCTTCATCCAGAATTTGAATGTTTCCAGACAACGTTAGTTTTGTCAAGTTTGAGAGTTTTCTTCCTAAAGAGAACTTTTCGCCATTAGCGTCGATGGTTAAAGAGTTGAGGTTCTTGAGATGTGTAAACAAATTGTCTGGGAGGTTACTGTTCTCTTTATTGTAGCGAAGTCGAAGGTCCGTCAGACTAACAAGAGGATCAAACACTCCTGGAGGATACGAAGCCTCAGTTAAACGATTATACTCAAGATTGAGGGTCTCCAAGTGTTCCAGCCCTCTGAAAGCGTTTTGTTGAATGTGTTTTATTTTGTTGTTGGATAAACTGAGTACTCTAAGCTCATTCAAATGTGAGAAGCTGACATTGTCTATGACTTCTACGTCATTGTTGTCCAGTAGAATATAGGTGGTGTTTCTTGGAAACCACTTTGATCTAACTTCTGTCAAAGAGAGTCCTGCACAATCTACGACTGTGTCATTGCAGCAGTATTGTACAATACATGGCTCATTGTAAGGGTCGTCTTCAAGTAAAAAAACGCTCTTTGAGAGAGTTGTGTAATTGATATTAGATCCTTCTTGTGACGAGTGATGATACATGTTGACCTGTTCTGAAGTTTTTATTTCGTGACCACTTTCTGCCATTATAGTATTCCTTGAATCAAAAATAGTTGAATTTGTGTATGGCACAAGAAAAGAAAGAGTTTGTGATCTGGACTGATCTGATTCAGAAATCTGCGGCTCTTTAAATTGCAGACTCTTTTCACACTGAGATTTATGTACCGTGATTATAATCACTGATAGAAAAAATAAAATAATTGTATTTTGTGAGCACATGTCGTATTGTTATTATATTAATTTTTGTATGCGCTAGGCTTTACTCGCGATCTTCAATCTTGCTTTCAATGTTGTCACACAGAATGAAAAAAATAATAAATCTTACATATAACTACACTGCATATATCTACATTAACCGAATCAAGTAAGTCTTGTCGACAACTGTCGACACTGTACACTCTTGTCGACAACCAAACATCCAGAAATGAAAATATATAACGTGGTTTGCATTATAAGACAAGACACAAGAGGGGAAGAAACCACTCGTGAACTTCTACATCACCAACCTTAATGTGAGCTAACGCTCCTCCATTTTGAGTGGCGTTCTCTTAAAGCAAAATGCTTTTCCACATAATAACAAATCCTAGTAACACAAAAATTCAGAGAATCATAGCTAGGACTGCATGTCAAAGGTCACAAATCATGCATTTCGGTTGCAATCAATTTTTGAAAAAAATAAAACGTAAGAATATTTATTATACCGAATGAAAGCTAGAGGAAGCTAAATTTATCACCAAAAATATGCGGAGTTAAGTGCAACTATCTCCGTGTACACCCCTATCTTTTGCTCTTCGTTTTTCTTTTATACTGTGGTCAATACTTAGATAATCCTGTAACACACTGTTATTGGCAATATCATCAGATCATGGTTACATTTGATTAATTCTTAGGTTGAGAAATATTGAGAATGTTACATCTTCTCAATGTTCCTGTGTGGTGCAGAAACATGGACATTAGACAAGAAAACAGAACAGAAAATTGAAGCATTTGAAATGTGGATTTATAGAAGAATATGTAGAATTGGATGGAAAGAAAAGAAAACAAACGATGAAGTTATAAAACAACTAAAACTAAAAAGAGAACTACTAAACACAATTAGAACAAGACAAATGAAATTTTTGGGGCATGTTAAAAGACACAACAGCCTAATAAAAGTACAAGGTAAAACAGGCAGAGGCAGACCAAGACTAACATGGACGAGTAACATCAAAAGATGGACAAGCCAATCTATGACAACCTGCACCATCAAAGCGAGAAACAGAGTGGAATGGCGCTCTATGATAGCCAACCTTCGCTGCGGAGAGAGCACTCGATGATGATGATGAGGTTGTGAAAAGAATGAAGCTGATTTACGTCATTATTGGAGCAGAGCGACTCATAATTAAATACCGGTGTTGGAGTTAAGAAAACAAAGCTGACAAAACCATCAGCTAACCAGGTCTGTAACCCCATCTTCGTGTGCCGTTTCCGCATCGAAGGTTGGCTACCATGAACGGAAATTCCACTCTGTTTCTTGCTTTGATGGTGCAGGTTCTCATAAGCTGACTTGTTAATCTTTTGATGTTACTCGGCCATGATAGTTTTTGGTCTGCCTCTGCCTCTTTTACCTTGTATTTTCAATTCCAAGATTACTTTTAGTAGGCTGCTACTTTCGGTAACTATAAACATTCTCTGCTATTCTCTTTGGTATGATATTTTATTTCAGTCCGACTCATCCGATTTCTCAAATCTTTTTTTTTTTTAAACATCATTTGCCTTCTCACATTTATTTTGATTACCACGTATGCTATTAATGATCAATAAGGAAGGCAAGACCAGTCTCAGAGATACGACCCATCGAGTCAAACGCGCAGTGCTAAACGATATATATATATATAAAGAGAGAGAGAGAGAGAGAGATAAAGAGAGAGACCGTTATTGTATTATTTTAATTGCAGGTAACCCAGTGATCCAGCAGACAAGTCATGATCTCGTCCCGACCCTTATTTCCCTGCGACACAAGAATCTTTCTAGCCTTCCTGGAATCAGAACAGCCTCCACCACAATGATAAACAGTACATCCACTTGCCCTCTGGATTCTTATTTACGGTGTTCCTAAATAGAGTGAAAAAAAACACTTATCGTGTACAGATAAGTATAAGAGATATGTTAGCGTCAATATTTTGTTATCACTGGAAAATTGTTAAATAATTTGATCAGCGCTATGTCAGTGACGTCTTTCTTTCCTAGAAAAGATATTCATTAATTGCCTCGTGGCTTCATTACCTTATGAATGTATTAATCTCTGTGTAGAAAATAAGTGAAATTATAGACACGTGTGTCTCTTACTCTTTTACTTCTTCTTTCCTTCCTCATTTGCCTTTCAGCGTCGAGGGAAATATAATTTGCGGTCTTTTGCTTTTTGTTTTCGTCTGCTGCTGTTATGTTTCCCATATTGCTTCTAATATTCCCTAAATCATATTCTTTGTGGTGGCCCTAGAGACTGGTTTTCTCGCAACGTTTATTGACGGCTCGTTGTGCTGTGTTTTGATCTTTCTACCTTATCACATAGCAAATACATTTTATCTGTTGTTTCTTTATATATTCTATTACTGGGATTATTCATAGCTTTTTTTCTCAGTTCTTCATTACTGATCTTATCTCTCAGGCTGTTTTCTGTCATTCGTCGAACACATTACATCTCGGTAGTGTGTAGAAAGATGTGTCTTTAAGAATGATAATGAGTATCTCGTGTTACTTCGCGTTGTGTTTCTTAGTACCCAAGGCTGAGGCTAGACAGCCCTTTGGATACAGCCTTATATTAACATCTACTGCTGAGATAAGACAAACAACAAGCCTTAGTTGTATAGCAACTTCAACAGGCTTTATTTACACACTCCACTATACATAACAAATCTTGAACACTTCGTGCATGACCGCCCTACTTCTCACAGTAGTACTTAGTATGTTCTGATACACTCCTCCTAACTATGTCTCTCTTCCAAAATGTAATTCACCATTCACATCAGCATCTTACATTCAATTTCATAAAAATACTTCATAGCACATTGCTTAGAAGCACACAATGTCACCATGTGCATAATATAACATGTCCTCATTCCTAAACTCTCTATTGACACAGTTCATAGAATTAGACAATGTACTCATTCACAGAACATATCACGACTCCATCCATGAGACCACTTGCTGCCACAATTCATATAATTATATCATATTCTCATTCACAGAACATATCACGACTCCATCCATGAGACCAATTACTGCCACAATTCATATAATTATATCATATTCTCATTCACAGAACATATCACGACTCCATCCATGAGACCACTTGCTGCCACAATTCATATAATTATATCATATTCTCATTCACAGAACATATCACGACTCCATCCATGAGACCACTTGCTGCCACAATTCATATAATTATATCATATTCTCATTCACAGAACATATCACGACTCCATCCATGAGACCACTTACTGCCACAATTCATATAATTATATCATGTCTTCATTCACAGAGCATATCACATCTTAATTCTAAAAACTGACCTTACTCTGTTTGTTTGGTCTCTGGGTTTGTACACAACATTTGAGTAATTTAATTTTCCGCTCATGTTTGGGCTCAGGCTTAACTCTCTTCTGACGTTGGTCTCTCTCTCTCTCTCTTCTCTCTCTCTCTCTCTCTCTCTCTCTCTCTCTCTCTTTGCGATCAAGACTCAATCAGAGTAGGATTCCAGACTCTCACATGAAGACAGCTGTCTGTTTAAGTGAACTGATCGACCCCACGGACAAAACAGCATAATTAGAGCCTGTTAGATCCACACTGCCGCAAGGAGTCCGGGTTGCCGACTCACCCTTTGTCTACCAGGAAATCCTCCAGAATTGGCACCTGGAATGTTCGTACTCTAAACGAACAAGGAAAAGCTGCACAGGTAGCAGCAGAAATGTCAAACTACAAGCAATTACGAAGATACAGACTTTCATTAATGGATGTTTACGCAGGATAAAAGGATGGAAATGGCAGAACAAAATCACTAACATAGAATTATGGAAATGTACCAGTCAAACACCAGTGGATAAAGAGATACAGCGAAGACGATGGCGCTGGATAGGACACACACTACGGAAGCCAACTGAGAGTATTACACAACAGGCCCTTTTTTGGAATCCCCAGGGGAAAAGACAAAGAGGAAGACCAAGGAATCCTTGGAGAAGACAGATAGAAGCAGAGATGAAGATGATGGGGAAGACATGGAATGATCTCACACCAAGATATGAGATATGACTAACATACACACACTAAGATATGAGATGTGAAAATTTTCTTACAAGTTCAAAATTACTTTTGTGATTTAATTTCACTGATGTTGATTACTCTCTATTTATGAATACAGATCCATATGTTACTATCTGACAGACATAAAATGTATTTATTTGTAACTGAGTTCTTAGGCTCATCATTTTACTTCTTAGCAAAAAGTAAAGATTGGCCAAGCCCTTCTTTAGAATACGATTGATCTTGTGTTAAAACGAATGAAGTAACACTGTTGGTTTAGTCTCTACACGTTATTGAGTGCTTGAGCATTCTGCTCCTGTACAGGCTCGGGCTTGACGTCCTTCTAGTGTTAGTCAAGCCCTTCTCACTTAGGCTACTGGTGATCTTATGTTACTTCGAATGAACTAAAACTATTGGTTTAGTTTCTGAGTCTTTACACATTGTTGGAGTAATTGAGTATTCCGCTCATGTTCGGGCTTGGGCTTAACGCGCTTCTGGTTAGCCAGGCCCTCCCCACTTAGTCTACTGGTGATCTTGTCTGCTTTTGTCTGTGCACCCGTTTAAATACTCCTTACATCAACCAATCAGATTTTTCCCCGCTACTTTACTCTTTGACCTTAGTTTTGATTTGGCAAAGCCCCAGTTCTCCCTTAATTCTGTCAACCCATCTAAGCTACCAGAACAGTTTATATTACTCTCGACATTGACCCATTTCTGTTTGTTATATTTTTAACTAAATCTGTCACGTATTCATCATTTAACTACGCCGTCCAGTCCATTCTTGTCCTTGACCCTTGTCTCTATGCTTTGTTCTCTCTTCACACGTGGATGCTCTCCCTGCCCCAACTCTCTCTTAATATCCTATCCTCCATGCGCGACAATGAACCTGTGTTCTGTCTGGAAACCCCCTACTCGTCTTGTTCTCTCATTCACTTAAAACACATAACTATCTTTTCATTGCTTGCTACACTGTTACAAGTGGTTGTTTTTCATATTGTTCTTGCATCCAGGGTCCCGAACTGGCATTGGTAGCACAACGTTGGGATGAAGATTGCATTGTAGAGTGCCCGTTTTCACCCTAAAGTTATTTCCTTGTTGGACAATAGTGGTGATAACTGCCAAATTATTTGACAATCTTTGTTGCATCTTGAGTCTATTTCTGCTATTTATAAATTGTGGTTTCTCACTGGGCTTCTTAGGTATTTAAATCCCTCTACTTGTATCAGTTGTCTGCCGTCTATAGTTATGTTGATGTTCTGTTTCTCTTTTGCGATATTCATGACTTATGTTTTGTTGATGTTGATTTTCATGTTGTATTTTGTTACTGTGCTGTTGAGACTATTTAAGTGTTCCTGTTGGCCTTCTGTTTGTCCATGTATCACACTCGGTAATAACCAATAAACAGTTTAAAACCAAAACCAAGCTTCGTGTTGAAGCCTCTCTCCCGTTGAGATATCCCGAAAAAAATTATTATATTTCTTTAATTTCTTATTATTTCTTTTATTGGAAAAAAAAAATGCAATAGAAAGAGCTCCATTTGTGAAAAGGTAACCATTAGATAGTTCTTTTAAAATCTTATTAAATCTTTTCCCGCCATTTTAGAACTGTGTCGTTGTGTGTTCTGACTCGGAATTGTGTATTTAATGTGCATAGTTTATTATACCTAATGAAGGTTTTTTATCCGAAACGTTGTAATTTGTTTTGTCTTTCTGTTAGTTTAGCTGTTCAATACCATTTCATGTTTATTTTCTTTGTTTTCTGCAGCTATGCTCGCGACCCCGCACCGTATTTATATTTGTTACATTTGATATCTGCACTTATCTCCAACAAATTAGATTAGAATTATCAATTTACAGCTTCTAAGTATCAAACAGCGTATACAACATATTAAATCAAAAGAGGGTGAAAAAGTAAGGAAGACAGATATCAAGTAATAGGTTCCTGCAATAATTGTTATAGATATTTATGTTATAGATTTGATATATCTTTGCTATATATCGTTACTTCCAAAAGTGTCTATAAACGGGTTTTGAGCTTTTCCCGCAGACTGTAACTCATCCTCCAATCAGACACAACAATTATGTTATCCTCGGGTACAGAGCTCACAACCTCTGCCGGAAGTCGATGTTTCTGGTTTTCATGAACTATCACCACAACCCTGGCAGGGTTTGCTTGCGATTGAGAATATACAGCAGACCTGAGAGTAAACAATGACCACTCGTCGTTAAACAGAAAGTTTTTGGTGCACACAAGGATGGTTCTCCAACTGTCATTGATAGCATCAACAATGTTGCATGCCAAGGCTCCCAGGAGATCCATATCACGATGGGAAACATAAGTAGTAAAGTGTAATTCATCTTCTAGAAACTTAAGTAATACCTTACAGGGAAAGTTATAATCCTTGTCAGCATAACCAATAAAAACTCCGATTTTATAATTTTCACGCCTCTTTTGCTTATATCCAGTAATTATCTCGAGTAACTTTGTCCTCAAAAATATTTTGTTTCTCCAAATTACAAAAACAGATAAGAATCCAATGACCATGCTGAATAATAAAATCAGAGCCAATGATAAGAATGTCTCACCCCAACATTTACGCCACAATTCTTCAAGGTCATAAGAGATACTCCAGTAGGAAAGATGACCTTCGTTATTCATACACGTGAAGTTATGTACAATATCGAGGCGGACACGAGTAGTCGCTAACCATTGAAGGAACTTTAAACTGTCACATCCACACGACAGAACATTCTCTGATATAAACAAGTCAAAACCTCCAGGTTGATTGGCCAGCTTGTCCAGCTCATCTCTTTCGATTGGCTCAATTGAAGGTAATACATTTTCTCGCATGTCTAACATCTTGAGATTCGGTGTATTTTTCAAGCTGAAAGGAATATTTCTAAATCGATTCTTTGAGAAATCCAGCTCTTCCAACATTTTGTTTGAGGCGAATGTTCCTGGTTTTAGAGAGTACAACATGTTGGAGGAGAGATCGAGCCGTTTCAACTGACGCAAGTTCTGGGTAATTCTTGCGCTGTGATTACCAAAAAAGTCAGAGTTCAGTTGACAGTTGGATAAATCTAACTCTACGAGATGACACATTCCATCAAAGAAATGTTCAGCAAGCACAGAGAGATCGTTTCCAGACAGCACAAATATTTGTAACGAGTCCAGGCCAACAATATTACCCGTAAAAACTCTTATTATGCTGTCCGTTAAGTCCAAAGAAACAAGATTATTCAAACCAGCCAGAAAAACATTTGCATCTAGTCTACCTCCCTGAATAAGTCTGCTGAACTGTATATGTTTTAACGAGTTTGAGAAATAAAGTGTAAGGTGGCTGGAAAACAGTTCTCCTCTAATCGACATATTATAGGCACAAGGATTTGTTTTTTTCTGCTTTAATGTGGGAATTCTTCGTTCTACACTGCTAGTATCCATAGAGTTTATTTCTGATTTTATACTTTGTTTCTGCAGCAATGTGTCCTTCACATTTCTGTTAGTCACTTTATCACCATATTGATCTTGACCACTTAACGACATCATGTCATGCTTACACGTTAGTAAATGTTCTACCTCTGGAGAAACACCAGGCTCGCTGGTTATATTTTCCTCGTTAGAAAACGATTCCTTGTCATAGCAGAGTCTCATTGCATTTTCTATTGTGATCACCTCAATATTTCGTAAATTTAGGAAAAAGACAAAGAAAAGTTTCGTTCCTTTAATCGGGTTGCCGGACAGATTTATACTTTTTAAACATGTTTTCCACAGTGGACTAATGAATGCGTTTTCTTTTACAACGGAAATGCTACTGTGTCTTAAAGAGAAATCCCTGACACAAATTTGTATCAAGTATTGTGTTTTTTCTAAATTTAGTATTCCGTCATTGTGAATCAAGCTGCTAAAACCCTCGTTTGGACTGAAAGATACTCGATTGTACATTATGGTAGTCATGGTTCTACCTATTAAAGGTTTCAGAGCATGCAGTGATTTCGTAACTCCTATGTACGCTCTGACAAGTGTGAAGCTGTCCAGTTGATGCAGTGGCTGAAGAGCCGTGTCTGTGAAGTTTGACAAGGATGGAACATCTTCAACAACTATTTGTGTTACGTGTTGAACATTCCCAAAACTTTCTTCATCCAGAACTTTTATGTTTCCAGAGATCATTAGTTTGGTCAAGTGCGAGAACTCGTTTCCTAAAGAAAACTTTTCTTCATTAGCGTCTATAGTTAAAGAGTTTATATTCTTGAGATGTGTAAACAAATTGTCTGGGAGGTTACTGTTCTCTTGATTGTAGCGAAGTCGAAGGTCCGTCAGACTAACAAGAGGATCAAACACTCCTGGGGGATACGAAGCCTCAGTTAAACGATTATACTCAAGATTGAGGGTCTCCAAGTGTTCCAGCCCTCTGAAAGCGTTTTGTTGAATGTCTTTTATGTTGTTGTTGGATAAACTGAGTACTCTAAGCTCATTCAAATGTGAGAAGCTGACATTGTCTATGACTTTTATGTCATTGTTGTCCAGTAGAATATAAGTGGTATTGCTAGGAAACCATGTTGATCTAATCTCTGTCAAAGACAACCCAGCACAATTCACTGTTGTTTCTTTGGAGCAATACCGTATAGAACATCGACTAGAGTGTGGGGCGTGGTCTTGTAGATAAGCAGCCGTGGGTTGAGCTATCTCAATGACGTCATGCTCTTTCTCTGACGAGTAACCGCTTACCTTACTAGAAACAAGTGTTGGACGCCCATTGTGTGTCAATGTTTGTTCCTTTGTCAATGAAAAATGTTTGACTGGATTCTTTGACGAGATTGAATTTGTGGACTGATCTTCACCTTGAACTTGACCAGTAGAGGCTAAGAGTATGGACATCAGATACACGAATATACACATCCCACACGCTAGACTCATGTTATTTATTTCTAAATTAACATAATTTTCATATTATACTAAATACAACACATCGAATAAGTATATTACGCTTTGTTGCGCTGCTTATTTCTAATTAGTGATTTATAGATTTGCCAACACTCTTGCCAAACGAAATTATTCATTTACTAAATATGTTGAACAACACGTTATTGGACATAGCTTATAATTCACAAGTCGCTCAAAACAGAAATTGCGACAGCGCGTTTCCCTTTAATCGTGCAACTGACGGTCTAAAGTGTATTCTTGCACTTTAATTTGAACTGAGTTATTCTAAATCTGGTCCTATTGAAACTGCATCTGTTTAAACGCCGTTTACCATAGCGATAACGTGTATTTCATGCTTTTCGTCTAGACTTTTTGTCAAAAACCAGTGCCTTACTTTTTAGGTTCGCTTCTTGTAATATTCAACCTTTAAAATATATAACTACATATTTTGTAATCTTATTAATGATAGAGATGCAAAAAGATTGAAATACAGCAAAAACTGAGATGCCAATGTCATATACAAACAAATTGAAGAATTAACGGGATAAAAAATACAATAAAAAAACTGGATGCTTGATATATGAAAGGAAGGAGAACTTGTGACTGAGCAAGAAAACATAGGTGAACGACGAACAGAATACATTAAAGGACTTTATGATGGTGAACGAACAGAAGTAAATATTAAGGATAATGGGGAAGGGCCAGAAATTCTCGAAGAAGAAGTAGAAAACGCCTTCTGCAATATGAAGACAGGACAAGCTCCTGGACCAGATGATATAACTAAAGCAATTATAGAAGCCATGGGTGATCTTGGAAAAGGAATAATAACAAAAATATTGAATGATATCTACAACAGCGAATATATGCCAGACGACCTGCTCAAATCAATATTCATAGCCCTACCAAAAGCCTAAATTTGGTGCTATTGAAAATGCTACGATCATCGCACAATAAGCCTTATGAGTCACATGACTAAGATATAACTAAGAATCATCATGCGAAGAGTGGGAAACAAAATCAGTTCAGAAATTAGTGATGAACAGTGTGGTTTTGTTGGAGATAAAGGAACAAACAATGACATATACATCATAAGATTTTTAGTAGAAAGAGCCATTTAGGTGAAAACATATCTATACCTATGTTTCAAGCATACAAACATTATTCCAAACATTTGACAAAGTAAAGCACCGAGAAATAATCAAAATTTTAGAAGACATAAACGTAGACAGCAAAGATCTAACAATAATAAAGAACATGTACTGGCAACAAACAGAGGCCTTAAAAACTGGAAATCAATTGAGAATGTTTCAATAAGTAAAACGTGGTGTTAGACATGGTTGTGTGCTGTCACCAAATTTATTTAATATGTATAGTGAGATTATTTTAAGATCCATAAGGGACATGCCTGGAATAACAATCGGAGGTCATAAAATAAATAATCTAAGGTATGCTGATGATACAGTCTTAATCGCTAAGATTGAAAATGAGTTACAAGAAATGTTAGACATTATAATGAAAGGAAGCAAAAATAAGGGACTAATAGCAAAAAGACATAAGTAATGGTAACAGCAAAGAAAACGGCATCACTGCAGTGCACAATAAAGACAAGTGGAACAATATTAAAACAGGTAAATGAATTTAAATATATTTTCTTCTTCTGCGATCATGTCTCATTCAAGCTAGGACTCCAGACTCTCTTATAAAGGCAGCTGTCTGTTTAAGTGATTCGGTTGCCCCGTATAGTTTCTTTTCCAGGGAGATGGGTGTGGGCCACATTATCCCCCTCAGGTATGTGTGCTGGGGAAATCCTGTAAAACGTGTTTAGTTGTCATGTTTTCCGGGGTACAGTGGCACTGGCTGGTAGTTCCTATTTTGAGTTTGGTGAACATGTGGTTTCTCATTCTCTTGTAGCCAGTTCGTAGGCGAAGTATGATGACTTGATTACTCCTTGATAGTTGGAGGTATCCGTCCCTCTCGTTATGCTTTGGATGTTCTGGTTTCCATTTTTCATGATACTGGCCTTTAATGATGGATTTGGCTTCATCCTTGCTGATCAGATGGTTCTCTTGTGGTAATTTCCCTCCCTCCTTAGTTACTTTACTGCCCGTTCGTTTCCGTGTATAATACAGTTTGATGGTATCCACTGATTGACCACTCTCTGGAAGTTATTGCACAGTTGGTCTAGGGTTGTTCTCAAGTCATCTAGCTCACTATTCCTGTGGGTTTTTAGAGCTGTCAGCACTGACAGTGCATCAGTCAGTATCACCAGTTCCTTGTGCATGTTATTTTTGTGTAGGGTAGCCAGTTTTGCAGCGTCTTCGAGGGGTTCAGTTTCTGTTTTATAGTTGTTTGAGGATTTCCCAGTAGCTATTGACTTGGTGATTGCAACCTCCCTTTCTGGTGGTGTTTGTAGCAGAGCCATCCGTGTATATGTGTGACCAGGAGTCATGTTGGTAGTTGTCGTTTGTGTGTCTTTCTGCTATGTGCTTTCTCTCTGTGTCTGTTTGGATGCCTTTTTTATGATTCCTATTATGTCTTCCTTAAGTTCTGGTATTTTATGTTTCCCTTGGGTAGTCATACCAGATGGGCTTATGGGTTTCGGTATTGTATAGGACAGTACTGGATAACTAGTTGTCAATTCTTCGGAGATTGCAGCGAAGTTGCTCTTCTTTAGTCTTCCTTTTCCGAAACCGGCTATTCTTTGGTGTATGGGGTGGTTAGAGAGCTTTTATATTTCTCTGCTTGTTGCATTACTTTAGTTTTCCGTCTGTCTTCTCAAGGTTGTAACCTGTTACTGTTTCTAGTGTCTCTATAGGTGTAAATTTCATAGCACTAGTGATGATACGGGCAGCCTGGTTTTGTGTTCTGTTAATTTTGCTAAGCTGTGATTTGGAAGCTGTAGCCCAGGCTGTGACTCCATACTCTAGGACTGGTCTTACTCTTCCTATGTATAGTCTTTTCATGATTTTGCTATCTGCTACCCCAGTCCGTTCTTGCTAATTTTTTCACAATATCTGTTCGTTTGTTTTCTGACTCTTTTGTTAATTTAAATATATGGGAACATTGTTAACCTCAGATGGCAGATGTACAGCAGAGGTGGGATGCTGAATGGCTCGGGCAAAAGCAGCTTTCCAAAAAATGAGGATGATACTGCGCAATCCATTGTTGGCAATAGAAACAAGAAAAAGAGTTCCTAAATGTTATGTGGATCCAGTCTTATCATGTGGATGTGAATCGTGGACAAATGGACAACAGACAAGAAAATCACTGGAGACTGTAGAGATGTGGTTTTACAGATGAATGTTGAGAATACCATGGACAGCTAAGAAGAGTAAAGAAAAATTTCTGAATGAGACCAAAACAAAAAGGTGGCTAATTTCCAATATTATGAAGAAACAATCATCATTTTTTGGTCATGTAATGAGAAGGGAACATCTGGAATATATTGTGACAACTGGGAAAATTGAGGGACAAAGAGATAGAGGGAAGCAAAGAGAAAAGATACCAGACAGATTAAGAGAATGGCTTGGCAGTGGGCCAACAACAGATATGATAAATAACTGTCGAGATCGAAAGTTGTGGAGAACCATAATCACATACACCAGCAGGCATGGTACTTGATGATGATGATGATTTCTCGGAAACTTTTTGGTGTATTGTGAATTGTGAAACGCACTCTAGTATTGTGTAAGAATTTATAAATACTAAGTCCAAAATTAAAATGGATTCTGCAAATATGAGTATTTCTTATATAATGTGTACTCTAAAATATAGTGTGCACGAAACGTTAGATTTAACAGAATTACACGTCATTCATTACAACATCACGGTAATTGATGATTGGATGATATATCCACACTGAATAGAGAAGGGCGCATTTCTCTATTTCAGAAGGAATTTTACCTCATCAGAAAAGAGCATGTTGTTAATTCTGTACTTTTTCTATTAAAAGTGCCAAGAATGTTTCCACTAATTTGGGAAAGTGCTATTTTTTTTTCCATAAAAAGGTATTTATATAATACAATGGCGTATTGGTGTCAACGAGAAAGAGATTTGCCTGTGGTCTGCTTCATTCAGAACCGCACGAATTTAGGAAACTTACGACAGCTATCGGCTGGAGAAGATGCAAACCATCTCACTGTCGTTGATCCTCTTCTTCTTAGAGCACATGTTCTCCATACTTCTGACACGTACTCGATATCTAAGTGTGACGTGCATCACGGACCACGGTTGCAACATAACATCGTTTAAACATGGTGTTCTGTGCTACCACCTGCCCCTTGACTTTGACCCACACAAGCTCTAGTGGATTAAGGTGCGAATGGTTAAGTGGGAGTCGAAGAGAAGTGTGGCCATGTACTGTAATATTATTTTGCCAACAGAAACGTCTTTGTTATTCCCTGTGTTGCACAAGCTGCAACAACTCTCATTTCAACTGGTTGTCGTGAAACTGGATAATTTCCTTTGTGCAATCCACGTCTTGATTTGATCTTCTGTGCTCGATGAATTCGGAACTTTTTCTTGCTGCTCTACAACATTATGAATGGGTGAATTGTTCATTACCAGGCATGACGGTCTATCGAGGGTGGAAATGATAGCGTTCTCTAACCAGTCCATGAAAATGTGTGTCCATTCATTTCAGAGTCGTATTTCCTGCCATATGCAGACTTTGCTTGAAAAAGTAGCTCTGCTAGATTGACAAGTCCATTCTCTCTGCTGCCAGCATGTACTATTATAACGCACTGTCCTTTTGCTGCTATGTATTTTCTTTTCTCTGTCAAGTGATTGCCATTTTTTTCTCAAAGGTATGGTGAAAATTAACCCAGGTTTCATCCCAATATATATAATATCGTAACCTTATATCATTCTCTATCGGATCTGCCTCAGGTATTTACTCCCAGAACCAGCCAGTCGTGGCTCTTCATGAACAATGTTCTAGCCGCTTGCAGATTTGAGGAAAGTGAAACTAACTTTTCTTACAACTTTTGACAGGCTAGTTTTTGAAAGTTTCATATTGCATGCCGATAACTTAACTTTCAGTTTGCGGAGAGTAACTAGTAAATTTGCCTGATACATTTTTAGTACAAAAGATCTCTTTGTAATAAAACTGATAAGTTAAACAGCATATGAGACGCAGACATGGCGATCTCACTTCAAGAAATTACATTTCAAACAGATATTTATTATCCGAGGACTAACAGAGCCGCTTATATTTTAATTGACAGGCGCTGTACTTTCCTCTAGCACAGTATTGGGTACCTCTGTCTTTGATTGGTTTTCATCATTTCCTATACTGTTCCGAACCTGCAGAACAAAATTAATTTTTTTGAGAACTTGCATATTATTATCTTTGTTATTCCTACAATTGGAGAATGGTTTAAATGCAGTGTAAAATGTATCCCTGAAATCAGTACTTGTATAAATGTACACGAATAAGTTCACGCTGGAATTTGTAGACTCAAAAATAAAAGTAGATGAAGCTAAGATGTCATAAATATTTCTCAGACGTCCCACAATGTTGAACTCAGGGTCGATGATCATCCAAATAAAACAGGCAGTTGTTGGAATGGAGCTAATGATAAAAGCTGATGATATCGATGTTACAAGTTTGATAACTTTAGCTTCTTTAGAACCAATCGATGACAATTTGGGAGGCGCAGAGTTCTGAGAATTTTTATTTGTATTCGCGTTTCCTGCAGCAGTTTTTCTCCATTTTGACTTTGCATTCAAATGATAGATCAAAATTGCTGTACAAACAATAACTATGCCAAAGTTAGCAAGAGGTGAAAACACATTGTTTATGCCTAGAGATACACTTTCAATGTGCTTCATGCCATCAGGGTATACAATTCCAAGAAGAGTTCGGTTTTTCTCTGGAAAAAATCTCCAAGAGTACTTGCTGGTGTAGTAGTTTGGCATCACCCCGGCAATCACACCTATGTAGATGCAGACGAGGATGATACAGTTACGGCCTGGGGTTAATATCCTCTTAATGGTTAGAGGTATTGCCACGCAGAGACATCTTTCTAGCGTGATGAACATTGTGATCCAGCCGGAGATGCGTGTGAATGTGGCGTGTGGCCATGAGACAGTCAGAACAGACATCTATATGGAAGACAAAGATGGACTTATTTGAACACTGCTGTGTTAATTAATGTTTATTAACGGACTATATAATGCTTTTTGTTGCGGATGATGTCGTGATTTTAATTTATTGCCTCTGTTAAGATAGGTATGTGTGTTTTTTTTTTATCTTTATATAGTTTGAGAGCTTACGAAAAGAATAACAATTCTTTTTCTTTTCTTCAAACGCTTATTAGAAGATTGTATTGCATTTTATATTGCTTCTTGTAGTTCAGAACGACTGTGTTTGGGACTGCTCCCTTTACCTTTGGTTTTGTTGACCTTCCTGAAAGACAGAATTTGCTTGATTGCGTTCGCCCGATGACTAAAGTATTCCAGAGTATTCGTAGACTATAGAATTCCTCTTCATCTTAAAAGGACGTTAAGTGGGTGTGTCTGCGTTGTTTTGTGGTTTGCAGCATAACTGTGACATTTGTACCTTTCGGCCCAACACATCCGACTTCAGCACGCCATTTTTGAGTACCGGGTTGCCTTCCCTCTTCGATCCCTACTCGCTTGGCCAGACTAGACAGGTTAGTCTGTTACTAGAGGCACCGCGAAGAGGTGGAGCAGGGTCTGGATGGTTCTGGTTCACCGATCCTGGCGCAAGCTATCAGCTGTAAAGGCAGAATCTGTTTGTAATCAAAGTTATTTCTTCTGGTTGCGCAGTCTTACCAGACAAACTCTAGAATTGCTCAAGTAAAGAAACTACATCGCTGCTTGACGTGTGAACTTGGGATGAAGATTTATATTATTTCAGAACAGAACGATATTCTGTCGAAATGATAGGAATTACCAACCAATACTGACCTAGCATAGTTAATCGCTGCATGCTGATGAACATTTGAGAAAACGATTGGAGAACCTCTGTATGTGTTCAGTCCGCCGGAATGATGATCATAACATAATGTGTTCAGTCTGCCGGAATGATGATCATAACATAATGTGTTCAGTCTGCCATAATGATGATCATAACATAATGCGTTCAGTCTGCCCTAATGATGATCATAACATAATGTGTTCAGTCTGCCATAATGATGATCATAACATAATGTGTTCAGTCTGCCATAATGATGATCATAACATAATGTGTTCAGTCTGCCATAATGATGATCATAACATAATGTGTTCAGTCTGCCATAATGATGATCATAACATAATGTGTTCAGTCTGCCGGAATGATGATCATAACATAATGTGTTCAGTCTGCCATAATGATGATCATAACATAATGTGTTCAGTCTGCCGGAATGATGATCATAACATAATGTGTTCAGTCTGCCCTAATGATGATCATAACATAAGGTGTTCAGTCTGCCCTAATGATGATCATAACATAATGTGTTCAGTCTGCCGGAATGATGATCATAACATAATGTGTTCAGTCTGCCCTAATGATGATCATAACATAATGTGTTCAGTCTGCCGGAATGATGATCATAACATAATGTGTTCAGTCTGCCCTAATGATGATCATAACATAATGTGTTCAGTCTGCCATAATGATGATCATAACATAATGTGTTCAGTCTGCCCTAATGATGATCATAACATAAGGTGTTCAGTCTGCCCTAATGATGATCATAACATAATGTGTTCAGTCTGCCCTAATGATGATCATAACATAAGGTGTTCAGTCTGCCCTAATGATGATCATAACATAATGTGTTCAGTCTGCCGGAATGATGATCATAACATAATGTGTTCAGTCTGCCCTAATGATGATCATAACATAATGTGTTCAGTCTGCCGGAATGATGATCATAACATAATGTGTTCAGTCTGCCCTAATGATGATCATAACATAATGTGTTCAGTCTGCCGGAATGATGATCATAACATAATGTGTTCAGTCTGCCCTAATGATGATCATAACATATCAAGACACAACATAAAAAAGATACAAAAGCCAAAATTTCGGTTATATAAAGTCTTCAAGTCGGGGCAAACACAAACTAAGGAATTCAAATATCAAGATTAATCTTGTCTTATTTCTGGCTGAATTTCTTTACAGATATTACCATTGGTGAAATGATCTAAATATGACGTGCGTTTTACACATTTCAAGCAAGAAAAGTACATAACTTTCGTTATCTAAAGTGGTATAACATACTTTAAGTATTCTTAGATATAAAAATGCCAGATTTTTTTTTAATGAAAGCATCAAGATGGCAACAAAATGACAAGCTATAATATATATATATATATATATATATATATATATATATATATATATATATATATATATATAATTGTCATTGCTCTGCTATTAATGTGAAACACAGTCTTCACTTTATCCACCAAAAAGAAAAAAAAATAGATGAGTTGTTTGAATAGAAACCAGGAGATATGATATGTTTGAGGAGAAATCAGGTGAGATGGGATTTTTAAAGAGAAACACAGGTGAGATGAGATGCTTGAGGAGAAACTAAGTGAGATTAGATGACATGAGATGCTTGAGGAGAAACTAAGTGAGATTAGATGAGATGAGATGTTTAAAGAGAAACCAGGTGAGACGAGATGCTTGAGAAGAAACTAGGCGAGATGAAATGTTTAAAAAGAAACCAGGTGAGATGGAACCAGGTTAAGAAAGAGTGAAAGAGGGATGCCCTGTATCAAGCACGTAAACATGCCGAAGACAGATGTGTCGAACCGAAAGGTGCAAATATCGCGGGTTTGCTGCAAACTAGCGACATATTCATCCACACACACTTAACGGATGATCGCTAAGAAGAGAAAAGAAGGACGTGAAAACAATAAGTGGCTAGCTACTCGTGAGAATGAAGTCTCATCAGCTCCCATTACGCTATTGCTTCTGCTACAGCAGTCGACAATCTAGCTTCATGGGCCGAGGAAGAAGAAATATCACATGAAATTAGAATGAAAGGACGCTGCAACAATAGCTAGTGCGAAACACTGCACACGACACACAAAAACTATAAATCCAAAACAACGTTTAACAACCTTTATAAATATCATAATTAAGTAAGTAAATTCCCTAATCCCACCTCAGTTGAGCATGTAAATTAATATACCTCTGGGGGATTGAAGTTAATACTGTCATCCCATACCAAAGGATTAAACGCTACACCAACGCAAGCCTTGAAGAAGACAGAACACAGATCTGCTATGCTCAATCCCATCAGGCTAATATTCACTGTTCTCCTGAATCCTTGTTTCACTAGCACAATAATTGTCAAAATGTTGGTAACAATTCCAAATAAAGATATTGCTTCACTTATTAATGCATAGTTTACTGAAGTAATTATGAACGCAACCTCGTCAGAAATAAGAACGGGTTCTTTGTTCTTAGAACCACCACTGCTGACGGTAGCATTCGATAATTCTATATCGTTCTCCATTGTATGCAGCTTTATTAAAACCAAAAGTACATGCACCTGACAAAATATCAGACTTTTAAAAAATCAAATTGGTATGATGACCACATATAGTATTCAAAGTAAGTGAGAGTTTTCTTGTATTTACGAGTCAATTTTAATCCGCATTTGTTTGAAGCGGAGCTGCTATAAACCTGGCGAATAGAAATACACATAATTAAATTACGAATACGTTGTACTTTAAGGCAATCTCTTATAGTTATTTACTGTTTTCTACTTGCATTTCCCAAAAACATGCTGCCTTTTGTTTATCTGTTATATTGTCTGCCATTGCCGTCATATTTTCATATTTTTTATCAGAAAGATCATCTAGACTCGAAGACAGCCGATAGCGAGATGAAACCTACCCATCTTGTGGCATCCCTTGCAATTCAATTTCCGCTTTCAAATGTCTTGTTCTGTGGGACTTTGAAAATGATGCGGGTTGTGGTTCGTGCAACACGGACAGTGCATTAACTCCATAATGATCACCCAAGCAAAGCAGGCAATTAAAGGAGCTAACTATATCTTCGATTATAACAAAGCAGGCAATTAAAGGAGCTAACAATATCTTCGATTATAACAAAGCAGGCAATTAAAGGAGCTAACAATATCTTCGATTATAACAAAGCAGGCAATTAAAGGAGCTAACAATATCTTCGATTATAACAAAGCAGGCAATTAAAGTAGCTAACAATATCTTCGATTATAACAAAGCAGGCAATTAAAGGAGCTAACTATATCTTCGATTATAACTAAGCAGGCAATTAAAGGAGCTAACAATATCTTCGATTATAACAAAGCAGGCAATTAAAGGAGCTAACAATATCTTCGATTATAACAAAGCAGGCAATTAAAGGAGCTAACAATATCTTCGATTATAACAAAGCAGGCAATTAAAGGAGCTAACTATATCTTCGATTATAACAAAGCAGGCAATTAAAGGAGCTAACAATATCTTCGATTATAACAAGGCTGCTCGACAAAACAGAGCTTGACAATTGCCAGTGATGATCTATAACAGCCTCCTTCTAACCGTCTTTAAAATAACTTATATATATTTTTTTCCAGTTTCGCTTAATAAAAGTTAGTTCTACCTTATATCTAGCAGGTTGTTCGAATACCTTCGAGTACATATTTCAAACATTACTAAAGCTGACATATATTTCATCCTCTATTATTGCCCTAGTGTCATTCCTTCTGATGAAGATTTCCGTTAGCCACTTTACTCCATTTTCTTGACAGACCGACGGTACCAGATGCTTGCTTACCTGCGACTTTATTATTGTTGGCTATCTGTTTGCACAAAGCCCTAGCTTCTTCCTCTGGAACTCATTGTTCACTATAAACGCTGCATCTGTCGAACCTGCTCAACCAATGCGACCCGACAGTATCAGGCAGTCTTAAATTGTTTCTGGATTAGTATTATCATTATTATTATTATTCGTGGGTGTGTGTGTGCGTGTGTGTGTGCGTGTGCGCGTGTGTGTTCGTGTGTGTGTGTGTGTGCGTGTGTGGTCTGTATATGTGTGTGTGTAATACAATGTACGTGCTACGTTCACTATACGTCATATTGACCACAATAGTTTAAAAAGTGCCGATGATTATAACAATATTGGCAGAAACACCATACACTCTATATACCACTAAAGCACTAAGTGTTCTTTTGTCCTTTATTCTTCTTAGTGCTGCTTAGTTGCAGCTTTTAGTGCTGCAAATTTCCAATATACAATATTACAAGATAATCATCTTGTTTTGCCATTTAGTGAGAAGAGAATAGCTGGAATGTATTGTGACAACTGGGAAAATTGAGGGACGAAGAGATAGAGGGAAGCAAAGAGAAAAGGTACCAGACAGCTTAAGCGAATGGCTTGGCAGAAGGTCAACAACAGAATGATAAATAACTGTCGAGATCGAAAGTAGTAGTAAAAGTAAAGTACCCCGTCACGTCAAATGGCGTATAGGGAATATGGTGTTAGTGACCATACATTTTACAGACCTTTAGCACCTGATTTTTTAGGTAATGTGGTCGGTATTACGCCCGTGCCGCTTCACTTTCCCAGAAAAAAAAAATCCGGTACCCATTTAAGGCTGGGTGAACCCGGAAGCCGTCGGTTGGGATCGAACCCTACTCCTTGTCCTTTGTAGTCCAGTACCTGATGATGTCGATGAGTGTTTTTTTTTAACGAATACAAATAGCTCGTTTCCGTTAGAGTTTTTTTTTTAAATAATCTTTCTATCTATTGTTCTTTTGCATCTAAGGTCAGACACTTTAGATTCTCCATGTCAGAGACGATCTTTGATATCAAGTGTCAAGTGTTAAATATTGTGCAGGACCCGCATCGCATCAATCACCGCATCTCGTCACAAATCCATGTTGTGTGCAAACCTCTCAACCTCAGGAAGGAGAAATACAAATTCCACGAATGTATTGGAATGTTTTTAGTGCATTTTTTAAGCAAAAAAATGTTTCAACTGACGAAGCTGATAAAATAACAGGATACTAAAAAATAGCATATTACTTTTATTACGTTAAATATCTCTTTTCTATAATAGGAAGACTGATGTATGTGTGTAATTCAACTTTATAAATATTTAATAGGCCTAATCCATAGGGGGACGGTGAGTTGAAAACTTGAAGAGGCCAGACATAAGACCGAACTTTGAGGTTGAACCACACAATTTGTGACATAAAGATTGCTGATTGCGCTATGCAATATAGTTCCTTCAATTATTGCACTAAATTACATTACAATATCTTAGTTATTTGCATTATAAGTTATGGGGAAAAAAAACATGGTTTTGCTGTTAATTAAATTCTCTTACTGTTTGTTCAGTTTTTTTTTTAGTTAGTTTTTTTTAATTTTTTTAAAATATAAAAACACTGCCATATGATCATTTAAGTAGGTACTTTATAAATTCCTCTCCCCATCGACACAATTTATAATGTTTAAATAAAAATATAGAACGTCATCGGATTTTTCGTTCTTTTATTGTCATGGAAACGAGAGGTAATTGTTGAAATGGCCTACCATGTTCTCAGACATATTGCAAGTTCGATAGATCCCGTTGTGCGGTTGTAATAGGTTTAACCTCAATAGATATTGAAGTATATTTATTACCAACGGTTTTAGTTATTTAAGCTATGTTAAGGCTATACTAGGAAATACAGTTGCTGATTGTACACTGACATTTAACTATTGAGCTAGAATGTGATTGTGGTATGTATTCTAATAAAGTACTAGAGGAGTCGTGGTCTCCGTTGCCTGTGAATATCCGCTGCTGGTTAAATCGATTCGAATAAAAATTGACGGAAGTAATGAGATTTCTGAGAAAATCGGCATCCTGGTTAGTTCATAAAGTAAAAAAGTAATTACCCCCGTCACGCCAAGTGGCGTACAGGGAATATGGTGTTAGTGACCATAAATTGTACAGACCCTCGGCACATGATTTTTGGGGTAATGTGGTCGGTATTACGCCCGTGCCGCTTTACTTTCCCAGAAAAATATCCGGTACCCATTAAAGGCTGGGTAAACCGGAAGCCGTCGGTTGAGTTCAAACCCTACCTCTTGTCCTGTTTAGTCCAGTTCACTAACCACTGAGCTATCGCGGCTCCCCTGGTTAGTTCAAGCATAAACATTATTCTGAATGGTATAGTGATTGTCACATTTCTGAGTGTTTCAGTGCATGTCTGAAACTGCTAACAGGTCACATCTGACTTTTGACGTCAGAATAAGTGAATCATTATTGATATGTAAATCCTAAGTCGCCACCTCGTGGTTGCTATGGAGACAGAATAACTAGTGGTGTTAAACGAGTAACAAATAAAAAGAGGAAAGACAAATCGGGTACACAAACAGGTCGTGCTGAAGACTGAACTATTACACATGCATAATGGCATGTTATAAAGCACGACATAAATCAACGTACATAACCTATTTTAAGAACTCCCGATCAGGGAAGTAAAATAATCGTCAGGAAAAACATTTCAAATAAGTTGGGTTTTTTTAATTTTTTTGCTTCATATTCGTCTCAATTGCAACTAAATTATTTGTTAATTAATGATCGTATCTAATTAAATCTCTAACAAAAGGGTCGTACCTTTAGTTGTAAGAAGGTTAATGTTATTGTATGCAGAGTGTTTGTTTGGTGAAGTTGAAGGTTCTAACCCTACTTGATACACTCAAGTTGAACCAGCTGTAGAAGAATAATTGGCGAATGGTTTTTAAGTTGAGGAAAGTGTTAACACCTTCTTCTGTTGCTGCGTTAGCTCGATTGTTACCCGTCTTCGTTCTCGATGACGTATCATCTAAAGCCAAACACATTCTGCAAGAAACTGTGAAAGAAGCGAGAAGGAGAGGTACACTGTAAAAGAGATGGGAAGATAACCATAAAGAATGGACAAGCTTCGACCTTGCAGAATCCCAAAGAATGGCCGAAGACAGAAAGAGGTGGAAAAGCTTGGCGAAGTCCGTCACTAGTGCACAACGACCCCCAGGGTTATTGGGAGAAGCAGAAGATCCATTACCAAAACAGATATATGTGTCAGTGGGTATATCTGTAACAATTATTTATTTATTTATTATTATTATTGTCCTCTGCTTGCTATAACTACCTAACCGGAAGTCGCTATGTCTAGGACGTTAGAGTAAAACACTTCGTTTCCCTATGACATTATATGATACGGATCATAGTTTACCTTTTGTCAAAACATCTTGACTATATAACATCTATTTGGAAATTAATATTTCATAAAAGCCCTAATTCAACCAAAAGGACGCATGTATAAAGTTGAAATAGGCACGTTTAGTACTAAAGAGTTAATATTTATAAACATATTTCTCTATCTTTTAATCCACATTCATATCTTCAATTTTGCACTGCTTTTTATAAATAAGATTTATAATGTCGGTTAATTTTGTTTTTATGAAACCACGCCCAAAGGTGCTATAAGCCTTCACGGTTGAAGTTCCGGCCGCTTTTATTTTGAGCTATAAATCTGCTTGTTGTAATCTGAAACATCGCTTTAGTATTCATCGCTGAACGAAATGCTTTGTAAGAGTTAATTTATTCTGTTCCTTTATATGACCTGTCATAAACTCGTGTGCGTCACATCCTGTCAACAATTCAATTCTGAATCACATATTTCCACTTGAGCCACTAGAGTAATAAACACTAAGTGGAATGATTTTTATGATATAAACCAGAAATGGAAGATTCATGAATATGAAATAATTGTTACTACTAGTTAAATTTCATGGTTAACTGATAACATACGCAACGTTGCGTAACTTGTGTAATATCTGTCTGTTAAAAAAATTACTAAGATTTCAGAACGATGTCACTAGGTTCAAATAAATTGTCTCACCTTTTAACATATTTGATTTTTGTCTAAGTATCTGGTATACAGATAATAAAAATGTGAATTATTTATTTAACCCAATAATATTTAATTATGCGATATAATAAATTCACCATAATTAGACATTTGTGTAAAGAATTGTTAAAATGAGCTTCCAATGTATATTTAATTTTAGTTCATTCTGACAGCGTTTACACGTTAGTCATAAACTCGTATATTTGGTGTCGTTTTATACATGCAGAAGTTTGTAGTGATCCTGAGTGCACGTTTAACGATTATCGAGCTTCAATTTACGCTAATAGAATGATCAAAGAGCCATTGCCTCCTTGATTAAAACATCAATAGTTCCGCTGTACTTGAATTACAAGAACATTGCATTAGAGGCTTTGTGCAAACAAAGTAAGCGGAAGACATACAGAAATTACTTATGATTGCTGTAACTTGCTGGAAAGACCAAATTCAAATGTTAATGGATCAATGGCTGCTCGTTGCATTCTGTCTTCCGGGTGGAGAAAATGAATATGAAGCTGGAAAACAGTTCTTAAGATTACTGAAGAACTAACAGAGAAAATAAGCACCAATAGATATTAAACCTATTCAATTTATGCTCACTCTGACAACGAATGTGGGCTGATTTCAACAGGCAGATTTAGAAGCTCGGCTGGTGCTAATAATTTAACACTAATTTTATTTTTGTTTCGTTTAAAACATAAAATTAACAATTTTACAACAGAAATGTGTAGAAACAAACGTGAAAATAAATCAGCAATAATTAAGTAATTTAACCATGTTTTTAAAAAATGTGTTTAACATACAAAATTTGAATACAAGTTTGTTTTTTTAATAGAGAAGGAAGGGCGTTTGCTGTGAGTTAACATACTTGTACAAACTTTGGTTACCAGCCTGTTTTATGTAGAAATCATAGTCTATCAAGACTGGTGTCCTGATAGTGATTCATAATTTTGAGGATTCCACTTACTTATTTAATTAATTATTATCTTTTCTGTTACTTGGCTAAACGTTCACACAAACATACACACACAATTTACGCCTTTATTATGCTCCAGTTTTCTATCTCTAGCTGCTGTATGTGGTGTCCAGAATCTATCCATTTACCTACAACATCATTTCAGCTCTTTATCTGTTTGCCTGTACATCTCATTTTTCTCATAGTTCTCTGGATGGCTGTCCTTGTAAGACCCCAGGAGCGTGATATATGGCCATACCATTCCACCCTTAGTTTCTACCTTTGAAAACATTAAATGAGACGTAGCTTTCAAAACAAAACCATCATCATTACTTCAGGCTGTACTCAATAGCAATAAGATTGTGTACTTGATCGTGCCGAAAGATATAATTCATGAGTTCAACTTTCTAACGCTTGTTATTGTCATTATCTAACCCTTCTTCTCTTCTTCACTTCAATTTTTACCATTTCGGGTGTACAGAGAGATACAAAAGTCTATCTCTTGCTCTACGGTGGCCTCAATCATTGTAAAGTTGTCATGATGACAACGCATCGCCACACTTTTGATCTTGACTCAGCTCTGCCCTCTCATCTCTACCTGTATATAATTTGTATGTATGGGATTTCAAGAAATTCTTTCAAAGTAGGTAAACGATTTACTTGTTTTCTAATATTAGTTAAATGTTCATTCTTTCCCGTACAGTATAACATTGGATTCTGTTTTCTTATCCGAAGATGCAGCCTTTCTCATTGAAAAATAACAATTCACTAGTCAGTGTCTGCAGTAAGTTGTAAAGATATTCTCGTTTGTGAAGATGTTTAAGCTGTGTAGAACATCTAAGCTGACAAGTAGAGCATTCAAGACCGATTGCCGAATGTAATGAGGTTGATATTGCTAATAAAATTAGCTACGGAGGACATCGAGGCTGGGCGACTAAAGGTCTGATTTCTTCATCATCTTTGATTTAGTTCAACACTTATATCATCTTGGTACTTTGATTTAGTTAATAATCACTAATATCATCTTGGTACTTTGATCATTTAAAATAAACGTCTTTCTTAAAATAAAATGTCTTTCTTAGCTAGAACTTTGCCGATTAAAATGGGTCTCTGCTTGGCATAACAATTGGTGAGTATTGGCAAGATCTTGCAGAGTTTACTCCAAAATGGCTTAAAAATAAATTTACTAATAATTATTATATGTACATTATTTTTATTTCTAGCACACAAAAAAAGAAACAAACTGCACGAATAATTTAATACATTCTGTGCCGATTACAAAGAATGATTAGCTTTGAAATTAGCAAATATACCCGGAACAAAAACAGCATTTTATGTTTTAATAGTTCTTCTTTTATAAGGTCAGTAAGATAACCCTGTAACATGTAATATTACGTAGTATTCCCATCAAGGCCAGCTCCTTGACGTGGGGATGGGACTCAACAGTCACCAGGGACTGAAGACCAAGACTGGCCAGGCCTTCCTACAAACGAGCAAGGTGGGACTGGTCATCTAAGCAAAATGCTTCCGGCCTCGCCGTTTTAGTCCATTCTGAGACTGACCGCACTCTGGAACACAGGGAAGTGACCTCTTTTTTTTATTTTTCCTCTCTTGAGTGTCTAGCATATTATCGCCATGTAGTTTGATTTGTTAATATACCCTTATATATATTTTGTGTGTTTGTTGTTCGTCCAGCTGAAGGCCTCTTGGCCGAAACGTTGACTTTTGTTTCGTCCATTTCCACGTAAAGCTGTCACCATACCACTTTTTTCCTCTTTTTTTTTAGTATTGCTTTTATCATCAGCTTTACAGCAGCTTCGCATCTCTACGCATCTTGGTGCATCTTGATGCCTTTACCTCTAAGCAAAATGTCTAAGGTTGTGAGTTCAAATCCCGGCTGCACCAGTTGGGATTTTTATTTATGATTTCTCTCTGCGACAACCACCCCTGGTCCCAGCAGCAAGGTTTGAAACGCTAATCACTCATCGATGGAAAAAAGTATAAGTACCTCCGGAATCGGAGTTATCTGTTATATGTTAATGTAGGTGACATTTGGCGAACGAAAATAAAAACACTCGATCAAGGCAGAATCTGCTCTAGTAAGTATAAGTGCTGAAGACCGAGGCAACCAGCCAAACGGCGCACCACAGCAATCAGGATGCCGCGCACTCACGCGAATTGGAAGTGTCTCCAAAACTATATGGGTCACTGCAAAAATTACAAGAAACGGTAAAGTTTATGCAAGAAACACACTGCAGATAAAGACAATATCAGGAGAACGAATTGTGTGTGTGTGTATATATATATATATATATATATATATATATATATATCAGGATGCCTTTCATAATATGAATAGATATGAACAAGTTATAATTATACGCCTCAGAACAGGACACAATCGACTCCACAGTCACATGTATACAAAATTCAAGATCGGCACATCAACTACTTGTACATGTGGACAGCCGCCCCAGACTGCTGAACACATACTTCAAGACTGCACTGAATATAGCAGACTGAGGAAAATCCATTGACCCATAGATACAACACTACAGACAAAACTATATGGGCCACTGCAAGAATTTAAAAAAGACAGTAAAATGTATACAGGAAACGACATTGCTGATATAGACAATACTTTGGGCGAACGAAAGATATATATTTATATATTAGGTTGTATCAAATATATTTAACTTCAGCAACAAAATTGTCATTTAAAGATCAGAGTGGCAGCGTTCTTCTTCTATGTTTTCCCACAATTTTGCGAACCAGATACCCAATTTTATCGTTGAGTTGACAAACCAACAATCAAATTGCGATATGCAGTCATGCATATAATCATCACACTACCGATACTCAAGCATTAAATGACACCAGAGTATTGAAAATTGTCATGCTGATATGGGGTGTAATACGGCATACCTGGAAAGAAAGACCTTGACAATATTTTTCTCACGACCACAAAATTCTCCATAAATTATTTAAAGCTTCAATTTAATTTGAATTTATTCCACATGAATAATTTCATGTATTCAATATTTAAATGTTGAACAGCCTCAGCCTCATTTGTATGTGACTATAAATCACATTGTGCACATTGGTTCAGGCGGTCGGAGACCATAACGCAGTTAGAGTGTGTGTACATCCTTGCCACTGTATAATTATTATCATGACTATTTTATCATAGCAAGATAGCCCCTCTGCAGCGAAAAGTGTCTTTATCTAGAAAGTTTACACCTGAGAGGGCTTTGTACGAAAGCACCGCACGCGCGCGCGCGCGTGTGTGTATGTGTGTGCGCTTGTGTGTGTGCCTGTGAATGTTTGTATGTGTGTGCTTGTGTATGTGTCTGTGTGTCTAGTGGTGGCAGTTTAAAGCAGAATGTTAAAATAGAAGCTTCCTTATCATTCTTATACGGGGTAAAATCAAAAAGTATAAATTGTGTCATGTAACACAGAATATAGAAGGGAAATGAAGTATTCAACTTCACCGTGTGACAACATTTGGAGGTAAAGGTGCCAGTACTTGTATTTGTTGTTAACAATATAACTTAACACAGTCAGCCTGATACACATTTCTACTTATATTTTTTTCTCAGCTTCGTTCGACTGAGAATGAACTCGTTAACGTTGTTGTCAAGTAACCGCGCTAATTAGATATAAAGAAAGAAAGAAAGAAAGAAAGAAAGAAAGAAAGAAAGAAAGAAAGAAAGAAAGAAAGAAAGAAAGAAAGAAAGAAAGAAAGAAAGAAAGAAAGAAAGAAAGAAAGAAAGAAAGAAAGAAAGAAAGAAAGAAAGAAAGAAAGAAAGAAAGAAATAAAGAAAGAAAGAATCAAACAAACAAATTACCCACTCAGAAATTAACCTATTCCTAGGATATGCAATTGAAGACGAGTAGTAAATAGGGGTGGGGGGAAGAAGAAAAAAATGGGGTGGTTGAGTGTTCCATTTCGGTTATCATGTACTTACTGTACACGACTGAGCTGTACGTCATTCCCGGCAGAAAGAAAAAACGGTTACCATGAACTGTACATGACTGAGCTTTACGTCATTCCCGACAGAAAGAAAAAACAAATTTGCCCTATCAGGAATCGAATCTAGTTAGCATGTTTTTGTAAAGGAGAAGAAAACGAAAACTGAAAACAAAAAAAGAGTAGGCAGTCTTACTGTCTTAGTTTTTACCATCGGCATATTTTAATTATCACGAAACGGGCCAATTTGTAAATAGTCGGTACCCATAAAAAAAAACGTTGTGGATCTAGAAGCCGAATCGAATCCAGAAGGAAGTTGAGTTATTTGCGGGTCATCATCACTGCACTGAGAACATGTCCAGAGATGCTCAGATCCCCTCCTCAGCAAATCTCGCAGTGTCTAGCGACTGACAACTCCAGTTCTGTGTTGGTTGATAAATCTTCTTATACACCCACTAAGTTTCTCGTTTCTGGCCGTGCCCATCTTAACTTCCATCTCTTTCATTCGAAGGAGTGACGTGGACTCATGGTTGTCGAAGTCTCGTGCCTTCCCACATCCCAGACGGCATTGATGATGTCCGCCCGATCCATTGGTTGACGTCTGCAACGACAGCGCAGCTAACCAACCTGTCCATTCTTTCATTTCCCCGTACTCCCGCGTGTCAAAAGACGTAGACAAAGGTGTTCCTTTTTTTTTACTTCTGCAATGAATCTACCCATTGCCTGCGTAATAAGCCTGTCTCCGCTTTTTTTTTTTTAATGGTGTTCATCGAATCACTCAGTAAACGGGCGTGGGTATAGTCTTGTGAACCAGATGAATGTCATGGTCACTGCAATCACCTCCATCGACATGCTACTCGTGTTCGTAACGTATGTCTCCTTTGACTATCCTGCCGATCGTGTTGTAAATGCCCATGCACTCCTTTGGTGTTGTATTACGGATCCCTCTGTATAGATCACTATCTTTCTCGTCGGTGTTATCCCAGATGAGACCGTTTACTTCCACATTGACCACAACTAAGTTATGTTGCCTACATTTCCTGTCGAGTGTGACAATACACCAGAATGTCCCCCTGAATGACGTAGTCACCAGTATCCAATCCCCAGCAGCGTTGATATTGGTAAGCCCACATAACTGTTTGATAACATCTTCTGCTCGGCTCACCCGTGATTTGCCTCTTTTTAGCCTGTCACCTTTCCCTGTGTTGAGCTCGTGATGCAATGGATGCTGTTTATCTACACTTATCTTCAGGTATGCGCTTGCCCTCCAGATCTTGATCCTGTCATCCATGCTTGGAAAGTCAAGAAGATACCTCATTGCTACACAGGAAGTGACCCTCGTAGACCCCAAGAAAATGCACATAGCTTCATTCTGTATTTTCTCGAGCCTATCAATTTGAGTCGTACTGACAGTAAGTATTGCTAGGACATATTCGATAGGTGCGAGGACTAGTCCCTGGAACAGAAGGGTAAGTAGCCTCTGCTCGATGTTGGCAGCTGCCATGATCTTCAAGGCGGCTAAATCTTTTGCTGGATTTTGTTATCACATGGTCAACGTAGTCCCGAAAACACAAGCTGTGATCAAACTTGACTCCGAGGTACGTCATAAATATGTCCCTGGTCACCTCATCAGCTCACATACGTACCACCGGAGTTTCTATGTTAACCATGTGATTGTTAAAAGGGAACCAAGCAACTGACGCTTTATTGGGATTAACCGAAACACCTGATACTCCACACCAGAAAGAGATGCGATCGAGTTCGTTTTGCAGTGTGGAGGTGATTTCCCGTCTGTCTCTTCCTTGTCGATATACCAGAATACAATCAGCAAAAAGTAATAGTTTTTTCCCCTCCCATCCAGTTGTTCCGTGATCGCTATTGTGTACACGTTAAATAGAACTGGTGACAACAGTGAGCCTTGTGGACAAATGGATTTTGGTTCGGATGACTAACTTCCACATCTGAGTATTAGCTTCCTCTGAAACAGTGCTACAGCAATCCATATATTGAGGTTGGGATGCACCGCCTGTTTGAAGAGCATGTGCATGAGGTTTTCAAATGGTACCCTGTTGTTTGCATCCTCCAGATCTATAGCAGCAGCACGTGTCTCCTCTCGTCTGTGGAAGCCTTCGAATACGTCATAGGCGAAGACTGTCGCATTGAGCCATGTCTCTTTGTTATGTTAATAACCTCCGAGTGAGGGTGGGAATGCGCGTTTCTGCTCAAGGTGACAGGTGAATACTTGGACAACTATTTTCTCCAGTAGCTTGCCCGCAGTGTTCTGCATCATGATGATTATGTATGCACTGATCTGAGAATGGTCTTTGTTTGGCTTCAGTATCGGTTGTAAGTAGTTGTAAAGCCACCCCTCCTTAATCTGGCCTTTCTGAATGTTGGCATTAAAAGCTGTGGCCAGTTTTTTTTTTTTTTTTCAAGTCGTCGTCAGCTAAATCACATATGTCGTCGTACCGAACACTATCTGCACCAGGAGCAATGTTGTGTGACCTTTTCAGTGTTGTGCGAATGGCACCGGTTGTGATTGTGAGATTTCCCAGCACTACATCCTCACACAATTCTGAGAGTGACCTCCGTATCCTCATTCTGACAGCCTCATTTCTTTGGTTAATCTGCTCAGTGTAACGGGCAAGCAGGGCCTTCTCTTTGCTCTCATCAGATTTGTGCCATATCTAGCCTGTGTTATGGAAGTCTGGTATGCCTTTGTGTCGTATTGTGCCATTCATGTTCTGATGAATGCGTCAGAATGTGGTTAGCGATTTTTCTGAGCACATTTTTTGCATCCCACTTGGCATCCTTAGCCTGCTTAGCACACAGTTTAAAGTGCATCATTTTTTGGTCGACCTTTGCTTTCAGACGCTTCAAGGGCTCAGGTTGTGTTCTTCCATTCTTTCTGGCTTTCTGCCATGTCTTGACCGTTTGTCTCTTGGTGCTCGAAGCTTCTACGACTTCTACGTTCCACCAGGGCGGCTGCGTCCATCTCTCCTGCTTCCTTTGAAGGGCGCCCTGTTTCCTATGTCTCATTTTGCTTATGACATCCTGGTCTGTGTTCTCATTGTGGAATGTGTTGAACTTTCTTGTCTGGCTTCTATTTCTGCTTTTCTCACTCATGATGAAAAATGGAAAGAGATCACTTCCGTAGAATCCCAGTACACTCCACCTGCAAACCGGTGCGAAGATGGAAGACACTAATGCCAGATCTATTACACTATCCTCCCCTGTTCGAGTGGCCATTCTTGTTTCCCCTCCATTATTCAAGTACACTAAAGAGACCAACACCAGTGCGTTCTCTATGTCTTTTCCCTGCTTGTTGGTTATGACGTTACCCCACTGGTTGTCTCTAGCATTAAAGTCTCCTCAGAAAATGACGTTCTCCACCTCGAACGCGAAGAGATTCTGCCATTGTTGTGTGTCCACCTTCCCATTACAGGCGTACACATTTACAGCCACGAAAGGAAGTGAGGTCAGCATCCTAACCACATGCACCTGCAATTTCACTGGCCCACGCAGACATGTCAACCTCAGCTGCCACAATGTTGTTTCGTACAAGGATGGCCTGTCCAAGGTGTAGTAGTCTATTGGAAAAACTGTGAAATCCAGGGACACTAACTTTCCTATCACCAAGAAGTTTTTTTTTTGCAAAAATCACAATATCGTCGCCGCACAGTAGCTTATCAAGAATGGCCATCGTTGATTTATGGAAGCACATTTCCAGTATGTAACGCGCACATACTTTAGTCCTAGCCCATACTTTAGTCCTAGCCCATACTTTAGTCCTAGCCCATACTTTAGTCCTAGCCCATACTTTAGTCCTAGCCCATACTTTAGTCCTAGCCCATACTTTAGTCCTAGCCCATACTTTAGTCCTAGCCCATACTTTAGTCCTAGCCCATACTTTAGCCCTAGCCCATACTTTAGTCCTAGCCCATACTTTAGTCCTAGCCCATACTTTAGTCCTAGCCTCTCGTACTCCGACATTTTCTTACTCATTCCGACGCGTTAGCCATTTCTTGTTTTCATTCTTCGATCTTGTCCTTTAGGCTGCATCTGATGAATACTTCTTGTCGTCATTGTCGCTGAAAGTCGATGGCTGTGGATGGTCTAGACTCACGTGCGCTCACTCAGTCGCACTGTCTAGAACCCGTTTTCACGTTATAGACTGGCCAACCCTAGTCATTCAGCTCTTCGGCACGTGGATACACCGTGAGCTTTTTATTTTCTTCATTCAGAATCATACATCAATGAGATAACACTTCCTTGTCGACGAACTGGCGAAAAGACACAACCATCTTGGATGCACATTCTAGAAGTTTATTGGTTAAACGTAAAAGTCAGTCCTCCTTGTCTACTTTGTCATGTCTTTCTGTGTGACTTGTCTTGTCCGTCTGACTGATCTGTCACATCTGCCTGTATTTTTGCCCCGCCCTGCTTGTCCGTCTGACTGATTTGTCACATCTGTCTGTATTTTTGTCCCGCCCTGCCTGTCCGTCTGACTGATCTGTCACATCTGCCTGTATTTTTGCCCCGCCCTGCTTGTCCGTCTGACTGATCTGTCACATCTGCCTGTATTTTTGCCCCGCCCTGCTTGTCCGTCTGACTGATCTGTCACATCTGCCTGTATTTTTGCCCCGCCCTGCTTGTCCGTCTGACTGATCTGTCACATCTGTCTGTATTTTTGCGGTCCCCCCCCCCCCACCTGCCTGTCCGTCTGGCGCAGCCTGTCTTTGCAGTCCTGTCTGTCTGTGCCGCCAGCCCTGCCCTGACTTGTCTATCTATCTGGCCTGTTCTGTCATGTCTGTACACCATGTTATATATGCATATCTATATTTATGTTTTCCATGTCCTGTCCTATTTGTGTCATCTTATTCTATTTTGTTCTGTTACACTGAATCAGTTTCATTGAAGTCGAAAATTCCCCATGTCCGCTCTACAACACGTCACACCTGCCACCAAATCCGCTCAAAGCGCATTGGCACATTCTGTTGACAAGATCGACTATAGTGCAGCCCTAACCGGCGGCACGGGTGACAACTCAAAACGACTTCATTCGAAAAGAGAGCGTACGGTCACATCCTCATTCTAGTTTCATCGAAAACACACACTTAAAATAAACAAAGCAACCGAACCGGTTTAAGCCACTATGTTAATCTTCGTAAAAACAGGGGGAAATGCCGCCATTTTTTACTGTCGGTTATGGCGTTAACAATTTCGAACTCCGGTGGGAGCCAAATCTACTGCGTGAGCAACAATTTAAGACATTACCGAGACGTCAGTGTCAATAATCACTTCCAACTGCAATTCACTCTAAAAAAAATCGATAGAAAAAAAAAAAAAACACCAGAAGATGTCAAAAACTGTTCCTCTAAGATTCTGCTTTTTTTTTCTCTAAAATATATGAAGATAAAACACTAAGATACAGTATCTGGTAAGAGGTGTCTTGTTCTTATGAGAAACGGACAAAAAAATAGAACAAAATGTTCTAGTTAAAGCTTGACGGAATAAATGGAGATTTGTTACGTAATGTTTTAACCATACCATATTTTCTGTGTGTTTTTTTTTGGTCCATTTCTCCTTTACAATCAACCTCACTGCAGCTTCGCATTTATATGTATTTCTTTGCCTTCACTTCATGTTTTGTTCTTACCAAGTCTACCATACATTAAGCCTTGTTAACTTTTGCCATTGAGTTATTGAGTTATTTGCGGGTCATCATCATTGCACTCCGAACATGTCCATAGGTGCTCAGATCCCCTCTTCAGCAATTCCCTCATTGTCCAGCGACTGACGACTCCAGTTCTATGTTGGTTGATAAGTCTTCTTACTCGCCCACTAAGTTTCTCCTTTCTGGCTGTGCCCATCTTAACTCCTATCTCTTTCATCCGAAGAAGTGACGTGGATCTGTGTTTAACTTTTAACTTTTGCCATGTGTGTTAGAAGTGACGTGGATCTGTGTTTAACTTTTGCCATGTGTGTTAGAAGTGACGTGGATCTGTGTTAAATTTTGCCATGTGTGTTAGAAGTGACGTGGATCTGTGTTTAACTTTTGCCATGTGTGTTAGAAGTGACGTGGATCTGTGTTTAGCTTTTAACTTTTGCCATGTGTGTTTGCACTGGCTGTTGATACACATTGCCGCAGAATTGAAGTACAATTAACTTACCGTCTGACTCCTGGCCCTTGCGGACGAGATGTCGCAGCTGACTAGGTCATATTTCCAAGAAATTGAAACCTACACAATGTTAATCCTGCATTGCACATATACAGCTGATTTATACATCCACATAACAGACTAGCATTTTCATTACAGATTTCAAAATGGATCTCACCTCATTTACAGTAAGGTCAATCTTTCATAAATTATGACAGAGTATGCGTATAGCAGCTCCCTGTAACTTGTTGTTTATGCATACGCTAACTTATAATCCGTCATTTCAGTTGTCCTATCAAAGTGTATATGAAGGTTGAATTTCAGTTATCTAAAGTGTTTACTCTAACCAACGCCCATGATAAATTAAAAGTATTACGTCCATATATTACTATGCCTAAATAAGTTGAACCGTACGTTTCTCTACTCTTAAAATTGAAATCCATACATCTTTTGGAGTAAAATTAGATCTGATAGTCATACCTCAGACCGTACAACATCCTTTGGAGAAAAAAAAATTACTAGTTATTCATACAGATTGCAGTTAAAAACATATTCTTAGAATGAAATGTGTACAAACATCCGGGTTCCATTGCAAAAGTACTTTTTGTGGTATGAGACATTCTTCGATTTATTTTTTCTTAGAATTTCTAGTCAGTTACTTCTTTTCAAATTAGTAAAAATAATTCCTGATTTAAACGGGGGAAGCTACCTCCTCATCAATCAAGATGTCACTTTCCAATATACAACTACAGAGGTACTTCATATTTTTTTTGTCAGACTTTCAAGTTCATGACGCAATCCTGTGAGATCTTTCGTTGCAGGGTGCATTGCTGGGATACTAAGTCGACATTAGCCGGTTGTCCGATAAACAAATAAAATCAGAGCACATGCATTACTTGGAGCCGCGATATCTCAGTGGTTAGTGAACTGGACTCCAAAGGACAAGAGGTAGGATTCAATCCCAATCGACGACTTGCAACTCACCTAGCCTTTAATGGGTACCGGATTTTTTTTCTGGGAACGTAAAGCGGTACGGGCGTAATACCGACCACATTACCACAAAAATCATGTGCCGAAGGTCTATAAAAATTGTGGTCACTAACACCATATTCTCTATACGCCACTTGGCGTGACGGGGTACTTTACCTTTTTATATTTTGTTACATGCATTACTGGAGAACCAATATATTCAGACCTGTTCTGGGCTCTATGCAGCAGGGACTGAAGGTCACACAAAATAACTGGTTTCCTGAAGGTCGTTAAAACCAGCGAAGATTAAAGATAACTGCATCGCCACTCATTCTCTTGCTCATTGTTCGTTGTTCCAAGGTCAACAAAGCTCTATGTGGCTTCTGGGCCTTGCGACGTCTTGTAGGGCAGCAACAAAGCCATGTTATCACTTCATGTTCTCAGTGGCCTTTCTTAGCATGTGTTCTATTCATGCCCAGTATTTTTAACTCCCCATTCTACTGTCCTTCGTCAGGTCGTTCCTGGTCTGCCTATATTTAGCCTTCCTCAAAGAGTTATCTGTGTGACAGTTCATGGGAATATTTTTAAATCTCTGCTGAGCTTGCGGCCTCCAAACGATCATTATAAATCTACGGGGTAAAAAAAAACATATTAAACTCCGTTTTTAAATGCGCTAGTTTTAACCGATCATCCAAGCGTAAAGTCCTTATCTCAGTCTCAGCTCCGTCAGTAGATACAACTTCGTAATTCTCACCAGCAAGTACGTTAACCCGCTGGTTGATTCTAAGATATTCTGTTCATTATTTTCTGCATTCCCTTTCAGACTTTAAATATAGTGTGAAACCACCTTCGATAACAGTATCAAGTGAAAATGCCTACCCATATAATATGTACATTAATGTCTAATAAAAACTCAGTATAAAAAGGAGACTGACACAAGGGCACTTATGGCAAGTATATAAAGAATCAAAACGGCAGCATCAAATCATGGTTTCGTCACGAATTCATTCACAGCAGAGAGAGGTAGATTTAATAAAATAGAAAACAGTTGGGTTGTTTTATCATGCCCAAAGACTTATCAAACCATGGAAGTCGAGTTGAGCTGTCTCATCAGTCCCCGTGATCAGTCTTACATTGATTATTAGTATGGATCAAATGTAGGTTAAAGAGATGAACTCATAAAATCTTGTCATTACCTGTTTCTTTTGCTTTATATATTGTAGTGTACGTCATTGACCTTTGCCACATTCTGTCTTCGGTATCTTGCTGGTTGAGTCATGCATATTAGGTATTGTGTCTCCAGGCCAGGATTCTTTCTACTCGGAAAGGAAGCAATGAAGATATTGCGTAAGTTATTATTTATTATTATCTGTTATGTATTGTGTAGTCTACCACTGATGGTGGAAATCGCTCATTTTAACCTGTTGCTAGTTTAGAGTGTATGTGTGTCTGTCTAATACAGGACTCCGCCTTCGTAGCAAAAAGACAGAAGTAATGGTAACAACAAAGCAAAAGACATCACCATAATGCACAATACAGACACGTGGAACAATATCAAGTCAGGTAAATGAATTTAATTATCTGGGAACATTTTTAATATCAGATGGTAGATGTACAACAGAGGTGAGCTGCAGAATAGGTCAGCAAAATCAGCTTTCCAAAAAAATGAGGAAGATACTGTGCAATATATTTTTGACACTAGAAACAAGAATAAGAGTTTTTAAATGTTAAGTAGAGCCAGTCTTAACATATGGATGTGAATCATGGACAATTGGACAACAGATAAGAAAATCACTGGAGACTGTAGAAATGTGGTTTTACAGAAGAATGTTGAGAATACTATAGACAGCTAAGAAAAGTAATGAAAACGTTATGAAAATAGCCACAGTAAAAGAGAGCTAATTTTCAAAATTAGGAAGAAACAATCATCATTTTTTGGCCATGCAATGAGAAGGGAGCAGTTATAATATATTGTGACAACTGGAAAAATGAGGGATGAAGAGATAGAAGGAAGCAGTGATCAAAGATACCAGACAGCTTAAGAGAATGGCTTGGCAGACGGTCAACAACAAAAATGATAAATAACTGTCGAGATCGAAAGTTGTGGAGAGACATGGTCACCTACGCCAGCAGGCCCGGTACTTGACGATGATGTGTGTCTGTACGCGCGTGTGGTGTATATGAGACTATGAGAGAATATGATACACTGGTGAAGTTTCAAGAGTTTACTTTGAGATAGTCCCTGCATGGAGTCGCTTTTTCAGGGTTTTGATTGAAGCCTAAGTATGCCTCTTCTTTTCTTTAATTAAGCCGTACCATTAACGTCTTGTCGGGAGCCGCGATAGCACAGTGGTTAGTGAACTGGACTACAAAGGATAGGGGGTAGGGTTCGATCCTAACCGACGGTTTCCGGGTTCACCCAGCCTTAAATGGGTACCGGATTTTTTTCTGGGAAAGTAAAGCAGCACGAGCGTAATACCGACCACATTACCTCAAAAATCATGTGCTGAGGTCTGTAATATATAGGGTCACTAACACCATATTTCCCATTACGCCACTTGACGTGACGGGGGTACTTTACTTACTTACTTAACGTCTTGTCGGTAAATTATATGGACGATGTCGATACCTGTGCATGTCATAATGAAAATAAAAAGTACATCATCATCATCATCAAGTGCCGGGCCTGCTGGCGTAGGTGATCATATCTCTCCACAACTTTCGATCTCGACAGTTATTTATCATTTTTGTTGTTTACCTTCTGCCAAGCCATTCTCTTAAGCTAATTTAAAGGTATTTTTTTTATCTTTGTTTCCCTCTATCTCTTCGTCCCTCAATTTTTCCAAAAGTGCATACAGTAACATTTTCTCTTACATTCACTCGAAAAGTAAACAAAGAAGAACAATACCATATAAATATATGCAATATCATGAAACCATATCTAACTATATTACACAATTTTTCCATTTTTCGAATATTGCGACATTCTGGCAACAGTCTCACATTTGATTATCCTTACTTTAAGTACAATGCAGCTTTTCGTGCATTATTTATTCACTATGCAAACGGCATACTTGAAATTTAGAGATCTATAATTTATCCACTATGCAAGGACATACTTGAAATTAAGAGAACTATAATGTATCCCCTGCATTCGGCATTTGGTGTCACCAAAGACATGCACCTCATCTTGGTTGGCAAACACGGAGGAGTCCATAATGAGTGTTTTCTTTTAGCATTATCCTGTTAAATGGGCGTGGATGCGCTGTCGGTAGTTTACTGCAAAGCCACGATGTTTGTGGGTTTTACGTCCCGACACAACCATCTTCAGCACGACTTTTCGGCTTTTGCTTAAACAACTTGCCCTGGCAGCGTCCATTCAGGCCCATTCTTTTCGACTTTTAAATGGCAAAGAACTGAACCTTCTATTTGTCGCCGTTATTCGACATGGCTGGACAGTTGATCTAAGTACACAGGGACCAAAACGAAACGTCGTTCTAATTTGTTTTGTCCACTTATAACGTAAGGCTTTAAACATACCGTTTGTTTCTATATTTTTGTTCATTTCTCCTTACACTTAGATTTACTGCAGCTTCGCATTGTTATGCATTATATGTATTTCTTTGGCTTGACCCTGCTTGTACAATACCGCTGCTACTCTATGTTTGTATATCGTCCTACGTGTTTACTCTAGTACATACATTTTAATTTTAGACTGCTATTAATTTATGACCGTTTCCACCATCCATGGTTTTATTTTTATTTTTTTAATGTAAAGTACCCCCGTCACGCCAAGTGGCGTATAGGGAATATGGTGTTAGTGGCCATACATTTTACAGACCCTCGGTACACGATTTTTGGAGTAATGTGGTTGGTATTACGCCCGTGCCGCTTTACTTTCCCAGAAATAAATCCGGTACCTATTAAAGGCTGGGTGAACCAGTAGTCGTCTGTTGGGATCGAACCCTATCTATTGTCCTTTGTAGTCCAGTTCACTAACCCACTGAGCTATTCCGGCTCCCATGGTATTATTAACTTTATTATTTTTTTTAATTACTATTTTAAATACATATCTGTTTGTGTGTGTGTGTGTGTGTGTGTGTGTGTTGAATGTTTGTTCCTGCTGAAGGTCTATGAGCCGAAACGTCGTTCTAATTTGTGTCGTCCACTTATTACGTAAAGCTTTAACCATAGCGTTTTTATAATGTATTTTTTTTTTATTTTCTCCCTACACGGGTACCAGAGGGGGATCAAGCCATGAAGACGCTGTGAATTCGCAGAGAAAAATCATCACCGTCTTTGGCGGAATTCGAACCCGGACCCTGTCTGTTCAGAGGTCGACGTATTGCCTCTAGGCCATATAATTACCTATAAAGAGTCTATGGATTTGATGATATTGAGGCTGGCAACAAGTAGCATTAATACCTGATAAAATGGGCTAACAAAGTACTCATTAAATTTGGCAGGAACTGCGGTAACTGGGCCTACGATCTTAATGAGTCCATCGAAAACTTGACATCACATCAGGATCTCATCATCTGTACAGATTATTTCCCATCACAGCGTTTGGAGATTTGTGGTATGCCAGTTTGGCAGGAAAGTGGCACCCGCAGTGATGTTGGATAGTTTAGATATGGAATAGATGCTGCTGGTTAGGTATTTATTTCAAGTATTCCTATTTATATGTTTCACAAGCTGTAGTCCGTGGATGAAGAGATAGGCCACATCTTCTCATATGTCCCAATAAATAGAATACGTTTAAATATGTCTTTGTAGCATTTGAAGAGGCTTCTTGCGGCTTCCTTCTAGACGTTAATTTTTCTGCAGCTCGCCAAATTTTTGGTATTACGTAAGCTGACCCATCCAACAAATTTGTTTTTTGCCTGTATCATAAGTCTGTGATGTTCACAATGACGGGTATCTAGGAGTATGTAAAGTTGAAAAAAAAAAAAAGTAAAGAGCCCCCCCCCCCTCCCCCCTCACGCCAAGTGGCGTACATGGAATACGGTGTTAGTGACCATAAATTTTACAAACCTTCAGCACATGATTTTCGGGGTAATGTGATCGGTATTACTCCCGTGCCGCTTTACTTTCCCAGAAAAAATCCGGTACCCATTTAAGGCTGGGTGAACCCGGAAGCCGTCGGTTGAGATCGAACCCTACCTCTTGTACTTTGTAGTCCAGTTCACTATCCACTGAGCTATCGCAGCTTATCTAGGAGCATGTGCTCAGTCTCCTGAGATGAGAGAATGGGAGGGGGTGGGGGGCGCCGCAAGCAAATAACTACAGCGCTGCAGTAAAACTGGTAACAAGGAGCAAGTGCTGGGTTGTTAAGTACATTCCTACAATGTTTAATGACAAAAAACAGGAACAGGAGAAATAAAGAAACAATACTGACAAACGGTGAATTCTGATTTATGGCCAGTGTTTCTTTCATTTTAAAAAGCACCGGGTGGGGTGTGGGTATTTTTCTAATACGGGATGAGGGTGGAGAAAACATTTAAAGGAAGGACAGTTTCAAGTCTTAAACACGCTGATGTGAAATTCTAAATTCTGTTTTTCTTTCCTTACTAAAATAATAGATTTTTACTACTATAATATTGTTTTTCCAGTGTTCATTTTTTTTATAATTCTCATTACAATAATGAACACGGAAAAAAATATGAATCTGTATTAGATTAAGGTCAGATTATGAATTATGAGTCTGTATATATGTGGTTATTGTTATAATTCTCATTGGTGTCAGGTTTCCTCATTTTCTGGAAAGCTGCTTTTGCATGAGCCATTCTGCATCTCACTTCTTTTGTACATCTTCCGTTTGAGGTTAACAAGGTTCCCAAATATTTAAATTCATGTACCAGTTTTAATATTGTTCCACTTGTCTTTATTTTGCACTGAGGTGATGTCTTTTTCTTTGTTGTTACCATTACTTCTGCCTTTTTGCTAATAAGGCTGGGTCCTTTATTTTTGCTTTCTTTCACTATAATGTCAAACATTTCTTGTAACTCATTTTCACTCTTAGCGATTAATACTGTATCACCAGCATACCTTAGATTATTTATATTATGACCTCCAATTGTTATTCCTGGTATGCCCCTTATGGATCTTAAATTAATCTCACTATAAATATTAAACAAATCTGGTGACAGCACACAACCTTGTCTAACACCCCGCTTTTTTTTTTTTTTTTTTTGCTGTAACATTCCCGATTGGTTTCCAGTTCTTATGGCCGCTGTTTGTTGCCAGAACATATTCTTTATTATTTTTGACAATAGAAACAAGTGTTCTTAAATGGTATGTAGAGCCGGTCTTAACATATGGATGTGAATCATGGGCAATAGGACAATAGACAAGAAAATCACTGGAGGCTGTGGAAATGTCATTTTACAGAAGAATGTTGAGAATACTATGGACAGCTAAGAAGAGTAATGAAAACGTTCTGAAAGAGGCCAAAGCAAAAAAAAAAAGAGCTAATTTCCAATATTTGGAAGAAACAATCATTATTTTTTGGCTATGTAATGAGAAGAGAACATATTGTTATATATTGTAACAACGTGGACAATTGAAGGACGAAGAGATAGAGGGAAGCAAAGAGAAAAGATACCAGACAGCTTAAGAGAATGGCCTGGCAGAAGGAGAACAGAAATGATAAATCAACTGTCGTGATCGAAAGTTGTGGAGAGACATGATCACCTACGTCAGCAGGCTCGGTACTTGATGATGATATTTCTCATAATTATACAACCATGAATATTATTGCTTTATAACGAGTAATACAAATTTAATTATTAGATTTTTATCTCTCATTAGGGATGGGGAATTTCAGTTTTTCAAATTAAATTGTAGGCATCACAGACCATTCTCTGAAATGAATAGTTCAATCGGGATAACTCTATTAGAAATCGTAACCAGGGCCAACTACTCCAATATTCTCCAGCTTCATCCGGGTCTTGGCCTCCATGTTGATGTCTGGCGCTGAAGGGCAAAAATGTTGTCGGCAATGCGATCAGGTATTAGCAGTTTTGTATAACTGCATGGTTGTATTGTTTGCTATGATGATTTACCCAGAAAATTACTGCTGAAGCGATTTATATATGCAGCTTCTAATTATGTACGGAATTATTCATTTTGAGTTTAAGTTTTAGCTCCTAAGCTAGCTAGCTGATTTTGAATGACACCGAGACACGACCCTCACCTCGCCTCACATTTTTACTGACTACAACAGTAGTAGTGTAGGAATAGACCGGGGACATTGACTGAGAATCTGTGAACTCGCCTCAGATTCTCACTGTCCCCGGTCCATTCCTATGATTCCTAGATCAGACCAGTGATTGAGTCTTTGTCGACTTAGTCAACTAGTGCACAAAATAAATGAATTTCAATTCTCAAATTCTGGTTCTGGTTCTTCTTTAGCTTTAGCTTTAGGTTAGATCTAAGATTTTAGATGTTCATTTAATTTGCATTTGCCTGCAGCATGTTGAGTTGTACTTAATTTAATTATTATAATTATATAACTCATGCCAAATTATTATTATTCCTCCTGTGACACTCTATAAACTCAACCACATCCCTCAGAGTAGAGTAGACAATCCTGGTCCACTGGTAGCCTGATATTAAAATTAAAAATGTCAAAATTAAAAATATATAAACTAAGCTGATTTAAATGTAATAATTTATATATCTACTAATTAAATTATAATTATATCTAAATAGCCCCAGAGCAGAAAAATATACCTCATTCACATTTGTTATTAAATTTAAAAATCATTTGCGGCAATTTAAAATGTAATTTTAGCACAATAAATAATTGATTAGCAATTTTTTAATTATCTTATCATTCCCCTTTAGACATTTCTACTACCAACAGATTAGTGCCAAAAAATACTACGTGAGCCAAATCTTGGTCAGCAATGTGCCCTACCTCAAGTTATGTTCACTGTTCGATTATCATTATGGTAATATATCATTAAAACAATATGGCGCTATGCCTTGGGTCAATGGAAGGTCGATGTCTCGTGAGTAAAATTCAACAACAAACCTAGCCTTGAGATATCTTTCATATAGTATAGGATCAGTAGTGTGGATAAATAAATGAATGATTAAATTAATATATATCCAAATTAATCACCTTTTGGAATTATAGTTTTTTTTAAAAATAATTTTTCAAGAAAAAAAGAAAACCATAAAATCATAAAACGCTATATACACCCATGAGAATTTTCATTCAGTCATAAAACATCTTCTAGCCGAACATAATCATAAATTTGAAACTTCCCATATTTATGTAGAATTTTACACTGAATCTAAATATGCACACCATTTTGCTTTTGGAAGTCTGTTTACATTGAATATATAAAAGGCCCCTTCCAGTGGTGTTAAATAAAGAACACAATTTTAACAATGATCGGTTGATTCAAAATGAATAAAACTCCATCATTATGGAAAAGAAATACAATGATTAGTCACTTTGGTATTTTTTTTCAAAATAATTTCTAATAATTGAGAACAGGATATCTAAATAGCCCTCGAAGTTATTAAAACAATGATACATGAATTATGTTTGTACGACAATTAGAAAAAAAGATGCAATTTTTAAAATGAATTAATACTACGCTAAATGATGCAAAGAAGAAAAAACCATAGTGACAGGTTGGCCTTACACAAAAAAAGCCAAATTTTTTGTATTACATCAAAGTTAAAAAAAAAAAAGAAGTAACAAAAAATCTAATAACAACTTCCAATTTAATAAGTGGGAATATATAATAATAATAGGAAAGTGAAAATACTATATTTTTAAAAACGTATAACTATTTATAACTAAAATAGAACGTTGAGTCTGAGTAAGAGGCACATGATGATAGTTGAAAAGCCCAAACATGGAGAACATTTCTGATAACGGTGTGGCCGTTTAAATGCCGATAATTTCAAACGGCGCTGACAGATCAAGGTAAAACTTTCTACAAATATGTATAAGTGGTTGTAGAATCAAGTTATCTTTATTATTTTAGCCAAGCTTAGCAGCATTTTATTTTATGAAGACTTAAATTCAAAAGTGGACATAGTCGCTGATTGCCCATGGCTTATCAATGGGGAAAATTTGTGGTAGTTCAAATGCCGATAATTTCATTAGGCGCTGACAAATAAATTTAATACTTCCCACAAATATGTAGAAGTGGACGCTGAATCTAAATATCCATGTTATTTAACTGCAGCTTACCTTATTTTGGTAGAAAATATGATGAAACAATTGTATGAAGCTGAAAAATCCGTTGTAAAACAAAATGCAATCGTTTTCGGCCACATTTGATTTTATAAATAGGCGTATCGATCTCTCATTGTTAGAAAACAACTTAAGTTTCATAAAATAACTTGGTGAAACATCGTAGGAAATCGATATATAAACAAATAATGTACTATTTGGATAGAGTCGGGCAAGCACATGACCAGTTGGTAAATTGCCTAGTGACTGCTACTTCTGGAAACGGCGTCCATCGATTTCCGAAGTGCCTACGACCGATGTCATAATCTATATTTGGCACTAAATTGTTTTGTTAAACTGGCTGGTAAAGGAACAATTCATTTGGCTTCTTTTAAATATACTAAATATAGTAAAATGGCCAGCCTCATTTTAAATGGTGACTTTTTTATAGCAGTGGAAACCAATATGGCTGTATCATACCTAGCAACATCAAAATAGCTAGGCCACACTTACCACAAATTGATTTAAGAAAGTGACAATTCTGGACAAAATTAATTCAAATTCGATCAAATTGTATTTGAATATTTCAATTCTGGTTCTTTTTTAAAAAAATTATCTATTAGATGTTGCAGTACGATGTTTTGTAATTTGCATGAGTATGTGTATAGGCTTAAGGACAAGGGGTAGGGTTCGATCCCAACCGACGGCTTCCGGGTTCACCCAGCCTTAAATGGTTACTGGATTTTTTTCTGGGAAAGTAAAGCAGCACGGGCGTAATACCGACCACATTACCCCAAAAATCATGTGCTGAAGGTCTGTAAAATATAGGGTCACTAACACCATATTTCCCTATACGCCATTTGGTATGACAGGGGTACTTTGCTACTTTCTACTTATGTGTATAGGCACTTTTATACAATATTTAAAATAGTCAAAGGTCACAATAAAATTTAAAATGTGATAGGTAGCTCTTATGATTATATATTCAAAAATTATGTTAGTGCAACAATTAGAAAAAAAGTCATTAATTTTTAAGTGAAATAATGTTGCCTGCTAAAAGTGATAAAGGAGTATAGGTGGAAAAATCACAGAACCCATTTAATAACTTGGACAGTTGTCCATGCCCTGAAAATTTAGAGTTGGCCATGGTAGATCACACATGGTTCTTGGAGGCATAACCCCTTTCATTTGTTAATTTGTTAGATGTGTCTGCATTTAGAAATTGCTTTCAAATTTCCACACTTAAGTATAAATTAATGCTGAGTTAAAAAATATATGTTTTGTCAAGGTTAACCTATGGTGCAAACTAATTTTATAAACTTTGGTTTCTGTAATTTTTTATTTGCCAGCACCTACCTTTACAGATTGCTTTCAAAATGTGCACACTTATGATGTATATAAGTAGTGAGCACTGGGTTTTTAATCTTATGTTCTATCAAGATTAACCACAAACATTAAATCAAGTATTTGTTACACTGCTAGTAACTAGTAGCCTCCATCAGTCATAGTTGACTGTGGTTGACGTATACAAATACAACTATTTTTCAACACCCCTAGAAGTGTTATTGTCTTTCTTTCATCATGTATTCTCTTTTTCTATGAATCTGTCTGCTTCTTGTTTGAGTTATAGCTTTAGAGTGTTTCCAAAGATTGCAGTCTAGAGCTATTTCCCAGGCTACAGGGTTTATCAGTTTATGTTCAAAGTCTTCATGTCACATTTACATGTCTACAAATGGAAGTTTTGGGTGCCCCCTGGAGGATTTACCATCCTCTACTTGTCCATAGAGTATATCTTTTGGTATGTAGCCATCTTTCATAAGTTGTACGGGGCCAAGCCACCGTATCCTACATTGTTTAAGCAGTGTGTAGATGTTCGGGAAGCTTGTGCGAGCCATGACCTCCACGCTTGTCACTTCATCCTTCCAGATGATACCAAGAATAAGAAACATCGCATATGGCGTGGAATGCATGTAACCTTCTCTCCTACTTTGCATAAAAATAGTATTTATTAAGTGTATTGATTAAATATTGAAAAATCAATAAAATTTCACAAATATTACATTAAATCATAAATATCTTGATAACCACCACTCACATTCCAAAATTTATTTCACCTGATTGTAGGGTATTTCCTAACCTTTCATGTGATATTATATATATATACGTAGGGAGGTCAAAAAGTAATGCACACCAATTTTTTTCTCGGAAACTATTCGGGCAAAATGTGTGAAATTTTCACAGATTGTAGCTGAACATCCCCTTGAACACTACCTATTTGTCAACATAATCTCCGTCCAAGCGTATTGCCTTACGCCAAGGCGAAACTAGGTCATGAATGCCTCGTTTGTACCAAGTTTTGTCCTGCTCACGTAGCCATTTTTTAACTGCACGGATCACACCCTCATTATTGTCAAAGTGTGTCCCACGCAGGAATTTTTTGAGTGGTCCAAACAGATGGAAATCTGAGGGAGCCAGATCAGGGCTGTAAGGAGGATGGGGCAGTACAGTCCAACCAAATTTGTTGATTGCTTCCCGTGTTACCAGACTTGTGTGAGGGCGTGCATTGTCATGTTGAAGCAACAAATCTGCAGATGGCTTATTAGGCCGAACTCTGTGGAACCGATTTTTGAGTTTTGTCAGTGTATTGATGTAAGCTGTCGAGTTGATTGTCTCACCTCTTGTCATTACATCAACAAGAATCACACCATCAATGTCCCAGAAGACGGTGATCATCACCTTTCCGGCTGATGGAGATGTTTTGAATTTTTTTCTTTTTGGTGACTGCGGATGATGCCATTCCATTGACTGCATTTTTGTTTCAGGCTCATAATAATGTGCCCATGTTTCATCACCGGTAACAATTTTTGACAAAAACATTTCTCCTTCAACACCGAAACGCTCCAACAATTCAGAACAGAATGTTTTCCTTTGAACTCTGTGATCATTTGTGAGGAACCCATCGAGCGCAAATCTTTGAATATCCGAGAGTTTTAAAAATTGCGATTGCACTTCCCTTGCTGACTGTAAGCTGCAATGCCAATTGCTGACTAGTGATACGCCTATCCTTACGAATAATGGCATCAGCCCGGTTTAACATGTCTGTGCTGGTAGCCGAGGCAACACGTCCAGAACGTGGTAAATCATGCAGCTCCACTCGTACACTTTCTGCAGCTTTAATTCTCTGAACCCAACGACTAACTGTGCTCCTATCGACTGCAGAACATTTGTACACTGCACACAGTCGTTTATGAATGTTTGCCACAGTTTCTTTTTCCGCAACCAGAAATTCTATGACAATTCGCTGTTTGTAACGGACATTGTTGACAAGCTCCATTTTAACGGTTCATAGATTGCGTAATATTTATCAGAATGCTGTGCAATTTGGTACACATAATTGGAACATGTCATATTCCAAGTGTGCAAAATTTCATATTCCTATCTTTATTATTAGCCGAGAAAAAAATTGGTGTGCATTACTTTTTGACCTCCCTTTAGTATATATATATATATATATATCATCATCATCATCATCATCAAGTACCGGGCCTGCTGGCGTAGGTGATCATGTCTCTCCACAACTTTCGATCTCGACAGTTCTTTATCATTTCTGTTGTTGACCTTCTGCCAAGCCATTCTCTTAAGCTGTCTAGTATTTTCTCTCTTTGCTTCCCTCTATCTCTTCATTCCTCAATTTTTCCAGTTGTTACAATATATTCCAGTTGTTCTCTTCTCATTACATGGCAAAAAATGTTGATTGTTTCTTCCTAATATTGGAAATTAGCTCTCTTTTTGCTTTGGCCTCTTTCAGAACATTTTCATTACCCTTCTTAGCTGTCCATGGTATTCTCAACATTATTCTGTAAAGCCACATTTCTACAGACTCCATGTGATTTTCTTGTCTGTTGTCCTATTGTCCATGATTTGCATCCATATATTAAGACAGTAAAAGGAGTTTGAATAAATAAATTAATTTTTGAAATATCCATATTGATTAACTTTTGAAATTTTATTTTTAATTAATAAAGTCTTAAAAAGAGTCTTAAATTGTTACAGTAAAAGAAATTTAAGTGGTATATTTATTTCAAATTTCACACACATCTGGAGTACGCATTTAATCAAAATATTCTCATTGGCAAGGTACAGGCTTTTTATTTTCCTTACTATAGTCCATTAATTTTTGAACTACTGAACTCCAGTAGCACTAAAAATTGCTTCAGAACTTCTTTTCTCTTTTTCTCCAACTCTATCCAATATTACATACTATTTTATGAACCTCATTCTAAAGAATGAAAACATTTTTAAAATTTTCTTCACAGGTATTTTGAGGTCAGTGATCCAAGGCGGAGCTTTCAATGTCAGGGCCTTTGCTGCTGCTGCTGCTGCTACTGCTTCACCAAGCTCCCATGCTCCAGCAGAGTCAGCTGGACTGCTTAATAAGCCATTGAAAATATACACAAAAGAAGATCGTGTAGAACAATGGGACTATGTGAACAGTATTTATTTTGGACAAGAACGTGACCATAAGAATTTCCCTATTTTGGTTCAGCCCGAAGGTCCACCACCTACAAGACTAGGTTTTATCCCAGCTTCCTGGTTTGACTTTTTCTATCCAAAAACTGGAGTTACTGGTAAATGGTTTTTTTTTTCTTCATTTTGGTACCTTAGATAATAAATAAAAATTAAGACATACTAAAAGCCCTGAGCATTGCAGAAAATGGGCTTATAAACATTTGCACAGAAATATTAAATATTTTGACCACATTTAAAGACACAGTGATCTGGATATAAAAATAATGGAAGGCATGGTTCCAGGAAAATATGACAAGATTGAAGAGTACACCAAGGAGATGTGGTTTTAAGAAATCAATGGAACCTTGAACTTAACAGCAGGGGAAGTGAGAGATCTGGCTAGAGACAAAAAATCCTTCAGACTAACTGTGATAAGAGGAGCATACCGCAAAGGACATGGGACTAGATGTTATGTTAATTTAAGTATTATTATCATACCACAGCCTTTGTACTCTACATTTTTAGGATATAAAAAAGTAGAGTCCTGTCGCATAGAGTGGCGTATAGGGAATATGGTGTTAATGACCATAATTTTTATAGACCTTCGGCACATGATTTTCGGGGTAATGTGGGCAGTATTATGCCTGTAACTCTTTACTTTCCCAGAAAAAATCTGGTGCCCATTTAAGGCTGGGTAAACCCGGAAGCCGTTGATCAGGATGGAACCCGATCTCTTGTCTTTTGTAGTCCAGTTCACTAACCACTCAGCTATTGCAGCTCCCATTTTTATGGAGTAACATTACAAAATTCACCCAGCCTCTAAAAATGGAAAATGGGTACCAGAAATTGTTGGGGAAGCAAAGGTACTCTGGTGTGAAGGTCATAGAAAAATATGCTTTCTGATACCATATATCCCATTCATGTTTGTATTTAAATTTTGCTTCTTTTTTAGATTCTTATCATGTTATTTTACAGACTTCTTGTAGTATTTATTTATTTTCTAAAGCTAATGTTATAATGGACATGTGGCTGTGTAATACATCACAAATTTGGTAGTGAAAGTAATGTTATGAACTTAAGTTAACTATATTGTAATTTTTTTTTTTTTTTGCCTTCTTTTTACCAGGCAAAATGCGTACAAATATTTGTTGACATTTTCGCAAAGGTGTGAGAAATGAGTTGTATTATTTACTGTGACGAAATTATTATTTTATATTATCTAAATTACAGTTTTTAACATTTTGGGAAAATATTTTGTCCAAATGCCTTTTCTATCTATCTATCTATCGTCCTTTCAAGCCGAAGACGGCACAACCAGAGGGCAGAACCACAATCTCAAAAACAGAAACCTTGCGTGCCATAGTGGTACATATTGCAGAGATCACTGCTCTAAAATATAGAGCTGTGTTCGACAACAATACTTTTTACAATAACAGCTTGCCAAGCCATCGATCAATCTCCTTAGTCACCTCTTACAACATGCCTGGAAGGTCACAGTGTCACTATTCCAAATGCCTTTTACTCAACTTTAATGGTTTAAAGTATGCTAAAGTGAGGTGAGAAACAATAGCAAACATCAGCTCCCAAGGTTTGTCCAGGGCAAGGATATGTGGCGAGATACAATACAGATCCTGTAGAAAGTCTGACATTTAATAACAAATATCGTCAGACTTTGTGCAAGACCTAGAATTCATGCCATACGTGCTATTTTTGGCTCACTAGGACAATACATTTTTAAATCAGTGAAAAATGTGTAAAAAAAAAATATATATATATATATTCGTGAAATGTATGGAATAATATACTATTTTATTGGTTACTAAAGTGGCCTATAATTTTCTGTCAACAGGCCCATACTTATTTGGTGGAGGTCTTTTATTGTGGATGCTCTCTAAAGAGATCATGGTGATTGAACACACCTTCTGGGAGCTTCCTTCCTTTATTGGTGCAGTCTGGTTTGTGAACTATAAGTTTGGAGCCCAGCTCAGAAAAGCAATTGATGACAAACTGAAGGTTGGAGTTGTTTTTGTTGCTAAATTTTATTTGTTATTGGAATGTACAGACATTTGTTTGCAAAGAACTTTATACTCTTGATTAAACTAAATCTTAACAAAAATTACAAGCTCAGGAAATCAAAATCTATTGTTAAATCTGAAGAAATTTTTAAAAAATTAAATAAATTTGTCTTGATTGTGTACTCACCCAGACTTCATCAGTATACTATTATCATCATTATTTTTCTTACCATTAATTACATATGGTCATAATTTCATGTTAAATATCAATGTCACGGTTCCAGCACACAAATCCACTAAATTAGACGGATTAGTAATTAATTATTGCCAGTGGCAACAAAGAATAAACAATTAATATCCATTTTCTCTCTCTGCGATCAGGACTCAATCAGAGCAGGATTCCAGACTCTCGCATGAAGTCAGAGTCTGCCAGCATACCCAGCCTCTAAAAATGGAATATCCATTTTGAAAACTCACTAACACTAAAAAAATTTATAATAAAAAAAAATCATATAAAATCAATGATCAAACTCATCTTCACATGAAACACATATAAATTTTGTCTCTGCCAGAGTAGCAGTTTTTAATTTACCGGATATCAATATAAAATAAAGAAAGCGCGTCAAGGCGGGCGCAATCTGCAATACCAGTTTTCAACTGGTTAACTAACTTGCCTTTCTCTGTCATTTTCAGTTTTCCCTTTTATGAATTCACTTTTTAGATTTAAATAAGTATTTGCGTACACTTGACTGTTATATGTTGATGGTGTTTTTTATTTGTTATGTTAGTGTGATATAAGTTCACTCAGATCTGTATTTATTTAATAAAGTACAACAGATTGGTTTCATACAACTATAACAATGTTATTCTCTTTATATTTTTTTTTTACTTGTTAGGTTTTTTTGTATATTACATTGGCTTTTCAATTGTGACTTTTTAAATGAATAAATTGTCTTGTTAAATTTTAATTAATCCATTTTATTTATCATTTTTTATGAAAATCAATATTTGTTGCTTCAATCAAGGAATATGAGGATTATGCGTACAATCGTCCTCTGGCCAAGATGAGAAAGCTTGAAGAGAACAACATAGTTGAAAACGAGCGTCTCATTGAGGAAACTGAAACAGCCAAGCACCTGTATCAAGCTAAAAAGGTAATGAATCCAATATTTGATGTTAGATGTAAACACACACACACAAATGCCAAATTGCTCCTCCTAAGAAAATACTATATCGTGAACTAATACATAGAAAAAAGACAAATCGTCAAACCTAAACTACGATATAGATATTTGTAATTTATCTCTGAATGACTTCTCCATCTCTGAAAATGACTGGGAACATCTGGCAAGAGATCGCACATCATCAAGAACCTGTATTAAAAAGAGCATAACATCATTTGAGGCTGTACTATGGCAAAACATGGAAGGGAAAAGACTTATGAAAAAATATAGGAAACCCCGTGGATCACTGGGCCTGACTTGATCATTCTGTGGCCGAATGTGTTTGTAAAATATTGATAGAATCAGCCACGAAAAAAGCTATTCGATAAAAACAAATCCTCAAAATAATACACAATTCCATTCCATAGCCTTTCGAGCCGTAACCGGCCCATAGGGCATAGACCAAGATACACCTTCTCCTATCTGAATTTTTTGTTCTAGCAGTTTTCTTTTAAAGATATTTTATCAATTCTCGCCATCTGTCTCTGTTCTGTGCAAGCAGCTCTATCTCATTGAGGGAGCCGATTATGAATTCGTTCCACGCTATACCAAGTATTTTCCTTAGACATTTATTTTCGAATGCGTTCAACTTTGTTTCTATATCTCTTGTTGTTTTCCAGCTTTCACACGCATACGTAAGGGTTGATAGTACATTTGATTGAATAGCCTAAGTTTTGTGTTTGTGCTGATGAGTTTTGATTTCCACAACTTTTCAAGGCTTCTGAAAGACATTGCTGCTTTAGCTATTCTGATTCTAATTTCTTTGCTTGTATCCCCTTCTCGATCAATGTGACTTCCAAGATAGATAAAAAAAAGTCTTACTGTAAACACGACTGGGTGGGGTTGGGTGATGTGATAAAGCTAGCTGTATCTATCAGTCTGTCTGTCTATCTCTCTAAAAAATTCACACATCATCCATATTTTGTCCTATTGGTTATTGGTTATGGAAGGCCTCGGCATCACTGCAAGCGAATTAAAATCCATAATTGCTCAACCGCCCGTGCCAGTGGAATCATCCGAATTATAACTCATCTTCCAAACAAAGAAAGGTAACTGTAGTCCCCATCATAGCAGTCTCAGCACACGCCAAAAGACATAGGCGAAACCGCACAGAAAGTGAACACAGCAAACTGTTCCCTGTCATACGATATCATCATTCATCATACACAATTGGAGTATCGAAACATGATCAAAATGGATGAGACACACAGCTCACGGTGTGCACAGAGCACTTAACTCAGTAGCTCCTGCAACAAGCCGGACTTGGAACATGAGGAAACTGCAACAAGGAACACTTTGCAGACATAGCCTTCAATGGTTCCTGCCGCCTATCCATCACATTGCCCGGAAGATCACATCCTCCTGAAAATGATGATCGTCATAGTAAATTATGGCGCTTGATGATGTTAGGACATCGTGTTTAACTCCAACTCCGAACATACAAAACACAGTTCGTCTTCAGATTATCCCCGATGCACACCAAACACAAGATCGCAAGATTAGCGCATGGTCGGTCTTGGGACACACGATGATTCATTATGATGACGTAGCACGCACAAAATGTCTGCGCCCATGTATTCATTATTACTCTACTGAATGCAGTCTACAACGAACGGAACATGGTACAAACTTCCCAAAGACGCTGACTTGACGGAGCCCACCACATTAATGCGTTGTAACTTGTAAATAAATTGCGTCAACCATCTCCATCAAATGGTCACTGAACAGCACTTTGTGTGACGTAAAACGCAGATCAACATTAGACGTTGGAAGGCGCATTCACAACACTTGAATTGTCAAAACGGAGCATTGCTGTGCGTGCAACGTCAATTCAATGGCGCAGATATAACAAGTAGAACATCATTTTGACTGGAATGCAGAAAATTGAAACGGAAACCCGAAGTTGATAAAAATCCAACGGAATTTCTGCAGCGATAGAGAGAACGTGACTCCGTTCCGCCATCTTGGAAACGGAAGTCCAATTTTGTCCTATTTGGATACATGAGTAAACACTGCTGCTACTTCTTATATGTTGGGAGCATCAGTGGCTGGGTGATTAGTAGTGTGCTCACTTCCTAAAGAGTCAGGGTTCAATTCTCAGAAGTAGCAGTTTCTTTTTGTATCTGACTGACATGTCTTTTTGTTTACCCTGCATCTAAGAGTGGGTGTCAGATGAAACTAATGGTAGTCTGGCTTAATACTGACAACATTATAAAAAAATATGCTATAGCCATAGAAAAATATGGTCACTAACACCATTTCCCTCATACAATTAGTAGGACCTTTTATGGAACCTTTACTTTACTTCTGATGGTTTTCTGCATTTTGTATAATCAGTCTTCTTACGCAAAGATGTGTCTGCTCTTTAAAACCTCTATATTGGTTTTATTATGTCACATACGAAATTTAGCCCTTGCCCGCCATTCCTGGATAAATTCTGCTGGGACTATAGAATTTATATTATGATCCACTTAATTCACATTTAAGACATCAACCGAACCTTTGTAACAGGATAAGCAGCGAACAAGGCTTAGAGGGAGCTGAACATATAGCTGGATCGACAGACTTAGTGCCGCCGCATGAATAGACAATGTAATACCTCTGATAGCCACTGCGCCATGTGTTTAAATTTCAGGCCATTAATCTAACGTAACCCAGGAAATTATTACAGCATCTGATTCCCGTGTCTCTGCTTGGGTATACACAGCTGTGTGGCAAAAGTTGAAAGAAAATCTTATTTTAACTCCAAATGTAACATTTAAATGGGAGTAACTTTTACAACGGTGTCATGAAAATGTGACCCACAGATATGTATTGTAATGTAAGGTTTAATAATATTTTATGATCTGCTTAATTCACAACATTTAATCTTTCATATTATCTTTGAATGGCTATGTTTGTTTATACAATAATACAATTTTGTAATTTCTGTGAGTAAAAGTGAAAGTCACATTTATTATGCCTGCTTCAATTTTGTGAGATTTGTATTTGAAGTAGATCAATGTTTTTGTGCTCGCAGTGCAGTGATCATAAGTGATTTTATGCGATCTGCTTAATTCATGACATTTAATCTCTCGATATTAACCCTAGATTACACCTTTGTAAAAATTACAAACTCAATATAAATTCCTGGAATTCAACAGTTTGCAGCAAGAAAACATTCTCTCTCCTCCTCTTCCCCGTGCCTTCCTTATTATTGCTTCTGGTGATCCCCTGAGTGTTTGATTTGTTAGAGTTTTTTTTTCATACACACAACATATTGTGTCATAAGAACACTGCTGTTTTTTTTTTTTTTTTTTTTTTTTTTTTTTTTTTTTTTTTAATAAATTTAGCATATTGTCAAGAAATTCTTTTTTTTCCCCTTATAATGGGGGAAATATCTTGAGCTGTCAGAGAGTCATCAAACAAACCTTTGTAACATGGGATAGGCAGCGAGCGGTCCTAAGAGGAAGCCAAACATACGGCTTGAAGGGGATGATGGCCAACATGTGATTAGACTGCGTAACACTTCTGGAAGCCACAGCACCATGCGGTCGAGTTTCAGGCCATAAATCAAACGTGATTCAGGAAGTGATTACCATATCCGATTTCCATGTCTCTCCTAGTGTAAACACACAGCTATCTAGCAAAAGTTCAAAGAAAATACTATTTTTAGAACTCCAAATGGAACATTTATTGTTCACAAATTTTACGAACATCATTAAAAACATTATTTGCTGTGATAGGTGACGCAATCTAGGGTTAACAATGAGAAACTATATTTGTTTATACAATACAATATTTTCTGTCATTAAAAGCGAGAGTCATGATTTTTTTAGCATTTCACTTAATCACTTTCTTGTTCTGTTGTCAAGCACCTCAAAGTATATATCATATCAAAGAGAAATTCTTGCTGAAGTCGGATGTGTTGGGCCGAAAGCCGCAAATATAACAGTTATACTGCAAACCACAACACAATGCAGACACGTCCACTACGTCCTTGTAAGGGCGAATGATGAAGAGGAATATTCTAGTCTACCATGATACTCTAGAATACTTTAGTCATTGGGTGAACGCAACCAACCAAAGAGACATTAAGGGGGCATTCTATGAACTTTGTTAACTTTTGTTTGTGACCATTTTCCCCCAGTTTTGCTTTTTTTTTTTGCTGAAAAATACTACTTTCACTAAATCTGTCATATTTTAGCTACTACAAGTTACAGATACATGCATCTATTAGGTATCAAATGAAAGGGTACAGTTTGATAATCACCACAAATATTTTGAAGAAGAAAAAAAATGAAGTGTAAGGGTAAAAAAATAATAACCACAATTTTTAGAAAGAAAAAAAAATTTTTATTGCCACTTAGTATATAATCCTAAAAATGTTATCATTTTTAACTACTACTCCTACACAATCAAAGTTCTTAGAGCATAATTCTCTAACTTTTGTGCTATTTTGATACTTCACTACTGCCAGCAATTTTTCTTTTTTGTACATGAATTCAGCGGGTTTAAAACTTTCAAAACATCACAAATTCATTCAAACTGAATAATTTAACACAAGGTATGTCATTCTGGGCTTGCTATAAGATGGGTAGATTTTATTAGAGTTTAATCCCTTGAAAATACACTAATTTAGCATGCAGTATATTTAATATATGTACCAAATGAAAAACTATCATGTTGGTGTTCGCTGAGTAAAATAGGGCTTCCTCAGTGATGCAGCCAATGTTAGACCAGCTTTAAGGAGTTAATATTCAGAGAAGGTATGGAACAAAATTTTAATTCAATTAAATGGGTATCTACACTTCAGTTGGTCAGCTACACTTCAGTCCTTTTAAATTTATTAATATGTTTAACTAAATAGTCTATTAGTAACATGCTTGTCATGTTTTCAATCATGATTTATAGACATTTGATTTTTGTCAGCAAGGTCAAAGTAAAAGTATTAGTTAAGTTTGAGACTTTTGAAACACTTTAACTGTGTGCATAAGTCAGACACCAATTGTGTTAACAGCAGTGCATTTTAAATGTAACAGATATATCCACATATTTTTAAAACAACTTTCACTTTTTATGGACCATGTACAGAAACTTTGGTCCACCCAGTAAACCTGTATTCATTATAAAATGAATAGATGGCTTTCCTTAACCTAGATTACAATACCATAGTAAAAATTTATCACATCAAAACACAGATTACTCAACATTTGACATCCCCCTCCCCCCTGGCCCCCCATTAAAAAATTAACCCCCTACCTTACCTGCCTAATTACATACCACTTCCAGTGACCCCCTGAGTGTTTAATTTGTTCCTATTGGCATTGGAATTTTGTGTGTTGTGTTTTTTTTTTTAAGGATTGTGAGATACATAGTGTAATGATGAGAAAAAAAAATAGCCAATTTTCAAGACATTGGCCATTTTTTACTGTGACCAGGGAAATTTCCTGGTTATCAGCAGACATCAAACAACCCTTTGTGGCTTGGGAAACAGAGTGAATAATGCTATGTGGTCTTCGAACATACTGACAGACTTTTGTCGACCATACTGATAGACATTGTAACATGTTCTGTCCATGAGGTGAAACTCATGTCATAAATCAACCTGAGCCAGGAATTTTGAGTCCCTGCGTTTGGCTAGTTTGAACTCACGGGACTGTCAAGAGTTCAGATACTATTTTTAGAGTACCTTATGTTATATTAAAGTGGTTATAATTTTTACTGTGGTATCGTAACTGTGAGAGTTACAGATAGGCATTGTAATCTTGGATTAATAATCATTACATCAACAATTTGTATTGTGGTAATTTCTATTTTGAAAATAGGAGGGAGTAGAGCTCCAACTGGAAGCTGCTTACAGGCAGAGGCTGTTGACAGCATACCAGGAAGTGAAGAAACGACTGGTAAGTCAGAAAACCTTATTCTATTATTGACAGGTTTAAAGTATCTTGTTCAAAAATGTTTGATTCAAGTGACTGCATGGATTATGTCATGAAACTGTTTTTGTCTTAATGTAATTAGTCATTACACTTGACTTTATGTTGACTCATATTCATCACTATGTAAGTGCAATAATTTGGTTTTTCCTTTCACTTTACTCTCGGATTCTTTAGAATGTGATTCACAGCAATAAAGTTTTGACATATGTGTTTACATCCATTTCTAATAGGGGCATGACAGGTCAAGATTGGATCAATTTTAGTCTGTATGTGTGCCTGCATGCGCACATAAGTACATGGGGCAGTTATTTCTATTTCTTGACAATAAATGCTGGGTTTCCTCCTCCCCCATTTGTTCAATATAAAGTTCATTATGACATAATAATTCCTTCCCTTTCACCGCTAAGAGTACATGAAGGAATGCTAACTCATTTGTTGATGTAACAATTTATAGATTTCTTATTCAGGTGAAATAATTAGCTCTGATTTGATCATTTGAAATATTACAGCCTCATCGTCTTCAATTGCCATGCCCAATTTGATTAAGTTTAGTACTTCACCTTCTTAAAACTTGAAACATTATAGGACATCATTTACCATTAGGGTGTCATCTAAACATTTTTGCCACTAGGGCATTATTAATAAGTATGTAGAGCTCTTTGTAACTATGTAAGTCCAAATATATTATGTTAAATGCACTGCAGATTGATTTATAAATTTTAGTAGATAATTTATGTGCTTCATAAAATAATAAAATGCATTTATATGTTTAGGAAATTGTTATTTAGAATGTAAAATTACACATTTTGGGATTTATGGGTTGATGTTTTTGGTCAGTGGTAAAATGTCCATGTGTAGCTTTATTTGACCAATACATACAGTAGGGTAATTTTTAACGAAGGACCACAGGTCTGGTTTGATCCTGGTCATTAGCTTTTATGGTTGTTCAGCTTGAGACAAACATATCATCTTGTAGTGAATACAGTTGTGTGTCTTGGGCACACAATAAAGATTGATGAATGTAGAGCAAATCATATTAATAATACTATTACTGTGTCTGTTCAGAAATTGATTTATTTAATGCATCAAATTTACACAGGACTATGAGGTTGAGAAGACAAATGCAAGGAGGAAATTTGAGCAGGACCACATGGTGAATTGGATTGTGTCAAGTGTGACAAAGAGCATTACACAGCAGCAGGTAACTAGTGATCTTAGCCATTATTTCTCCTTTTTGTCACATGTTTCTACCATTAATATCATAGTTTAGTGTTAGTGTTAGATTTGGTTATATGGTTATGAAAGGCCACGGCATCACTGCAAACGAATTAAAATCCATAATTGCTCAACCGCCCGTGCCAGCGTAATCATCCGAATTAATATCTCATCTCCCAAACAAAGAAAGGTAACTGTAGTCCCCGTCGTAGCAGTCTCAGAACATTCCAAAAGACATAAGGCGAAACCGCGCAGAAAGTGAGTACAGCCAACTGTTCCCTGTCATACGATATCCTCATTCATCGTAAACAATTGGAGTATCGAAACATGATCAAAACGGATGAGACACACAGCTCACGGTGTGCACAGAGCACTTAACTCAGTAGCTCCTGCAACAAGGAACACTTTTCATGCATAGCCTTCAATTGTTCCTGCTGCCTATCCACAATATACCGGAAGTTCACACCCTCTTGAAAATGATGATTGTCGTATTAAAAAAAAAAATTTTAGCACTTGATGATGTTATGCCATCGTTGTTGACTCCAATTCCGAACATATAGACACACAGTTAGTCGTCAGACTATCCCCATCGCACATCAAACAACAGACCGTAAGATTATCGTACAGCCGGTCTAGGGATGTACGATGAGCCATTACGATGAAGTAGCACACAACAATTTCGCTCCCTTTAGATGCATGATTACTATAGTGAAAGCAGCCTACGATGAACAAAACATGGTGCAAATTTCCTAAAGAGATCAAACTGCGGCTGACGAAGTAGTTTACATTAGTGAGTAATTGGAAATAACTTGCGTCAAGGAATTCCAACAATGGTCATGAACAATGTGACGTAAAGCTCAGATCAAGTCTAGATGTTGGAAGGTCTCATTCACAACACTTGATTTGTCAAAAATGGACTGTTGCCGGCGTACGACTTTGTTTTAGCGGCGCAAATATAATAAGTAGATCATCATTTTTACTTTAACGCAGAAAAGTGCAACAGAGAACCGAACTTAATCAAACCCCAAATGCACTTTCTGCAGCGATCGAGAGAACGTGACCTAGATCCACCATCTTTACAACGGAAGGTTTCTAGGTGTTGATTGTGAGCGTGCCTGGGGACTGTTAATAATAAATAATTGGATGAAATAGTATGAGCCATATATAAGTGTAAATAAACGAACACATGGATTTAATTTTGGAGTCACTATCATCTTGTGAGCAATTACTTATTATAACATGCTAATAGTTCCCATATCCTATCAGTTAAATACACCTCTCACAGATCCTTGCTACACATACCACATTTTTTTCTTCCCCACATTTGTTTGTGTTCACCAGCTTTATACCTCCAGCGAAGTCCCAAGGGACTAAATTTTGCGTATCACTTTCTCCTAATTTTTCACACTGGCTACCATGTGTTCGGGTGTTCCCCGCCATACGGGCAGATATTCTCCGACTTGAGTTTTAACATTTGGTTAGATTTTTTCTACTAATTTTGTCCAGGCAGCTGCCATTTTTTTTTCTTTCATGCTTTTTTCAATTTCCAACTGCCGGGAGTTCTTTAACATGCAGAAGGCGAATGCACCCAGGGCCTCCTGGTTTTTTTTTTTCTCCCTCTCAAAAGGACTAGACATAGAATCTCACTACTGAGAGACCAGGGGAGGGTAAAACCGCAGATTCACTTTTATTTATTTATTTTCCACCATATGTGGAGGGAATAAAAAACAGGACATTCTTGTCTAGAGGTAAACGTCTTGCCTCTAGACCACCCCACCCCATACATTCCATAAATATGGCCACCAAGATCTTCAGGCTTAGATGAAGGTAGAAGATAATAAAAAAGTGTTTTTATTACTGAAGAAAATCCAAAAAACAAAAACACATTATACAAGAATATTGGTACTTTTTAACATTGCTAAAAACCAAACAAACCATTTTTTAATCAATTTTTTAAAATTTAAATCGTCACACATTATCGACTTTTGATTTTCAAAGGGTGTTTGAAAGTTTACACCTTGGGCAATCCTCAAAATTTACAGCTTTTTGATAAAATATTTGAACCTTATAAAAATGTTTTATTCAGACTCAGTTTGTTGTGTAGTTGACAGCTCTAACTTTTTTTTCAGAAGAGACTGGAGTGAAACAGGGTAGTGTCATATCACCAATGTTATTCGGTATAATACTCAATTTGAATCAGACAGAAATGCATAAGTGGCCAAGAAGTTAGGCTTTAAGTGGGTAAAATCTTAGAACTTTATTCACAGATGATCTGGCCCTTTTGAACTTAACACTCTCAGGCCATCAAGATAAACAAACTTCATTAGATGATGACAGAAAAAGACTCATTAATTTTAATAACATGTCCAATGATATAAACTCGATGAAGAATACCTTCAAAGAGTATCAATTTCACCTGCCTGGAGAGCCATATGTTAAGGGATGGAAATGCAACTGAAATTGTGACCTGTATAGCACTGGCATCAAGTGTCTAACTACTTATGAGTATTTGGAGATCATAAACAAGCACACAGAACTCAGGACTGTTAAAATCATATGTGATACTTTGCTAAAATAAGTGAGAGCTGAAAATCTACACAAATGTAGAGAAGAGAGCCTCTGAAAATAAATGCCCCTGACTTCTTTTTAATGTAAATTGGGGAGATTTTACACCAAATGAAACGTAAGAGAACCCAAACAAGAATATTTATCAAGCTATATTTTTTAAAAAAAACTGGAGGTACTCAGGCCATGTGCTAAAAATAGAGGAAAGAAGATTTCTGCACCAGGGCAAACCAAAAGAAACTCTTAGAAGAAGAATTCATGAAGAAGGCTTTACTGTGGGCATAAAAACAACGAGACCTATCAGTGAATTGTCAGACATGGAGAGTTAATTGGCATTTTGCAGCAGTTGGAAATTCCATGCAAAAAAAAACAGGTAGTCCGAACTATGATTCAGAACTGCGCTGTATTCTACAACACATTGCCAGGAGGTACCTGGTAACTGTAGTTGCAGGTCTTATTATGAAGATCCCATAACTTGGCTAAATGGAAAACACCAGTTCAAGAATTATTTATAGATACCATTTGTTTCTAAGTTTACTATTAAGTATAGTCCACAGACGTTTATAGGCTATGATATTTACACTTCTAATACAAATAAGGGATACTTACAATGCAAAGAGAATTTCCAGTGATATAGATTGAAGACAGTAATGAATAAATAAATATCTGTTATCATGCTGTCGAATTACAAACACGAACTATATAGGAAAAAAAAATATTTTTCTTAACAAATTCAACAAACAAAAATGTGATCTAATTTATGTAGTTTTCCTGGCAATCTTTATACCAAGTAGAAGGTACACACCGCATCACATGTTAAACTCTCCTCATTATGGAATGACATTTTGAAGCCCACTCACCTATTGCTCCATGTTCCACATTTTATAAGCTCTGTCTGTATTTGTGTTGTAATTAGGCTTGTGAACTATACCTCTAATGATTGCTTTATATTTTTATTCAATAAATTAAATTCTGTGGTTAGAGGGCACATATACATGGTTTAACAGAAGAATATTTAGAATACCAGTGATAAATATGTTCAGTTCTCATGATATTAACTAATTTATCACCGTTGTCTCTGTTTCTAGGAAAAGAAAGCATCCAAGCTTGCATAAGGACTTTGAAGAACCTAGCTGCCAAGCAGCCTGTAGCATAAAACATTAGTTGCCCCATAACCTTTGTCCAGTGTTTGTTTAGTTGTCTAATTTTCGCTTTTTGATAAAATGTTGACTGATATAGTTTGTAAAGTTTTCAGAGACAGGCTGGGTTCATTGTTGTATCTTTTTGTTCAAAACAAATGTTGAATATGGTTGAAACAGGATATCTAGAATTTCTAGGCATAAGTGCTTTATCATTAAAATCAATACCTGGTTAATGAGTCTTCGTTAGCATTAACATTGTGAGGGTTTTTTTTTTTTTAAATGATGGGTTGAGGAAAGTACAAATGTGTTTTGTAACAGGATAAAAAAAATTAGTACACTTGTACTGCAAGCATGTTAAGTTCCTTGCCAGTATACTTTTTCTTTTTGTTTAAAGTCATGAAAGCATTAGTACAAGTTACAATGTCTATATTCTATATAAATTGTTTTTATTATAAATTGGTATGGCTGTACTATATGTTCAAGATAAACTATAATATTGCATTGCCACAAATTCACAATGACATCATTTTTGTTCTTAAATTGTTTCACTTTGAGCTCACAGATTCTTTGTGTGTGTGTAACTACGAAGAGACTGAGTTTATTTGGATATTGTAGCTTTAGCTGGTTATCACCAGAGTTCCAACTCTACTCAAGAAGATCTGGTTTGCTTTGGCATCCTTTTCCTTCCTTCCTTGTAGCCTCTTTGTCTACTGTGTACTTATGTGATATAACAACAGAGAGACAATAAATTAATTACTGGAAACAATTTGTGACTTCAGTTTTGTGAATACAGGATTTGTGATGTGAATGTTTTTATGTCATTCCGTATGTGCACACACATTGCTGAAATATTTATTAAATAAATTGCCACATACTCCTCTCTTATACTTTCTAATAACACTATATATATTCTGGCTACAGTTTAATTCATTACCAAAAGAAAATGTTCTCAAATTATGGACATGATTTTGTTATTTTAGTTGTAAAGATATTTATACATAAAATGTAATTAGAGTCCACATGAGAGTGAAGAAGAAAGGCAGATTAAATATTTTATCTTTTCTGAAATCAAGCTATTACCTTTCTTCCTCTACATTTGCCTGTCTACTGCCTCTCATAATCATCCACTCTTCAAGTGGTGTTAAATGTGCGTAGATACATTGTGTTTTGGTTTGCTGTAAGCTGTGTTATCTGCACCTTTTGACCCAATACATCTGATCTCAGCATTGGAGTAAAGGCATCAAGCTGCATAGAGATGTAAAGCTGATGATAATGACAATTTTGAAAAAGAAAAAAGTGGTATGGTAACCGCTTTACATAGATAACAAAATGAAAGTCAACGTTTTGGCCAAGAAGGCCTTCATTTGGAACAACACAAAAATATATATAAAGATATATACACAAAACTACATGGGGATAATATGTTACTCGAGAAAGGAAATAAAAAAAAAGGTCACTTCCCTGCAGTCCAGAGCATGGTCAGTTTCTGACTGAACTAAAATAAGTGGGCGGCTGACCAACTATTTATCTCACAGATACCAGGCAGCCTGGTGAGAAAAGGAAGGGTTCTAAAAATATGGGTAGGTGGGTTCAAGATATGTATAAACTGTATCTAACTGTGGGTGTGCACACCGAACAGATGTGCAAAAAAGCATGTTTACATAACCATACAAGTATAATTGTGTATATATTCTGACGAAGTCCCTAGAGACTAGGAACTGAATTCTGTGTGTTAATCCATTTTTCCCTGGCAGCCATGTGTAAAGGAGTCCCTCGTCGCACAGGCAGATAACTCCGTCTTCGGAGGTACTCATATTTTTTCCGTCGATGAGTAATTGATGTTTCAAGCCGGGCCTCGCTGCTGAGACCAGGGGTGGTTGCCGCAGAGAGAAGTCGTAAATAAAAATGCCAACCAGGGTAGCCGGGATTTGAAGCCACCTCTCTGTCTCGAGGCTTGTTAGGGAGGATGACCAGGTATCAAGCATGACAAGGAAAATATTACTGTTGCCACACCGTGTCGACCTTGAGTATTCTTGCCTCGTGATCAACCTGTCACGTTTGAAGGCGAGTAAAGGAGGATCACTGAAAAGTAGACGGGTAGTGGGATCTGAGTGGAGAATGGAGCGGTACCGGTTAAGGAACCCCACCGCAGCCAAGTTGTGAGGGTAAGTATGGTCCTATCGGAGGAACGGCGGGTAGATGGTGTGAGTGCCACTGCCCAGGATATGTCGAGAGCTTATTAGAAGGCAGATTGGAGAACCGAATCAGGATAGAACGACGCCTAAAGAAACTTAACATTAGGTGGGCCTGTTGGAGAAAATATTGATCATCCAGGCAGATACAACGAAGTCGTAATACTTGAGAATATGGAATGGAATCTGTGTAGTGAGACGAGGTGTAGAGAAGACGGAAGTCTGCAGGTACCCATGGAGACGATGAGATCAATAAAGGTGACAGGCGAAGTAGAGAAATGTGACGTAATTTTGATGGATTTATGAAAGTTGCTGATGAACCTAGAGATGTCATCTTCCAGCAAGTCAGTCAGTTCAAAACCGTCATCGATGTAAAAAAAGTAAAGTACCCCCATCACGCCAAGTGGCGTATAGGGAATATGGTGTTAATACATAAATTTTACAGACCTTCAGCACATGATTTTTGGGTAATGTGGTGTCATCAAAGTACCGGAGGTATTTAAGGGAAAGAGGGCCACGATACGAGTTCAGTAATTGATATTCAAGGTGACTCTAGAACAAGCAAGCGTGACAAGGACCCATCTTGGTTCCCATAGCTATACCACTGACTGATCTCAGCATACCATTATTTGATACCAGATTACCTCCCCAACCTGATGTTTGGTTACCTCTCATTGTAGATAACCTACCTGGGGCCGTGCGGCTAAAACCACTGTTCCGCTGGCTGAAAAGCTGACGTAGAAAGGATTTTTTTCTATCGGGGGTGAAATAAAAATCCTGAGTCGCACACGTCGTGGCGACTGCTTGACCAAGCGGCCTTTATCCCTCTTGTTCTATCTTTGGCCCCCCCTCCCCCCGACAAACACCAGCAATGGTACTATGTGTCGTAAAGATAGAAGATAGTAGATAACCTCATGGAAACAAAATGGTGTAGTGCACTTAAAGTCATAGCTTCCATCAGAACTATTGTAAATGCAGTGGTTTTCACATTTGCATCAATTTGGGTGCATTTTTCAGTATGTATTCATCATTTCTTATGCTGATCCTCACAAAAATGTACTACAGTTGAACACTATTTCATTCTTGTTCTTGCTGGGATCATGGTCAGATTTATTTACTTTGTCTTTTGGAGGCGAAGGCGCACCTCCCAGCACCAGAGCTGGAAGCTGTCAGCGACCCACAGCTGATGGCTTGCGCCAGGATCGGTGAACCAAAACCATCCAGACCCTGCTCCACCTCTCCGTGGTGCCTCCAGTAACAGACTAACCTGTCTAGTCTGGCCAAGCGAGCAGGGATCGAAGAGGGAAGACAACCCGGTACTCAAAAATGTCGTGCTGAAGTCGGATGTGTTGGGCCGAAAGGCACAAATATAACAGTTATACTGCACAACACAACGCAGATACGTCCACTTAACGTCCTTTTATGGGCGGATGACGAAGAGGAATTCTACAGTCTACGAATACTCTAGAATACTTTAGTCAACGGGCGAACGTAAGCAAGCAAGCACTTCCCCCCCCCCCCTTATGTATTAAAATTGTCACATACATATAATTGTCTTATCTGGTACAAAAAAAAAGTTCATTGTAAATCTAAACACTTTTTTGATGAAATAGTGGTGCAGAAGTGTTCTTATACTGTGATAAAAATTATGAATTATACCAGAAATATCAAATGGCATAGTAGTAGTAGTAGCCTCCGTCAGTCATAATTGACTATAGGTTTTTTCGCCGTGCATTCTCTTTTTCTATAAATCTGGCTTCCTCTCTGGTTGAGTATGACCTTTAGTGTTTTCTAAAGATTGCGGTCTGCAACTATCTTTTCCCAGGCTGCAGGCTTTATGTTCAGAGTCTTCATGTCCTCAGCAAGGCTAGCTCCTTGTTGTGGGGATGGGGCTTAACAGTCACCAGGGACTGAAAACCAAGACTGACCAGACCTTCCTACAACCGAGCAAGACTACTGTCTGCTCTAGCAAGTTTAAGTGCTGAAGTCGGAGGCAACCAGCCAAAAGGCGCACTACAACAATCAGGATGCCACGCACTCACGCCAATGGGAAGTATGTCTATAACCGCAAATTGATATGGCACTCGCCCTGTGATGGACACTCAGGCAGGTGCAGCGCCGGGCCCTCAGCCTCGAAAGGGCCCAACCACTATTACTGGATGTCCTTCTCAACCGCTCTGTGGAGTCAGGGGGCGAGAGAATAGAGCTACTGGCCAATCCAAAATAAGACCACTCAAAATAATGCACTGGAATGCTGAAGGCATCAACAGCAAAAGAGATGGGTACAGTAAAAAGATAGAATTAGAAAATATCCTTCATGAAGAACAAATAAGCATATGCTGTTTGCAGGAAACCCATCTAAACAACGACATATCCTTGAAGACTAGGAGATACCAGTGCTACTGATATGACAGTTTAAAAAAAAAAAAAAGGGCGGAATATTGACACTTGTAAAGAACAACATCAATGCATGTCAGATTGAAGTGTATAAGGATAGGGTGGAATATCAAATACTGCACCTCAGGACAGTAAATACAGACTTTCATCTACTTAACTACTACTGTCCGAGTGACCGCCCACTTGCCCTAGACACAATTACATTAAAAGAAAGAATAATTGTATGTGGAGACTTTAACAGCCATTCACAGATCTGGGGCTATGAACATATGGACAAGAGAGGTGAAGAACTTGAAAATTGGCAGGATGACAATGGGCTTATACTATTAAACCAGACATCAGATCCACCAATATTCTACTCCAGATCATGGCATACCACATCTAAACCAGACCTTGCTTTCCATTCACCAGACCTGGATTGGAATATCACACGTATTGTTGGGAAAGAACTTTGAGGCAGCGACCACCGACCAGTCTTTTTAGTGGTGCAAAATGAAGCCGTCAGGGAGAGCAGTACTCTCTCCAGATGGAATTACAAAAAGGCAGACTGGAAAATGTATCAACACTACACCAGTGTACTGACTAAAGATCTAAATACAGACAGAGACATCAACAAAATAGTTGATGAATTCAGTAGACTAATAATACAAGCTGCCAGAAACAATACCTAGAGGGGCACGGAAACAATACAAACCATACTGGAGTAGTGAACTAGAGCAACTGCACAATGACATGGAAACATCTCGAAAGCAAGTAGAAAATAACCCTTGTCAGGAACACCACAATAACTATCAGCATGCTAAAGCCAAATTTCAACTGGCTAAACTACAAGCCAGACGGAGAAGCTGGAAAGTGAAAACAGAGTCCTTGAATCTTGAACGAGACACAAGAAAAGTGTGGAAGCTTGTAAAACTGCTGAATGATGAGGGTACAGAAAGGAACACCAAAATGACACTGAAGAAGGATGGAAACATCCTAACAGGTAAGCATGCAGCAAATCACTTTGCAAATGACAATAATCTTGAAATTAGCATAGAGAAACGACAAGAGACCCGTTTAAAACAAAATGCCAAACAAGAAGAGACCGCACATGAAGTCATGGAAATACCCATTACACAAAGAGATCTAGAGCTGGCAATATCCAAATTAAAAATGAAAAAGTCACCATGAAGTGTCCAATGAAATGATTAAGAACTTGGGAACTGCAGCTAAAGCAAAACTACTGAAGATCTACATTTGCTGGATCACAGGCATGGAGAGAAGCAATTATGATACCATTACTAAAGCCAGGAAAAGATGTTCAACGACATCCAGCTATAGACCAATCAGCCTTACAAGCTGTTTGTGTAAAACAATGGAACGTTGGAAACAATGGAGCTAGTAAAACATCTTATTCTAAGTCTTCTTGGGTATAGTGACATATCTATATATTTTAGGTCTTTTAGTGTAGAGTAACGTATCTATACTGAAGAACATTAATAATGCACAACTTTACAGATCAAGGAACAGAGTATCAAATGTAAATATAAGTGTGGGAATGGATTTTCCCTGTTTTTCATGAGGTAGCATGCTAATGGCTGCTGGAATCTAAAGTGCACAGTTCAAGCCACGTTTTTTTTTTTTTTTTACAGACTACATGAAAACAATGAAAGTAACACGTGCAATACTATCCCTAATAGCTATGACCCAGAACATGTATACACTTGGCTATATACTTGGTATAAAATGGCCGTTCAGACAAAACACCCAGTACATGTGGTTGACATGCCACGACTATATGAAAACGACCGCTACCGTGTCATTGGTATGTTGGAGACCGAAGAAAGCTTGTGGCCAGTGTCAGAAGAATGAATTGCCACCATAGCACTATTGTATGTCTGAATGAACGTTACCGAACCACTGGCAGTACCCGTGATAGACTTCGGGGTGGCTGACCACGAGTTACAACCCTTGAGCAAGATCGTCATATTGTGCTGGAGTCATCTAAGGAATCGTTCTCTCTCGGTGAGTCAAACAGCAAGAACAATAGTGGGAAGATGTGAGCAAGACAAACAGTAAGAACAATAGTGGGCAGATGTGGACAATTCAAACAGCAAGAACAATAGTGGGCAAGACAAACAGCAAGAACAATAGTGGGCAGATGTGGACAAGTCAAACAGCAAGAACAATAGTGGGCAAGACAAACAGCAAGAACAATAGTGGGCAGACGTGGATAATTCAAACAGCAAGAACAATAGTGGGCAAGTCAAACAGCAAGAACAATAGTGGGCAGACGTGGACAATTCAAACAGCAAGAACAATAGTGGGCAGACGTGGACAATTCAAACAGCAAGAACAATAGTGGACAAGTCAAACAGCAAGAACAATAGTGGGCAGACGTGGACAATTCAAACAACAAGAACAATAATGGACAAGTCAAACAGCAAGAACAATAGTGGGCAGATGTGGACAATTCAAACAGCAAGAACGATAGTGGGTAGACGTGGACAAGTCAAACAGCAAGAACAATAGTGGGTAGACGTGGACAAGTCAAACAGTAAGAACAATAGTGGGCAGACGTGCACAATTCAAACAGCAAGAACAATAGTGGGCAGACATGCACAATTCAAACAGCAAGAACAATAGTGGGCAGACGTGCACAATTCAAACAGCAAGAACAATAGTGGGCAGACGTGCACAATTCAAACAGCAAGAACATTAGTGGGCAGACGTGCACAATTCAAACAGCAAGAACAATAGTGAGCAGACGTGCACAATTCAAACAGCAAGAACATTAGTGGGCAGACGTGCACAATTCAAACAGCAAGAACAATAGTGAGCAGACGTGGACAATTCAAACAGCAAGAACAATAGTGGGCAGACGTGCACAATTCAAACAGCAAGAACAATAGTGGGCAGACGTGCACAATTCAAACAGCAAGAACAATAGTGGGCAGACGTGCACAATTCAAACAGCAAGAACATTAGTGGGCAGACGTGCACAATTCAAACAGCAAGAACAATAGTGAGCAGACGTGCACAATTCAAACAGCAAGAACAATAGTGGGCAGACGTGCACAATTCAAACAGCAAGAACATTAGTGGGCAGACGTGCACAATTCAAACAGCAAGAACAATAGTGAGCAGACGTGGACAATTCAAACAACAAGAACAATAGTGGACAAGTCAAACAGCAAGAACAATAGTTGGCAGATGTGGACAATTCAAACAGCAAGAACAATAGTGGGTAGACGTGAACAAGTCAAACAGCAAGAACAATAGTGGCAGACGTGCACACTTCAAACAGCAAGAATAATAGTGGACAATTCAAACAGCAAGAATATAGTGGGCAGACATGGACAATTCAAACAGCAAGAACAATAGTGGGCAGACGCGGGCAAGTCTCTCGAATGACGTCATACGACGACTCAGAGATAAAGACTTTACTGCAAGGCGACCTTATGTTGGGCCAAACTTGATTCACAGACATCGCCTGTAATGGCCAGAACAACATGTCAGATGGACATTAGACTACAGTAGAATGATGTCCTATTCACAGACGAGAGCATATTCAACATCTCCTTTGTTGATGGACGTATGTCGATTTGGCGACGGTGTGGATTAAACATTTATATTTACATTTGACACTCTTCCTGGATCTGTAAAGTCTATCTATCTATTGACCTTTCGAGCCGTAACCGGCCCATAGGGCGTAGACCAAGATACACCTTCTCCTATATGAATTTTTGTTCTAGCAGTTTTCTTTTAAAGATATTCTATCAAATCTCGATCTGTAAAGTACTGCGTTATTAATGTTCTTCTGTATGTATATATGCATATATAAATGCCATATACATCATAAGATCTTTAGTAGAAAGAGCCATAGAAGTGAAAACAGATCTATACCTATGTTTCATAGATTATACCAAAGCATTTGACAAAGTAAAGCACCGAGAAATAATCACAATTTTAGAAAGCATAAACGTAGACAACAAAGATCTAAGAATAATAAAGAACATGTACTGGTAACAAACAGCGGCCATAAGAACTGGAAACCAATTGGGAATGTTTCAACAAATAATACAGATTGTTAGGCAAGGTTGTGTGCTGCCACCAGATTTGTTTAATATGCATAGTGAGATTATTTTAAGATCCATAAGGGGTATGCCTGGAATAACAATTGGTCATAATATAAATAATGTAAGGTATGCTTATGATACAGTCTTAATCGCTAAGAGTGAAAATGCGTTACAAGAAATGTTAGACATTATAGTGAAAGACAGCAAAAATAAAAGACTCAGCCTTAATAACAAAAAGACAGAAGTAATAGTGACAACAAAGAAAAAGACATCACCTCAGTACAAAATAAAGACAAGTGGAACAATATTAAAATGGGTAAGTGAATTTAAATATTTGGGAACATTGTTAACCTCAGACGGAAGATGTACAAAAGAGGTGAGATGCAGAATGGCTCAGGCAAAAGCAGCTTTCCAAAAAATGAGGAAGATACTATGCAATCCATTTTTGACATTAGAAACAAGAAAAAGAGTTCTTAAATGATATGTAGAGCCAGTCTTAACATATCGATGTGAATCATGGACAATAGGACAACAGACAAGAAAATCACTGGAGTCTGTAGAAATGTGGTTTTATAGAAGAACGTTGAGAATACCGTGGACATCTAAGAAGAGTAATGAAAACGTTCTGAAAGAGGCCAAAGCAAAAAGAGAGCTAATTTCCAATATTAGGAAGAAACAATCATCATTTTATGGCCATGTAATGAGAAGAGAAGAGCAGGAATATATCGTAACAACTGGAAAAATTGAGGGACGAAGAGACAGAGGGAAGCAAAGAGAAAAGATACCAGACATCTTAAGAGAATTACTTGGCAGAAAGTCAACAACAGAAATGATAAATAACTGTCGAGATCGAAAGTTCTGAATAGACATGATCACCTACGCCACCAGGCTTGGTACTTGATGATGATATATGTATGCTACATCTTTTAGTGTAGAGTAACATATCTACATATACTAAGTCTTCTAGTGTAGAGTAACATATCTACATTTAATAAGTCTTCTAGTGTAGAGTAACATATCTACATATACTAAGTCTTCTAGTGTAGAGTAACATATCTACATATACTAAATCTTCTAGTGTAGAGTAACATACCAACATATACTAAGTCTTCTAGTGTAGAGTAACATACCAACATATACTAAGTCTTCTAGTGTAGAGTAACATACCAACATATACTAAGTCTTCTAGTGTAGAGTAACATATCTACATATACTAAGTCTTCTAGTGTAGAGTAACATACAAACATATACTAAGTCTTCTAGTGTAGAGTAACATACCAACATATACTAAGTCTTCTAGTGTAGAGTAACATACCAACATATACTAAGTCTTCTAGTGTAGAGTAACATACCAACATATACTAAGTCTTCTAGTGTAGAGTACATATCTACATATACTAAGTCTTCTAGTGAAGAGTAACATACCAACATATACTAAGTCTTCTAGTGTAGAGTAGCATACCAACATATACTAAGTCTTCTAGTGTAGAGTAACATATCTACATTTACTAAGTCTTCTAGTGTAGAGTAACATACCAACATATACTAAGTCTTCTAGTGTAGAGTAACATACCAACATATACTAAGTCTTCTAGTGTAGAGTAACATATCTACATTTACTAAGTCTTCTAGTGTAGAGTAACATATCTCCATATACTAAGTCTACTAGTGTAGAGTAACATATCTACATATACTAAGTCTTCTAGTGTAGAGTAACATATCTACATATACTAAATCTACTAGTGTAGAGTAACATATCTACATATACTAAGTCTTCTAGTGTAGAGTAACATATCTACATATACTAAGTCTTCTAGTGTGGAGTAACATATCTACATATACTAAGTCTTCTAGTGTAGAGTAACATATCTACATTTACTAAGTCTTCTAGTGTAGAGTAACATATCTACATATACTAAGTCTTCTAGTGTAGAGTAACATACCAACATATACTAAGTCTTCTAGTGTAGAGCAACATATCTACATATACTAAGTCTTCTAGTGTAGAGTAACATACCTACATATACTAAGTCTTCTAGTGTAGAGTAACATATCTACATTTACTAAGTCTTCTAGTGTAGAGTAACATACCAACATATACTAAGTCTTCTAGTGTAGGGTAACATATCTACATTTACTAAGTCTTCTAGTGTAGAGTAACATACCAACATATACTAAGTCTACTAGTGTAGAGTAACATATCTACATATACTAAGTCTTCTAGTGTAGAGTAACATATCTACATATACTAAGTCTTCTAGTGTAGAGTAACATACCAACATATACTAAGTCTTCTAGTGTAGAGTAACATACCAACGTATACTAAGTCTTCTAGTGTAGAGTAACATATCTACATATACTAAGTCTACTAGAGTAGAGTAACATACCAACATATACTAAGTCTACTAGTGTAGAGTAACATATCTACATATACTAAGTCTTCTAGTGTAGAGTAACATATCTAGATATACTAAGTCTTCTAGTGTAGAGTAACATACCAACGTATACTAAGTCTTCTAGTGTAGAGTAACATACCAACGTATACTAAGTCTTCTAGTGTAGAGTAACATATCTACATATACTAAGTCTACTAGTGTAGAGTAACATATCTACATATACTAAGTCTTCTAGTGTAGAGTAACATACCAACATATACTAAGTCTTCTAGTGTAGAGTAACATACCAACATATACTAAGTCTACTAGTGTAGAGTAACATATCTACATATACTAAGTCTTCTAGTGTAGAGTAACATATCTACATATACTAAGTCTTCTAGTGTAGAGTAACATATCTACATATACTAAGTCTTCTAGTGTAGAGTAACATACCAACATATACTAAGTCTTCTAGTGTAGAGTAACATACCAACGTATACTAAGTCTTCTAGTGTAGAGTAACATATCTACATATACTAAGTCTACTAGTGTAGAGTAACATATCTACATATACTAAGTCTTCTAGTGTAGAGTAACATACCAACATATACTAAGTCTTCTAGTGTAGAGTAACATATCAACATATACTAAGTCTTCTAGTGTAGAGTAACATATCTACATATACTAAGTCTTCTAGTGTAGAGTAACATACCAACATATACTAAGTCTTCTAGTGTAGAGTAACATATCTACATTACTAAGTCTTCTAGTGTAGAGTAACATACCAACATATACTAAGTCTACTAGTGTAGAGAAACATATCTACATATACTAAGTCTTCTAGGGTAGAGTAACTTATCTACATATACTAAGTCTTCTAGTGTAGAGTAACATATCTACATATACTAAGTCTTCTAGTGTAGAGTAACATACCAACATATACTAAGTCTTCTAGTGTAGAGTAACATACCAACGTATACTAAGTCTTCTAGTGTAGGGTAACATATCTACATATACTAAGTCTACTAGTGTAGAGTAACATATCTACATATACTAAGTCTTCTAGTGTAGAGTAACATACCAACATATACTAAGTCTTCTAGTGTAGAGTAACATACAACATATACTAAGTCTTCTAGTGTAGAGTAACATATCTACATATACTAAGTCTTCTAGTGTAGAGTAACATATCTACATTTAATAAGTCTTCTAGTGTAGAGTAACATATCTACATATACTAAGTCTTCTAGTGTAGAGTAACATATCTACATATACTAAATCTTCTAGTGTAGAGTAACATACCAACATATACTAAGTCTTCTAGTGTAGAGTAACATACCAACATATACTAAGTCTTCTAGTGTAGAGTAACATATCTACATATACTAAGTCTTCTAGTGTAGAGTAACATACAAACATATACTAAGTCTTCTAGTGTAGAGTAACATACCAACATATACTAAGTCTTCTAGTGTAGAGTAACATACCAACATATACTAAGTCTTCTAGTGTAGAGTAACATACCAACATATACTAAGTCTTCTAGTGTAGAGTACATATCTACATATACTAAGTCTTCTAGTGTAGAGTAACATACCAACATATACTTAGTCTTCTAGTGTAGAGTAGCATACCAACATATACTAAGTCTTCTAGTGTAGAGTAACATATCTACATTTACTAAGTCTTCTAGTGTAGAGTAACATACCAACATATACTAAGTCTTCTAGTGTAGAGTAACATACCAACATATACTAAGTCTTCTAGTGTAGAGTAACATATCTACATTTACTAAGTCTTCTAGTGTAGAGTAACATATCTCCATATACTAAGTCTACTAGTGTAGAGTAACATATCTACATATACTAAGTCTTCTAGTGTAGAGTAACATATCTACATATACTAAGTCTACTAGTGTAGAGTAACATATCTACATATACTAAGTCTTCTAGTGTAGAGTAACATATCTACATATACTAAGTCTTCTAGTGTGGAGTAACATATCTACATATACTAAGTCTTCTAGTGTAGAGTAACATATCTACATTTACTAAGTCTTCTAGTGTAGAGTAACATACAAACATATACTAAGTCTTCTAGTGTAGAGTAACATACCAACATATACTAAGTCTTCTAGTGTAGAGTAACATACCAACATATACTAAGTCTTCTAGTGTAGAGTAACATACCAACATATACTAAGTCTTCTAGTGTAGAGTACATATCTACATATACTAAGTCTTCTAGTGTAGAGTAACATACCAACATATACTAAGTCTTCTAGTGTAGAGTAGCATACAACATATACTAAGTCTTCTAGTGTAGAGTAACATATCTACATTTACTAAGTCTTCTAGTGTAGAGTAACATACCAACATATACTAAGTCTTCTAGTGTAGAGTAACATACCAACATATACTAAGTCTTCTAGTGTAGAGTAACATATCTACATTTACTAAGTCTTCTAGTGTAGAGTAACATATCTCCATATACTAAGTCTACTAGTGTAGAGTAACATATCTACATATACTAAGTCTTCTAGTGTAGAGTAACATATCTACATATACTAAGTCTACTAGTGTAGAGTAACATATCTACATATACTAAGTCTTCTAGTGTAGAGTAACATATCTACATATACTAAGTCTTCTAGTGTGGAGTAACATATCTACATATACTAAGTCTTCTAGTGTAGAGTAACATATCTACATTTACTAAGTCTTCTAGTGTAGAGTAACATATCTACATATACTAAGTCTTCTAGTGTAGAGTAACATACCAACATATACTAAGTCTTCTAGTGTAGAGCAACATATCTACATATACTAAGTCTTCTAGTGTAGAGTAACATACCTACATATACTAAGTCTTCTAGTGTAGAGTAACATATCTACATTTACTAAGTCTTCTAGTGTAGAGTAACATACCAACATATACTAAGTCTTCTAGTGTAGGGTAACATATCTACATTTACTAAGTCTTCTAGTGTAGAGTAACATACCAACATATACTAAGTCTACTAGTGTAGAGTAACATATCTACATATACTAAGTCTTCTAGTGTAGAGTAACATATCTACATATACTAAGTCTTCTAGTGTAGAGTAACATACCAACATATACTAAGTCTTCTAGTGTAGAGTAACATACCAACGTATACTAAGTCTTCTAGTGTAGAGTAACATATCTACATATACTAAGTCTACTAGAGTAGAGTAACATACCAACATATACTAAGTCTTCTAGTGTAGGGTAACATATCTACATTTACTAAGTCTTCTAGTGTAGAGTAACATACCAACATATACTAAGTCTACTAGTGTAGAGTAACATATCTACATATACTAAGTCTTCTAGTGTAGAGTAACATATCTAGATATACTAAGTCTTCTAGTGTAGAGTAACATACCAACGTATACTAAGTCTTCTAGTGTAGAGTAACATACCAACGTATACTAAGTCTTCTAGTGTAGAGTAACATATCTACATATACTAAGTCTACTAGTGTAGAGTAACATATCTACATATACTAAGTCTTCTAGTGTAGAGTAACATACCAACATATACTAAGTCTTCTAGTGTAGAGTAACATACCAACATATCCTAAGTCTTCTAGTGTAGAGTAACATATCTACATTTACTAAGTCTTCTAGTGTAGAGTAACATACCAACATATACTAAGTCTACTAGTGTAGAGTAACATATCTACATATACTAAGTCTTCTAGTGTAGAGTAACATATCTACATATACTAAGTCTTCTAGTGTAGAGTAACATATCTACATATACTAAGTCTTCTAGTGTAGAGTAACATACCAACATATACTAATTCTTCTAGTGTAGAGTAACATACCAACGTATACTAAGTCTTCTAGTGTAGAGTAACATATCTACATATACTAAGTCTACTAGTCTAGAGTAACATATCTACATATACTAAGTCTTCTAGTGTAGAGTAACATACCAACATATACTAAGTCTTCTAGTGTAGAGTAACATATCAACATATACTAAGTCTTCTAGTGTAGAGTAACATATCTACATATACTAAGTCTTCTAGTGTAGAGTAACATACCAACATATACTAAGTCTTCTAGTGTAGAGTAACATATCTACATTTACTAAGTCTTCTAGTGTAGAGTAACATACCAACATATACTAAGTCTACTAGTGTAGAGAAACATATCTACATATACTAAGTCTTCTAGGGTAGAGTAACTTATCTACATATACTAAGTCTTCTAGTGTAGAGTAACATATCTACATATACTAAGTCTTCTAGTGTAGAGTAACATACCAACGTATACTAAGTCTTCTAGTGTAGGGTAACATATCTACATATACTAAGTCTGCTAGTGTAGAGTAACATATCTACATATACTAAGTCTTCTAGTGTAGAGTAACATACCAACATATACTAAGTCTTCTAGTGTAGAGTAACATACCAACATATACTAAGTCTTCTAGTGTAGAGTAACATATCTACATTTACTAAGTCTTCTAGTGTAGAGTAACATATCAACATATACTAAGTCTACTAGTGTAGAGTAACATATCTACATACACTAAGTCTTCTAGTGTAGAGTAACATATCTACATATACTAAGTCTTCTAGTGTAGAGTAACATATCTACATATACTAAGTCTTCTAGCGTAGAGTAACATACCAACATATACTAAGTCTTCTAGTGAAGAGTAACATACCAACGTATACTAAGTCTTCTAGTGTAGAGTAACATATCTACATATACTAAGTCTACTAGTGTAGAGTAATATATCTACATATACTAAGTCTTCTAGTGTAGAGTAACATACCAACATATACTAAGTCTTCTAGTGTAGAGTAACATACCAACATATACTAAGTCTTCTAGTGTAGAGTAACATATCTACATATACTAAGTCTTCTAGTGTAGAGTAACATATCTACATTTACTAAGTCTTCTAGTTTAGAGTAACATATCTACATATACTAAGTCTTCTAGTGTAGAGTAACATACCAACATATACTAAGTCTACTAGTGTAGAGTAACATATCTACATATACTAAGTCTTCTAGTGTAGAGTAACATACCAACATATACTAAGTCTTCTAGTGTAGAGTAACATACCAACATATACTAAGTCTTCTAGTGTAGAGTAACATATCTACATATACTAAGTCTTCTAGTGTAGAGTAACATATCTACATATACTAAGTCTTCTAGTGTAGAGTAACATATCTACATATACTAAGTCTTCTAGTGTAGAGTAATATATCTACATATACTAAGTCTTCTAGTGTAGAGTAACATACCAACATATACTAAATCTTCTAGTGTAGAGTAACATACCAACATATACTAAGTCTTCTAGTGTAGAGTAACATATCTACATTTACTAAATCTTCTAGTGTAGAGTAACATACCAACATATACTACGTCTACTAGTGTAGAGTAACATATCTACATATACTAAGTCTTCTAGTGTAGAGTAACATATCTACATATATTAAGTCTTCTAGTGTAGAGTAACATATCTACATATACTAAGTCTTTTAGTGTAGAGTAACATATCTACATATACTAAGTCTTCTAGTGTAGAGTAACATATCTACATATACTAAGTCTTCTAGTGTAGAGTAACATATCTACATATATAAGTCTACTTGTGTAGAGCCTTAAATGGGCACCGGATTTTATTCTAGGAAAGTAAAACGGTACGGGCGTAATACCGACCACATTACCCCAAAAATTATTTGCCGAAGGTCTGTAAAATGTATGGTCACTAACACCATATTCTCTATACGCCACTTGGCGTGACGGGGGTACTTTACTACTTTACTTTTTTCTAATGTAGAGTAACATATCTGTTATGAATGTCTTAGAATGCCAATTGTTCCCTTCACATGTCCACAAAAGTTATGGTTTCCTCCGGACTAGTGTTAGCAGTAAGTTTTCTTTCTGCTTTGCTCATTTTAGAATACCCATCCACATTACTACCTTTTGTTGTGGCTGTACTGTGACGGATGTCATGTATTCCATTCACACTTGTCAAAGAAGTGCGTCTGCATGTTAGAGCATCACATTGTATTATGGTTGTTTCTTAGAATGATTTGATTATCATTGCTACAGTCAATATCCTTTCATTCCATTCTAGTATGCTCACTTGTCATTTTTTTTTACAAATCTGTTTCACTATACCAGTCTCATTTATGTTTCTTGGTCAATGATCCTATTAGGGTTTTATGTTTGCATTTAAGGATATGCTGTTTTCAAATATATGACTTTCTGTTATCAAATTCTATCAAACCACACTGATAACATATCCACATCATGGCTGATAAAACTTTCATCATCATCATTATCACCATCATGTGCCAAACCGGTTGGCGTAGGCGATCATGTCCATCCACAATCTTCTATCTACAGTGCATCGTAAAAAAATAAAACTGTAATGTCAATTTTTATTGATTTTATAACATGTAATTTATAAGTGTTGTCAGCACCATGCTGCAGCAGTCACTACAGATATCTCTGTGCCTGTCCGCTGAGGGGGCACCGACCAATAGTTGTGACGCATTGCGAGCATGAGGGAGCCTCGATAGCTCAGCGGTTAGTGAACTAGACTACAAAGGACAATAGGTAGGGTTCGATCCAACCGACGGCTCCGGTTCAACCAGCATTTAATTGGGTTCCGGATTTTTTTATGTGTAAGTATTGCGGCACGGGCGTAATACCGACCACATTACCCAAAAATCATGTGCCGAAGATCTGTAAAATTTATGGTCACTAACACCATATATTCCCTATACACCACTTGGCGTGACGGGGGTACTTTACTTTTTTTTTTATTGCGAGCATAAGCGGTTGTGGGTTAAACGAGGTTGGCTTGAGACGTCTCAAGTATCGGGGTGTTTTTGGGAAATCCCTCACAGCTAGCAGGCTCAGAGATATCAGTAGCGACGTTGCAACCACCCAACTTGAAGAACCAAGGTACTTCTTTTTTTTTTTTTTTTCAATACCTGCACAAACTTGACCGACATACAATTACCTGTCAAGATGCCATAAATAACCTGGCATAACATAGATAAGTGTGGGAGAGTCTCTTTCTATGTGGGGTCCATGTGAGATATTGCCTGGTAATACTTGTAGTTAGGTTTCGAAGAGTGTGTTCAATCCATCCCCACTAGTCTTTTGTTTATTATGTCTTCCAGTCTGTGTCGCTATTATACCAGACTAAATTTGAAGATCGGCAACAAGTTTTCTCCAGAATAGTTCCATTAGTTGTACATTCTGACGATGCTCCACTTCCGGATATCGTACATAAGTGTTGTTCTGGATGTGGTATAGGAGTTCGGTACCCAGTTCTTTCTTTGTAAGGTTCTCCATGAGAAGAAACACAAGAACAGACCGCCCAGTATGCACAGCTTCCATGTTTGCCATCTGTAGCTCATATTTACACCAGACGCTATCCAGCAAACGTCTGGTCAGAACTACCAATGTATGTCTGCTGCTCTGAATGGCATTTACGATGTTCGAAGCAATAAATTCTCCAGCCACAAAATCAAAAGCATGAACGTGAAGTTTAAGTCCCCGAGATTTCAGCTCAGGAACCAACGTGTCTATTACAAAGGTTTGATCATCGGAAACGTATGATAGAAATACGTCATGCATAAACTCATCCAGTGTGCCAGGTTGATCTTTCTTTAATTTGAAATTAATATACGCGGAATAATACAGATACCTCAGCTTCCACCGATATTTATATCCTATAGACACTGCAATGATACATAAGACTAGGAGAATTCCTATTAAAATGGCTACAAAGAGCGTTGTTTCTGGGTTGCATTGTCCCTGTAACAAGTGGTATATACCGTCAAATGTAGACATATATCTCTCTGAGGTGTCCAAAAAAACACACTTGTATCTGGTTAGATTTTTGGGGAATATGTCATATTTGATGATCCACTCTATGAAAAAAAGATTCTCACAATAACAGTGGATTGGTGTCTCGGTAAAGTCTACACTCAATTGCTTTTTTGTACTATATATGGTCATTAGGTCGTTCATTGTTGACGCATTTAGTTTAGTTAACTCTGTAAAACGAAAATCTATAAACTTCAGGTCCTTCATGTGAGAAATGTGCACGTCAAAATAGTAAAAGGCGTTATTGTGCAAGAAAAGTTTTTCCAAACTTTCAAGTCCCTCAAAAGCTCTCGAAGAAATAACTAAAATATTTACAAAACTGAGATCTAGTTCTTTTAGTTTTATCAGGTTCTTGAATCGTGGATTCTGTCCAGTACTTAATGAATAAGTTCCGAAGAAGTTTGAGCTTATGTTAAGTTTTTCCAAAGATGGGAAATCCTTGAAGAAATGCTCCGAAATGGAATAAATGTTACACTGCACGAGGTCAAGTTCTTTTAAGTTAGCTAATCCTGTAATTGGGCCCTCGAGGCTATACAAGTTATTCCCACTTAAGCTAAGTTTTGTCAATGAATTATTCGGATCAATTGAGAATTTGGTTAGCGAGTAAGACCATCCGGCGAATTCAATGCTCACTTTTTCCAGGTTTCTTGGTATTGAGAGAAGTGCATTATTATTTGTATGTTGCATTGTGGGTACATGTTTTGAAGATGATTCGACAGGTCCAATAACTACCCTGGAGTTGGACTCATCTGAAACAACAACCAACTTTGAAGAGGTATCTGCTGATCCAATAGATGAAGTAGAAATGAACTCATAAGCGTTCGTACACTTTCTGCTGGTGTCTGGAAAATCCGTGGGTAAATCGAATGTGATAGCTCCACCATTGAGGTGCAGTTCTTTGAGGTTTTCTAATTTTGTCAAGTTTTTAAGATAAGCTCCAAATGTGAATCTGTTATCACTTATGTCGAGCGTAGTTAAGGTGTCAGGAAGAAACTCCAAATTCTCACCGTCGATTATTTCAAAGCTGTTGCTACGTGCCACAAGAGTCCGTAGGAAACGTGGAAGAAGTGTCAAAAAGATCTTGAAACATGAACACCTGGTGTGTAAGGGTTCATGACCCCAGTCATTGCTAAGTAAGTGACGTTTAACTGTTGCAGGCTTTGCAATAATGGGAAGAGATCCTCCAAACATCCCTGTTCGTTTCTGCTGATATCTAGTGAGTGTAGGCGTTCTAAGGGGAGAAGCACACCCGTGTCCACGCGCCGGCCATCAAGGCAACAGCCCGTGAGATTTAAAAACTCCAGATTGAGCACATTGAGAAAAGTTTCATTTTTAACGAACACAGGTGTGCAGTTGCCATCTCGAGGACCTGTGAGAGTCAGGTGTGTTAGTGACGTCAGATTTCTAAACCCAGAGCCAAAAGACGTGTTTAAAAGACCATCCATATAAAGATCAGTTAGTTTATGTAACACGGACATTGCTTTATCCGGATACTTCAAGCCAGGACGAGACAAGTCTTTGTTGTTGTCGTTAATCTTGAGTGTCGTTAGTGAGGTCAGATCTTCAAACACAAGCGCTGGAAATGCACTGTCCATGGATAGAAAGTTTTCTTCTAAGTTCAAGTAAAGCAGTTTCCTCAGATTTGAAAAGTTTTCTTTCTTAAGCGCTTGTAGAAGGTTCTTCTTTATGTTTAGATACTCCAAATTCACATACTTGGACAGAGCATTTCCGAGATGTTGAATCTTGTTACAGCTCAGATCAAGATATGTAATATTTGAATTTAAGTGCTCAGGGACAGAAGTAAGGTTAAGAGCCGAACAATATGCTGATGTATTGTCCTGTCGGCATGGATTTTCAAAATCACCAACTTGAAAATATTTGCTTGGCACATGTGACTTTGCAGTAGGAAAACTCCTATGTTCGGCTGCTGAGTACCAAGGTTTAGTTAGTGCATCAGTTGACAGTAAATTACGATAATGACATTCAGTGAATGTAAGTAGTAGAAGAAGCTGTAGTGTCAAAGAACAGCTGAAGAGTTCCATGTTCTGTGGAAGATAACATGAATTCTTGTAAACGTCTCAGTCAATGCAGCCACCCATCCACCACAGCAATATACAAGTGTGTGTCTGTCTGTCAATGTTTCATCTTATCAGTCTGTCTATTTACCTGTGCATCTTTCGATCAGACAATTAACATAACTCAGAATTCGTACAAAGTGGTGGTTTTATTCATCCTCTGCTCATACGATACTTACAGCGTCGATAAAGTTGTAGTAGGATCCTATCAGTCTCGAGAGACTGCGGCGACCTTTCTAAGATTCTTGTTTGAGGATTCTTTTTTAAAAAATTCCTTTACATCCTAGAAAATGGACAGTTTGTTGTGGGTTTTGCTTTAGGTAATAATCAGCTGTTTCATGTCTGATATATCGCTACTCCAACGTTTAAGAGGTTTTCCACGCCATCATTTGTTTGCTGCAACTGATTCGTAATGCCCACTTTAGATAAGGTCTAAGGTTTGCTACAGATCTATCATGTGTATTTCGTGTCCAAGACATTTAATTTATGCCTCCCCCCCCCAGTCCCGATATAGTCTACCGCAGCAATTCTTAAGAATTTTTCACTTGACGTTTGCGAAGGCACGAAGAATGTTTATATTTTTTTTTTCATTTAAAATATAGACATTAATGAAAACACAAACGATAAAAGAAAACGTAAAATGACGTAAAACTCACCTTATCTAACCTATCGCCTTCATTAAAAAAAGTAAAGTTAAGTAAAATAAAATATGTTTTATTCTTCTATATCTGCTAATAAAATCATTGTTAAGTTATCGGAACCAGTGACTTTTCGGTATTATGACAGTAAGCTACGTAACAATACATTTTGGTTGAGCCAAAATAAAAATAAAAAGACAAAATAACATTAACGTAAAAATAATTACATGATACGCAAAGAAACTAATTGACAAGCAGATTTTCTGGAACTATCGAAGAGGGGGGGGGGGGGGCGCTGTGTCCAGAAGTACGGGTTCGATCCTGCTTCGGACCATATATTGTTCTTTGTTTTTTTTTTCTGTTGTTGATTATTTGTTTTTTTTTTTTTGAGTGCTGTAAACATACCTCTTCTCTGAATTGATTCGTAAATACTTGACACGGGCGAGCAGAATCCTCCACACTACTGACGTCGTTCTTTAAGTTCTCAGTTCATTCATACGATTGTGTACGACTAAGTCACCTGCTACTGTACTGATTTCGCATAAGTTGGATCTGCACAGGTTTCACGCGCTCGCTTAATACAAATCTGTCAGCACTTCCTTGCTTGGTGTAATGTTACAAGACAACCGCCATCTTGTAGATCTGTTTCCCAGGATCCTAAGCTTATCACACGCATGCCAACACAATCTATTAGTAGCTCAAATTCACCGCCTTCGCATACTAAACACACAATAATTTCGGTCGTACACGCGATTTTTAGTACAACTTATCCGGTTTCCACTTAGCGACCCTTCTATTCATGTCAAAATATAGCTTTCATTTTCATGTGGGATATGACGACGTATCATATTAATAATTGTATGTAATTGTAATTTCAGTTTCCGTATAAGTAATTAAAGAGCCGTGTTCACAGCTTGTTTCCTGTATATTTTTAATAATAAGTTATTATTATGACTGTCATTATTAATTATTATTATTATTATTAGCAGTAGTATAGTAATAGTAGTAATAGTAGTAGTAGTAGAAGTAGAAGTTGTAGTGGCAGCAGTAGTAGCATTAATTTGTAAGTCGCCATTCCAATTTTAAAAAAAATGTATTACTTACTTCTCTCCAAATTTGAAAATCCTTCGTGAGAAACTCTAAATAAATTGTTAAGCCCTTTAGGATTTTAACTCTTGAGTTAAGTCTTGGGGCTGAGTTCTGCGCCAACAAAAGTTCTTTAAAAGGAATTCATGGTAAAGAAAAGACTATGAACTGCTAGTCAACCGTGTTGAACTTCGACGCATGAAAGGACTCGACGGTTTAAAATTAAAATACAAAATATTTGATTGTCTTTCGCAAAGCTACTTCAAAACATAACAGTTATGCTATCAACTAAATTATTTTAATTAAGTTACGGTAAGGAAGAAAAGCTGAGAAAGTAAAGCGGTACGGGCGTAATACCGACCACATTACCCCAAAAATCATGTGCCGAAGGTCTGTATAAATTATGGTCACTAACACCATATTCCCTATACGGCACTTGGCGCGACGGGGCACTTTACTTAACTTAAGGAAAAAAGAACTACCGACAGTGTTACGAAGTTCATATAATGTGCTAAAGTTTTTCCTCCATGATCAGAATGTAGACTGGAGAACTTGAACATTGATTGAATGATGTGATTATGTCTCTGTATAAAAGAACATTGGTTGAGTGATGTGATTATGTCTCTGTATAAAAGAACATTGGTTGAGTGATGTGATTATGTCTCTGTATAAAAGAACATTGGTTGAGTGATGTGATTATGTCTCTGTATAAAAAAAGAACATTGGTTGAGTGATGTGACTATGTCTCTGTATAAAAGAACATTGGTTGAGTGATGTGATTATGTCTCTGTATAAAAGAACATTGGTTGAGTGATGTGCTTACGTCTCTGTATAAAAGAACATTGGTTGAGTGATGTGCTTACGTCTCTGTATAAAAGAACATTGGTTGAGTGATGTGATTATGTCTCTGT